>VYXB01004353.1:376900-506332 GCA_013397135.1 Pachyramphus minor | reverse complement strand
CAAGGTCGGACAGGATAAAGCGCACCGATTGCAGGGGCCTTGCGTCAGGGACGGCGCTGCGCATGCGCGGGGAGCGCGGGGCGGCACGTTCCCCGGGGCATGACCCTACACTCACCCTGCGCATGCTCCATGCGGGGCGGGAGGGGTCGGGGGGAACTCTCTGAGCGTGAACGGGAAACAGGGAATGTGTGTGGGGAAAAACAGCTCTGGGAGAAGGCCCTGCGCGACATCCAGCTGTCCGTGCCCAGCCGTGTGTCCTGGGGCCAAGGAGGCCCAAGGGATCCTGGGGGCATCAGGAAGAGCATTGGAGCAGGGCAGGGAGGGGATCCTGCCCCTCTGCCCAGCCCTGGGCAGCCACATCTGCAGGGCTGGGCCCAGCTCTGGCTCCTCAGCACAGCAGGGACAGGGAGCTCCTGGAGCGGGGCCAGCGCAGGCTGCGGAGATGCCGAAGGGATGGAGCAGCTCTGGGAGCAGCAAAGGCTGAGGGAGCTGGGGCTGTGCAGCCTCCAGAGCAGAGCCTGAGAGGGGCCCTGCCCAGGGGGTGTCAGGGGCTGCAGGGAGGGGGCAGAGGATGGAGCAGCTCTGCTCGGGGGGCCCAGCAATGGCACCAGAGCAACGGGCAGCAACTGATGCCCAGGAAGCTCCAGCTGGACAGGAGGAAGAACTTCTTGGCTGGGCAGTGACCCAGCCCTGAGCAGAGACCAGAGAGGCTGTGGAGTGTCCTCCCTGGAGATATTGCAGAGCTGTGTGGGCACAGTGCTGTGCCCTGTGCTCTGGGATGGCCCTGCTGGAGCAGGAGGTGGGACCAGATGAGGCACTGTGGTCCCTTCCAACTTCACCCACACTGTGATGCTGGGAAATGACCTTGAACTGAGACAGAGGAGATTCAGATTAGATATTGGGAAGAATTTCTCCACTGCAGGGGTGGTCAGGCACTGGAAGGGGCTGCCCAGGGAGGGGGTGGAGTCACCATCCCTGCAGGTGTTCAAGAGGTGTCTGGATCTGTATCAGTTTGGGACTCTCTGGCTGAGCACATCCTTGTCCCCACCCCAGTTGTGTTGGTTTAATGCTCTTTTCCCAAAGGCACATTCAGCCTAACAGCTGGAACCCAAAAACCTGGAGTGCAGCTCTGGTGCTCTAACTGCTCCCATTTGTGGGTTTGTCAGGGACTCCCATATGGAGCTCATCATCCCACCCCACACATGAGCTGTGGCTATAGGTTCCCCTGTGCTTGGGATGTGCCCCTGGGCTGGCACTGGGCCAGGACAGGGAATTATAGAATGTTAGAGGGTTCAAATAGACCTTAGATCATGCATTTCCACCCCCTGCCATGGGCAGGGACATCTTCCACTAGCCCAGGTTGCTCCAAGCCCCATCCAACCTGGCCTAGAACAGTTCCAGTGTTGGCACATCCACAGCCTTTCTGGTCAGCCTGTGCCAGTGTCCCACCACCCTCACAGGAGAGAATTTCTTCCTGATGTCTAACCTATGTCTCCCCTCTCTCAGTTTGTATGAACCTGGCCTAGAACACTTCCAGTGTTGGAACATCCACAGCCTTTCTGGTCAGCCTGTGCCAGTGTCTCACCACCCTCACAGGAGAGAATTTTTTCCTGATGTCTAACCTATGTCTCCCCTCTCTCAGTTTGTATGCATTCCCCTTGTCCTGTCCCTCCAGTTCCTGATGAACAGTCCCTCCTGAGCTTCCCTGTAGCCCCTTCAGACCCTGGAAGGTGCTGTGAGGCCTCCACACAACCTTCTCCCCTCGAGGCTGAACAGCCCCAGCTCTCCCAGCCTGTCCCCATAGGGGAGGTGCTCAGTCCCCTCAGCAACTCCATGGCCCACTGTGGGTTTGCTCCAGCAGTTCCATGTCCTTCTCATGTCAGGGACACCAGAACTATACCCAGCACTCCAGGGATGGCCCTGGCTGGTGCTGCCTGAGCAGATCCAGCCCACGGGGTCAGTCCCAGGCGGTGTAACTGGGCAGGACCAGCGATCTCCCGTGACCACCGGAGTGTTCCCACGTGGCTCACACCAGCCTGACCTCATCCCACCTTTTCCTGTGTAAATAGGAGTCCTGGACGGGCCAGCTGCGATCCCGCAGGATGGGAGGGTGCCAGTGCCGGTGCCAGGCTCTCCCGTCGCCAGGCAGGGGCAGCAGCCGGCCGTGCTTGCGCTGCTGCGCGGCGGCTCCTCTAAGCCACAGTCCCGAGAGTGACAGCTTCATTCCCTCGCTGACAGCTCCCGGCTCTCGGCGAGGCGGCGATTCAAGCGCTGGGAGCTCTCTGGGAGCTCTGCCCGTCCCTCCAAGGCCAGCAGGGTGGGTGTCCCATCCTGCACCGAGCCCCTCGGGACAGGAGCAGCTCAGCTGCCAACAAAGCAACAGGCAAATGTTTCAGCAGTCTCTGCAGACATAGTAAAAAGAGGAGAAAAAAAAAAATCTCCTGCTCTGGAGGTCACAAAATCCCCCCTCTGGCTGTTTCTAAGTTAGATGTGACCTGCAGTAGCCCAAGGCACAGCATCTTGGGGTCTGGCTGACTCTGGGTGTCCCATGTATCCCCCTTCCAGGCAGCAGGTTCCTCTGGACCCCCCAGTAAAGGCCAGCACACAACTGCAGCCTCCACTCCTGCAGAGTGCAAGAAGCTCACCTTCTGCTCACCAAGAGCCACAGCTTTGGGCTTCAGATGGCCTTTAGTTGTTGCTCTCAACTGCACCACTTGCAGTGTCCTCTGCTCTCCCCCCTTTCCCACACACATTGATCCCTCAGGACCAACCTGCCCGACATTCCCCTCTGCTCCCCACATTGTGCCCACAGTGCTGGCAAAGCCCCTGTGCTGGCAGTGGGCTGACACGTAGAGCACCCCCTGCAAGAGCTCCAGAGCTTCCCTGCACTGCCTTTGGTGACCCAGAGAATGCTCTGCAGCAGGAGGATCAGCTCCCGAGCCTTCCAAGAGAAAGGGGGAAGTCTGTGAGGGGCTGGCAGGGAAGGGACTGCAGGGTAAGGCAATGAGGTTCCTCTGGGACAATCCACAGCAGGGACAGGCACCAGCCACCTGCAGCAGGGCACAGGCACAGTGGCACAGGCAGAGGAGCTGCCCTGGGGGCTCAAATAATTTTACTCCCTGTTAACTATTGCAGACACAGGACTGCTTTGCAGCACTGCAGAGGCTGGTCTGCCAGCAGGGCAGCCCTTTGGCAGGTTCCATGGGGATGTCCTGTCCCCACTCCCACAGGGATCCACACTGGAGCGTTTACTTGACTGCATGAGCAGAGTGGGGCTGTAAGTCCTTTCCTACAAAGCCTCAAACCACTTGGCTGCATTTGTCAGCTCCATAGGCATCTGTCTCAGAAGGATGTCACTGCAAATGACAAAATTGCAAGGAGTTCCAGTTTTCAGTGGAAGAAGCACGTCAGAGGCATCTGATGATCTGGGGCTGCCGGCAGCACGACAAGGCCTGTGGGGAGCTCCACATTAACTCCTCCACCTCCAGTGTTCCCCACAGGCAGGAATTTGAGGGCAGCTCCTGCTTTCTGGCTCCCAGGTGCATTGGGGTTACCCTGAGCCATCACAGTGTGATTTTAGGTGACTGGGTGTGAAAAGGCTCGTCAAGGCAGCTGCCAAAACAGCCACACTTCAGCTGCTTTCCTGCTCACTGAAGGGGAGTCTAATGGAAAAAGCAGTGATGGATCAAACACAGCACGACATCAGTCTGCTCCCTGAGTCAGGCTGGATCACAGAGCCCCACCATGCTCTGTGCAGGAGGGGAGAGCCCTGTTGGAATCCAGGGTTGTCCTGAAATGCTTACTGAAGGGCTGGCTGGGGGAGAGTGGGCTGCAGGAGGCAGGAGCAGCGGGAAGGGCAAAAATAAGCCCATTGCAGGGGTGGGAAGGATGCAGCTGCTTGACTTGGGTGTTTAGCAGTTCCTATGTACCAGCGTTGTAATGAACCAGGTGATCATCTCAGGGGGAATCACAGCAGGAACAGGAGGGTTTGGGGTGGGCTTTCAACACAGAGCTGGGCAACCCCACATTATCCTTCCAGGCTTCCCTGGTTTCACCCCCATGATTCCAGCAGGGCTGGCAACAAGCATCAGCCTGTAGAGTAACAAAATAAATCAGAAAGCAGCCCAGAAGCAGCCAGCAGGCAGTTGTGAGGGCTGCCTGCCAGTCTGCCACAGCTCACCAGACCTTCTTCCTACAGGGCAGGTGGCAGAGACCTGTCCTTCAGCTGAGGATGCAGCTGACTGGAGGGAGAACAAACCACACCTGACCCACAACTGCAGCTGCCATAACAAGGATCAGAGGTGCCTCCAGGAACCACAATAATGAGGGCAATTAGTGCACCACAAATGAAAACTTCCAACTGCTGCACTCTGCGGAGGTTTTTTTTACCCTGATCTGAAGCAGCTGAGGTACAGAGACTGGTTTTGGGAAGGCTCTGAAGGCTGGTCTCAGCCCTGCTGAGAGGATGGCCTGGCTTGAAGGTCACCCGTAGCCAATCTGTGGGAAGGCTGTCGGGGCTCAGCCAGCAGACCTCGTGGGCAGGGAAGGCTCTGGGGACCCCTCAGTTGGGGGCACACCTTGATGTGCATTGGCACAAGTCTCCCCTTTGCTCAGCAGGGCTGGATTCATCCACTTTCACTGGGTCACAGTGGGTCCAGCACACACCAGCCCTGTGCTCTGGTCTGGTGTCTCACACACCCAGCATGAGACCCAAACACGTCCCTCTTTCTGCTTTCCTAATTTTTCCCTTATCAATAGCTTTGGAAAGATCACTGCCCTGCGACACACATGCCTCTGCTGGCACTAATCAATCCCTCACTGCTGGCCTCCTGTCCTCCCCACCCTTTCTGCCCTCTCTGGCATTTGCAGAATCACCACATGTACAGCTGGGGGAAGCTTGAGTGCTCTGTGCTCCCTCCTCCAGGTCATCACGAGGGTGTGTTACCACACTATTAATTCCCTCTGAGCTGGTTCCTTGCAGTGCCTGTTGCCTGCTGTCCTTTGACCTGTGCTGGTTTAATCTGCTCCCTGAGTTTCCACGCGGCAAGAACCATCACACTCCCATTCCCGATACAGCCTGGAGGATGCAAAACTCCCCAGCCAGCGCAAAAGTCCCGAGGCAGCGTCTTTGTCTTTTGTGCAAGAATGCAGCTTTTTGTTCTGGGAACAATATAAATCACTCCATTGATACGTACCTGCTGTTCCCTTTGTTATTTCCTACGTACCTGCCCTTCCCTTTGTGAGCTGCAGCGCCGAGAGCCTCGGCAGCTCCTCTGAGCAAACACTTTGCTTTGTGCTCCCTGTCTGAAGGCAGAGCCAGGAGAGAAAGGCTCTTCCCTGCCTGGCAGGGTCCGTGCCAGGAAGCTCCTGTTGGATCAGCTGCTGCCAACACACCCGGCCCAGGTAGAGCCTGTGATTTATTTAATATGTACAGTTACAATAATTGCATTTTGAAATCAGCCTCATGAGACAGGCATGAACAAAGGGGTAACATTTGGAGGAGAAGAATTCCCGGTTTGTGCTCAGACAGAAGAAATTCTCCTTCTCTGCTACCTTGGCAGTAAAACAATGAGGGAGGAAAACATAAAATCATTCACGTTCCTGACTCCCTCCCCTCCAGCAGCACCAAGATATATTTTGAAAAGCTTCAGTGAAGGCTTTTACTGCAGAAAATAAGAGTGAATTGTGTTCCCCCCAAAACAGCAGCAGGAGAAACATCCTGAGTGCCTCCAGCCCCAGCTCCTCACCTCCAGCTGAGCTTTCCCACTTGACCAAGCCACACTACAGCCACGTTTGGCACAAGCCAACCCCTTCATTGCTGAAGGGGAACACATCCAAGACCTCCACAGCTTGATTTTGGGAGTTCCTGCAGTCCCTGCTGACCTGGAGGCAGGAGGTGCTTGGCTGTGGGAACTGGGACTGCTGGAACCCCTCTGCCCTTCCACGAGCCATTTCCCTGCGCTGCCAACAGCAGCCCAGGGTGGGCACAGGCAGCCAGGCCAGGGCTGGGAGCAGCTTAATTTGATTGAAGTAGGGCTGCAGCCAATTAGGGACTCAAAGTCCTGGCGTGTTTTTCTCCTGCAGGAGAGGCCAAAACCCCTGGCTGTAATTAGCACCTGGGTCAGGGCTGAGGGGCAGCTCAGGGGCTCTGAACTGCTGCTCCCAGATCACCCTCCTTCCTTCAGGAGGAGGAGGCTCTGCTGAGGATGTGGGGAAGGTGCTGCCTGGCAGGATCACATACCCACACGTGGCTGCCCTGCTGTGTAGGAGCCTGAATTCCTCACTGCACTCTTGCCATGCCTGTCACCCACCAGCCATGTCCAGGAGCAGCCTGGAGTTGTGGGGCCAGTGGCATCACACCCTGCTCCTGAGCAACAATGTCCCTGCAGGGTCCCAGCCCTGCTGCAGCAACCACTCCACAAACATGGGTCCAGGAGCTTGGAGACAGCACAGACACCCCTGGCCAGTCTGTGGGAGCCCCACTCGGGGCAGGGCAACGAAGGAGGAGGTGTCTGTGTCCTGTGGTGCCCTGGGTGTGCAGGGAGAACCCTGGACTGTGGCTTTTCCAGCTCTCAGCAGCAACCAGAGAGCTCCAACGCCCTCTGACAGTCCCCAACAGCACTGCCGAGCAAACTGCACCACCATCTGCTGTCTGGGTGTATTTCTAAAGCAAATGAGGAAACGAGGAAAATTCTGCCCTGGGGTGTTTTCTCCTCAGATCATGTCACTCATGTTTCAGTCCATCAGCCCTGCCTTTCAAACAGCCTTTGCAATGCTCTCTGACCTGCAGTGAGGGGAACCAGCTGCACCCTGGACTCACATGTTTGTTGCCTCACTCCCTTCTGGGGCCATGAGCCCCATCCCTGACCATGAGCCACATGTTGGCCTCTTCTAGACCAAAACCCTTCACTCCCTGAAGCTGGGAATCTGTGTCCTTGGGTGAGAAAGATCAGAAAAGGACAAGGAGGGGAAAAATACGAGCAGTGAGCTCAACACCAAGCGTGATTTCCATGGAGGCATCTCAGGTGCTTCCTATCCCTGTGTTTTTTGGAGGGAGGGCACAGTTTAGTGTATTGATTCAAATGACCTCCACCATTAATCTTTGCAAGGTTGTTGTTTTTTTTTAAATTCCTCCAAGGGAACAGGCAATTTTAGCCACGGCAGCATTCTGGGGGGAGGGAGAGGGACGTGGACAGCTTTGAAGGTACCCAGCTCAAAGCCCAAGTTACTCTCCCTGCTTTTCCCTCACCAACCTCAGCTGCAAGAACACATAAATTGTGTGTCATAGCTGCCTTTTCATCTGTCCCAGGAGTTATAGACTGCACACATAAGACAATTCATGTTCCTCTGCATAATGAGGTGAGTTTTATAAATCATAAATCTTCACTTAATATGCAGGTGGTGTTTGCTGCCAGGTTTAGGAAAACTGATGCAGTTGCCAAGTTCATGAATGTCATAAATCATTCATGCTAAGGTAGTCTGCAATTGCTCAGTCCTTTGAGACAGACCAATTTCAAGGTGGTTGTTTAACACACAAACACGATCTTCATTGATTGTTTATACAAATACATATTTTCATTAAGTTTTTCCCTCTCCATTTTTTTTTCCTTCTTTAGGTGGCAAGAGCAGTGCCCTGAAGAGTCCCCGCCAGTGGCTTCTCTCCAGCTTCAGAATTCCATCAGAAATCCATTACCAAATGCATAAAAATCCATGGATTTGTAATAAAAAGAGCCTCCTAAAGCTCAGAAAACAGCCTGGATGTCTCAATAAATCCCAATGCATGTGATTAAAGAAAACAGAGTGAGAGAGCGTGCTCAATTCGTCACAGGGTGGTTTTGGACACACAGTGTTTTCTGCAAAATTGCCATTAATTAAAGGTGTGCTGATCCCAGCAGGGTTTTCATCACCACTCCAACAGTAGCTGCTGTGTGCACAGGAGCAGGTAACGCACTTCCCATGGAGAATACCTCGTGTGCTTCTGGATTTAGCTAAGCCTACACACCCCGGAGCTTGCTGGGTGCTCTGCAGCCCCCTGGGATGTGCAAGATTCCGTGGGAAGTCTCATGGGAAAGCATCTTTCCTGGGAGATCTGCCATTTTTAGTGGGGTGGAAAATTGGAGCTGTGTAAATCTTGCAAGTACCTGGGAAGAACCTTCCCACAGTGTTAATCCCGAGGGGCTGAGCAAGGACAAACCTGCTCAGGGCCATGGGGAGGATCACTCAGCTCAACTCTGCTGGGAGATGTTCCTCATGGCCTCGTGTCTCCCAAGCCCAAACGTCCTCAGGAGCTCTCAGCTCATGGTCTTTGTGCCTCATATTCCTCTCCTGCCATCTCCTGGTTTTTGCATTTTGCTTTCTGGTTTTGTATGACCCCATTATTTCTAGGCTGGTCTTAAAAGGGGGAAGCTCTGTCCTATCTTGAAGTGTTCAGGGTCATCTAGGGAGGGTTGTCACCTCCCCTGCAAAAGCAGGACTTTGGATTATCAAAGCCTTTCACTTCCCACCAGATTTACATCTTGGAGAGATCCAAACAAACAAGGTACAGAGTAGTAAATCAAAAAGTGTTCAGGCTCAGAGTCACCCAGCACTTGAGAGGGTCTGATACTGAACTCCACATTAATTTTGAGTGGATCTGAGAAAACTGCGTAGGTGGGAAAAGGCAGAAAATTTTGACTGCTGTTCTATCTTCCGTCATCCTTTTCCAGCATAATTAACTCATCACAAATAATTCAGGCACTGAGCTCTTTCTCTTCATTATCCCTGTGATCAGCCAACAAGTGCTGAAGTTTCTCAAGTTTGTTCTTTGTTCCCAACTACTCAAGGAATAATTGGTGCTAATAACTCCCCAGCTGCAGGTTGTTCCTCAGCACCTCACTGTAAGTGTATGCCAGCCAGAACTGGAGCTCTGGGCCACACTGGTTAGTTCTGGGCAGATGTGAAGGTCTCCTCCCTAGATTTGATGAGCATGAAACCTGGAAAAGATGACTTAAAATCTGACTTGCCACTAATCTGGCATTGGATTGGCTCCCAGCCTACCCTGAGATTTCTGTGATTTCAGTGTTATTCCTCACAAATCTTCAGGGCAGGATCAGATTGCTGAAACATCCCAGTTTTATTGCACTGCTGCCTGCAAACCAGTTCTCCAGGATATGAATGAAAACTCAGCCCTGGGCATAGGCACTGCCAAAGGGGTCATCCCTCTCCATTCCAGCAGCTCCAAGGTTTCCACCTCCTCTCTGCGAGGTGTCCTTCAGAGAAACATCTTTCTGACTCGAGCAGCAGCTGGTGCTTCCCAGCAGTTCAGGCTGAGATAAAACCCTGGTGACTCTCAAGAGCTACAGGACCTTCACAGCCATAACTCTTCCCTCTGGGGGTATTTATGTTCTCCAGGCTGCCTAAGCTGGGGTTGAGCCCTACCTCACCTGCTGGAGGGGCTCTGCTCCTGCAGAGGATAACATCTCCTGGGACTCATAATCAGGGATCCAGGATGTCAGAGAGGGAAACCTGAGAGCCCACCAGGACTTATTATAACAGGGAAACCTTGCAGGCAAAAATCCGAGCTCACCAAAAGCCAGAGATGTTGTTCCCACTCTATTTGCAAAGGGAAGAAGCTTTTGGGGTGTTTTCTTTAAGGATGTAGAGGGAGGACTCAAACCTTCCTTTGATTGTTCCTCCAGGTCACAAACTAGAGACATGGATGATACTTCTGTACAAAACACTGCTGTCTCCTCACTCAGGGCAGCCCCCAGGGACAGGACAGTAAACAACAAAATGCAGATAGAATCAGGAAAGAGAGGAAAGAGGAGAAGAAAGTCAGATGAAAACAGGGAAGAGAAGAGCTGCAAGGTCCTGCTCCCTCGGGTCCCTGCTGTCAACGTGGCATCCAGGCAGGCACAGCAAACTGGATGGGGTCCCACACAGGATATGATGAATAGGAAACTGCATTTTTCCATAACATTTTGAGTTAATTATGGGACACTTTTCTACAGCCTGGGGAGTAGCACACACTCAGTGTGGTAAGTGGGGCTTCCCTGTGTGCTGGCTGAGGTGGGAGACTCCGAGGAGCACTCCTGCACCCCAGGGATGGAGGTGTTGGATGCCAGGGACAGGGCCACCCCTGGCAGGCAGGACAGGGCCACCCCTGGCAGGCAGGCTGCCAGCAGCCAACATGCAGCAGCACTTTCTGCCTTTCCTCCCATCCCTTTCATACACGTCCTACTTCTTCAAAGCTCCTGACCGCCCCAGCTCCCTTTCCTCCCTCTCCTTTCTCCAAAGAGTGTGACATTATCACCATCTGTAAAACTGCCAAACAAGCGACTTGCCTTTGCATTTCCCTGCAGGGCTGCACTTCAATTAAAAGCTTTTCTTGATGTTTTAACTTTCACCTCACTTAATTGAGGTTCCTTTTCCCAGCCTCCTCCTCCTTTTTAATGAGAGGCTAAAATGCCACTTAACAGAGTTGCAATGGGCAGCGCCGGCAACCACCCAATGTTTGGAGGACACAGGCTGCCAAAGCCTGGCCTGGCCAAGTGTCATGAAGCCTGGGAGCAAAAGCCAGGCAAAAAGTATAGGATCCAGACCACATATCAAGCAATTCTGCCCTTGGTTCATGTTCCTGGGCTCCCTCAGTCAGCACTTCAGCACCAGCGCGGCTCCTTTCCCTGTTGGAAATGCAGGGCAGGGAAGGGGCGATGGAGGCCAGTCAGGCACAGCCAGATGTGCTGCTTGGCCCAGATCTCCCCTCCAGGAGCACTACCACCCCCAAATATTTTAGAAGCAAGAGCTGGGTTAAGCGTAGTGAAAAAAAAAAAAATCTTCTTTACATCCTCTTTAATTTGCTTGCTAATTTATGAGCAGGTAAGCTGCTCCCCTGCCAAGCCTTTCTTCACAGAAAAAGAGGTTAGAAACACTTCATAAAAAATATTGAGCACTTCACAAATTCTGCAAGTCCTTCTTGTGCAGGGATGGGGATAATTTTCTGTGAATTGCTCATTTTTAAAAAAAGATGGTATGTGTTCAAGCAAAGCAACCACACGCCTTTATTTTACGTCCAACCTTGGCTGAGTTTGGGAGGCTCCGATTAGGTACAGTCAGAGCTGCTCATTTGTGAAAACCACTCTTCCTAGGAAATAATGAATTGGAAGCTTTCATGGGAATTACCCTCATGCTGCTGGGAACTGGGGAGGATAACAGAGTGATCACAGAGCTCTGCAGGTCGGTCCCTCCCTGTGCCTCTCCTGGCCCAGCTGTGCTGGTTCCTGCGAGTGGCCCCAGGTTGCTGGGGATGCAGCAGCTCTGGACTGGAGCACAGGAGCTTTTGGGGCTCATTACAAAGGGTTTCCTTGCTCCAGGACTGATCCTTGCTTCAGGCATAACCCCTTGGTGCATCATTTTGCCTCAGAAGGCCCCCCAGCTCCTCCACAGAGCTGCTGTGCTCACTGAGCTGCTCACGCCCAGGTGGTGCCAGATGTCCTTGAAACACTGCCAAAAGAAGGGACAAATGTCTGCAAAAACACTCATCTCTTGCTGTCCCAAACATTTTATTTCTTCCTTCATACTGGAGGAAACTGGCTTGTAAAAGCTCAGACCCTCCTTGCAGCTCTCCAGCAGTTTTAAACCTGAACCACAACTTCAGGTGTAGGTTTTATTTCTGGCCTTGGAACAGTGCAAGGATTTCTGATCACAGGTGATTGGTTGTCTCTAAAAATCACTCATTTGCACCATCCCATCGCCTTACAGAGCCATGGTGTGGGATTTGGGAAGGAAGAGCAGGAGCTGGAGCAGAAGGGCCACTCAGAGCCCAGCAAGCCTGTCTTGGAGCCTCACAGATGGGGGAGCAGATGCTGCCATGAGGGGAGAGCACGAGAGCTCTTGGATGGGAGCGAGTAAAGTGAGGACAGCAGGGCTGCAGGAGAGCACAGGAGCTACAGCCAGGAGCAGGGCTTCCCAGACTGGAGGGTTGGAGGCTGCCCACGGGGAGCCAGCACATGGGAACACTTACAAGCCAGCGCAAAGCCACAGGCAAGATGGACAGAGGAGGTTGGCACCCGGCTCATCCACGGGTGTGGGGATGGGAACACACAGCTAAAGCTTTGGGTAAATTCTGCAGGAGGTGCATGTTTTTTTTTGTATACAATAATTTTGGTTAACAGACAGGAAATCAGTTTTATAGGGGCTTTTAGGGGGACGTCTGCCAGCATGAATAAATGAGCACTTCTGCCTGGCTCTGAGGACAGGCTGGGAATGGGGCTGGGGGCAGAGAGAGCCTCAGTGGGCTCAGCGTGTGCCCAGCACCACGTGTCCACCACCCTCTGCTCTGTGGGGGCTCAAAGCTTGGTGAGCACCAGAGCCACTGAGAAAAATGCTGTTTTACCCTTTACAGATCATTTAATGCTCTAATGAGATGCCTTAAAAATACAAACGAGCCGCCTGATACGGCGGGATGAAAACCTGTCTCCATGGCAGTGATTTTCCTGAAGACGCTTTTCATCTTTGGCTGCTGGAAGCCTCGACGTAAAAATTTATCGTGCGCCCTCCCCTAATAAAATGTGATGGTTTTACTGTATTTTTTATATAAATGTACATTTAGTTGTGAATTATACCGAGAAGCAGGCGCTGGCTTTGGTTGAGCCTGCGACACACAGCATAAATCACGGCTCCCTAGCAACTTCCCAGGACCACGGTCTTCTGCCTAAGGGTGGGAGTAACTTCTATTGACTTCAGTGAAAGTTTCTGGTATCCTGCAGTGAGAGAATGGGCCTCCAGAGACTCATTTGCTGTTGATTAAAAGCAAGAGACTAATAGCACGGGGCACCATGGTGCAGCCGAGCGCTGTGTCACTTCCCCCCACACCGCTGCTCCGCCTCAAAGCCCAGCCCTGCTGCTCCTGGGAGCCCCAAAGCTCTCTGAAATGCATCCTGCTTCTGACCCAGAAACTGCTTGTTTCAGCTGTTATACCCCCAAACAGCACCCAGTGTCACCCCAGTGCTCCCAGTTACCCTGCACTGGGCTGGTCCCCATATGTCCACCGCAGGCTGCCCATTCTCACCCAGCCCCTGCCTTCCTGGGGATGTCTCAGCCTCCAGCTGACTCCCAGAAGGGTCCTGGGGTTTGCTCAGCAGCTGTGCAAGGCATGGAGAGACAGGGGCAAGGGTTTATGGGGTCACAGCTCCCACTGCCCACAGCAAGGAGCACCAGCCTGGCTGTTCATTTCTTGGCCAGCGTGTCCTGTCGGAGGCCGGGGGGTCCAGGAGGGCCCCCTGAGCTCGTGGCTGGTGCAACATCTGATGGAGCAGCAGCCTTTGATCTGATTGAGCATAACGAGCAGCGCGGGACCGCGGGACATGCACCATCAGCACGATTATCCATGTTCTCCAGGGAAGGGCTGCGGTGGGGAGATGGGAAGATGACTGGTGATGGAGGAGTAGCAGATGGTCTCTCTCAAGGAGAACGCTGGGACAGTAATTACAAGAGACAAGAGGAGAGCTGCTGGCTCGAGCACAAGAATTTGTCCAAGCAATCATGGGAAGCACAAGTCTCTCCACAGAGCATAATGGGTGATGAAGACTTTTGCCAGCAGGCTCCCAGTGCTGCTGCCAGAGCCCACCCACCTCTCCAAGGGGGGCACAGACATGCCTGTGACTCCCTCTTCACCAGAATAGCCATATATAAATTATATGCTTTAAGCTTGCCTTTGCTTTCTCCCACTCCACATTGTCCAAAGGGACACCATGCTCCTTGTCCCAGCCACTTCCCAACAGCTCTGAGGCAAAGACATGACTTTGGTTCCTGCTTCCTGTAGGGGCGAGCTGTGCCAGGAGGGATGGGCTGCCTGTGACCTTGAGCACCACTCCCCAGGGCTGCTCAGGGAAGGCAAAATTGATTTGCGGAAAATGACTCTATATCCAACAAAGGTTATAGAGAGGTANTTTTTGCCCAGCTGTGATTTTACGCCTTACTGCCCCTCTACCCCATGCCCTCATTTTTCTACTCTACCATGGCTCTCGATTCCCCTCAGAGCACTCCTTGCCAGCCAAAGCACGGCAGAGGTTCGAGAAGAGTTAATTTGTGCTCCCCTCCCTCCCCGTGGCCACCGCTGTCCCCAGGCCGGGCAGGGCGAGCGGGCACCTGGAAAGGGAGAGGTGAGGAGGGCTATGTCATCCTGGAGGGCTCTGACCGGGAGGGATCCCCCACTCCTGCGTTCCCCTTGATGTTTTAGCTCTGCAGTGCAGCCTGAGCAGTAGAAGAGACCTGCAGGTGACAAGGAAATCGAGGCTAATTAGAACTGCTAATTGGATCTCTGCTGAAACACCGCCTCTGCTCCGTGCCCGTGCGCTGCGCTCCGAGCTCCCTCCCGCTCCCAAGGTCCCTCTGCCGGTGCCACCCCCCGGCAGCACACACGCTGCACACACACGAGCCAAAAGAGAATCAGAATGTTTAAAGAAGTCATTTGACAAGACTGAAGTATTTCCCGTCATGGTAGCGCTGACTCGGGCAGAGCCACAGCCCTGCCGAGGGCACTGAGCCAGGAACTTCCAAGGGAGATCTATTGCGCTTCCCGTTTATCCAGCTCGGCTCCCGGGGGCGCAGCTCCCGCGTGCTCGGGATGGCTCTGCACATGCCAGGGCGAGCCCAGCGAGCCCCTCCTGCAGCACTTGCCAAAGGGGGGCCAGCAGTGGTCGGGGTGGGGATACCCCCTGCCAGGGCACCCCGACCTGCCAGGGCTTTGCAGGGAGCAGAGGTGGGATTTTACTCCTGCCCACTTTTCCAAAGGGCTCTGCAGCACATCCGCCCAGCTCCGGCATTGAAACCCTTCCCGGAGAGCCCTGTCCTCCTCCATGGCAGAGGAACAGCAGGCACAGCACAGAGCGAGCCCGGGGGCACTGCCAGCTCCTGGCCCGGGGGCACTGCCAGCTCCTGGCTGGGGCACAGGCAGCTCCTGGATGGGGCACAGGCAACTCCTGGATGGGGGCACAGCCAACTCCTGGCCCAGGGCACAGACAGCTCCTGGCTGGGGACACCCAGCTGCCCTGGCAGGGCGCTCAGCCATCACCTCCAGGGAGTGGGGGGACTCTCTCCCTCTCCTCACAGCAGGGTTTAAAATGAAAAGCCCACCAGGGCTACAAAGCACAGCCCCGTGCCCAGGAGCATTTTGGGGCGTCCCTGGTGTTTGTTGGTCCCACAGACCTGCTGAGGGCACCCGAGCAGAGCCACACACACGTGTCGGGTTTGTTGCTGTCACCGTCAGTTCTGGTCTCACGGGATGATGCTGCAGACACAGCCCAGAGCAGTTCCACTGATGACACTGAGCTGTGTGGAGCAGTCACACTGGAGGGAAGGGATGGATCCAGAGGGACCTGGACTGTACAAACCTCATGTAGTTCAACAAAGCAAAGTGCAAAGTCCTGGGCCAGGGCAATTCCAGACACACCTACGGGGTGTGCAGAGAAGTGATTGAGAGCAGCCCTGTGGAGAACATGGGGGTGATGGCTGAAGGAAAGCTCCACATGCCCTGGCCATGTGCTCTGGTAGCCCAGAACCCCCCGTGCCCTGGGCTGATCCCCCAGCGTGGGCAGCAGGGCAGGGGGGATTCTGCCCCTCTGCCCCTCAGGGGAGACCCCCCTGCAGAGCTGCTCCAGCCCTGGGAACAGCACAGCAAGGACATGGAGCTGCTGGAGAGAGTCCAGAGGAGGCCATGGAACTGCTGAGGGGACTGGAGCACCTTCCCTATGGAGACAGGCTGAGAGAGCTGGGAATGTTCAGCCTAGAGAGAAGAAGATTGTGTGGAGGCCTCAGAGCCCCTTCCAGTGTCTGAAGGGGCTACAAGGAAGCTGGAGAGGGACTATTTGCAAGGAACTGTAGGACACAGAGTGATGAGTTCAAACTGAAAGAGGAGAAATTTAGGTTAAATGTAAGGAAGAAATCCTTCCCTGTAAGGGTGGGGAGGCCCTGGCCCAGGTTTGCCGGGGCTTGGAGCAACCTGGGCTGGTGGAAGGTGTCCCTGCCCATGGCAGGGGGTGAATGAGATGAGCTTTTAGGTCCCTTCCAAGCCTGTGATTCTATGAGTCTAATACTGTTTGCTGTTTCCACCAGCTGTGCCAGGGTGGGCTGTGCACCCACCGGCTGTGCCAGGGCAGACTGCAGGGCCCTGATTTACTGCCACACTTAAGCCTGTGCCTAACTTTAAGTGCACAAGTAGATCCATTGACTTCAGTGGTTTAAGGTTCGACATTTGTAAGTAAGTTGCTGAACAAGGACCTACATTATTCATCCGAAACCCCGGGTAATGCATTCTTAGGAAATAACTGTAGCAAACTCCACAAATCCCTGCTGAAAGGACATCCTAAAGCCCTGTCTGGATAGAGAGATTAGCTGGGATTGCTTTGTAAACACTGCACATACATACATACATATACACATTATTTTTAAATCAGGCAGTGCAATTCAGCTTGCCAAGATCCCAGCTCTGCCTCCCCGGGAGGAGACAGGAGAGGGGACACAGCAGCCAGCAAAGCAGCACAGCACAGACCAGCCCTTCCCATAACGCAGCCGTAGAGGGGACAGTGCAATTAAGCAAATTAATTGGAGTGCAAATGTAGGTGCTTATACCACAGACTGCCAGGCAGCACCAGCCATACCCACAGTTCAGCTCCTCTGATTGCAATATCAAGATGATATAAAGCCATGTCGAGTTAAGACAGAGGCACAAAATGGTGCAAGAAGATAAAGCAGGAGCCTCCGTGCTTCAGGGACCCCCTGGAGCAGCAGAGCCCCCTTCCCGGGGTACAGACCCCCAGTACCTGTGGGAGGTGGGCAGAGGCAGCCCTGCTCCAGCCCAGCCATCACCAGGCCACAGTGATGGAGCAGAAGAAAGGACAAACCTGGGGGCCCTGGCCAGGGAGCAAAGAGCTCAGCCTAAATCCCTTAAATCCTTTATGCCCCCAGTGACCTGCTCAGGGCCATGGCAGGACCCTGATGCCCAGAGCCTCTTGGCACTTGTGTGATGAGCATTAACCAGCTGGAAATGTTTCCTCCAGGATGAGTTTTGTGTGGCTGGGAGGGAAAGCAGGAATGGCACTGCAGGGTGCATCCTTCCAGCTGTACCACCCCGTTTGTGGGGTCCAGAGCAAGGGCCCCACATTTGCAAGGAACCCAGAGAGGCAGGAAGCACAGAGTGTTGTTGCTCCTGCTGCTGGAGTTATCCCTGGGAGGCTGTGGGAGCGGCCCGGGTGGCATCAGCAGGGCCAGCACAGCGCATGCCTTGCTGCCGGCGACCAGGAGCTGCCTGGCAAAATGAGCTGAAACGACACGGGTTTGAGCCATTTCATAAAATGTAATCGAGAATTATATCCCCGTTGTGCAATTCCACCAGATAGTCGGAAAAAACCCCAGAACTCTGTCAAAAGGATCTCATTCCGCATTCAGCCCGATGAGCAGCTGGAGAAATCCTTGCTGCATCCAGGCGTGTTTGTTGGCGTGTGGGATGTGCCAGGACACTGTGCACCTTTCCCACGCATCGTGCCGTGTGTGTGCACGGGGGGGACCCACAGGTGCACACATGGGGGTGTCTGTGGGTGCAGACAGGTCCCTGCCAAACCTGGGAGAGGCTGGAAAAGGGCCACGACTGGGATGGCTTCATCTTCCTCGCCGTGCTGCAGCTGGGGAGATTCCAGCAGTGGGAAGCAGGGAGAGCCAAACGTTATGGATCCCTCAACCACAGTTATTTGTCCCCGTGTGCATTGCTGGTCTTTTGCATTAAAATATATGTTGTTAAATTTATGCCTTAATATATATATGTGTGTAATATGGCTGAGTTACAGTTGCTGTGGGAACTATAACTTTCTCTTTTCCAAGAGGCTGTTATATGTCTTATTATGTTGTATCATCTGGAGGGTGGCTGGGAACAAGATTGCTGCTGTTAATCCTTCAGCACGGAGGGTGATTAGAGCCAGGCAGAGCCGAGCTGTGTGCAGGGGCTGTGCCTGCAGGTGGGCAGCAGCACAGGGCTGGTTACTCTGCTCCTTTGGGGCAGAGGGTCTGCAGTCTGGGAAATATCAGGGTGTAAAGCACCGCTGTGAGCTGCTCTACCTGCTCCCCTGGAGCTCTGCTGGGGCACAGGCTGGGGATGAGTGCAGCTGTGCTTGGGTTGGGACCAGCCACGCTCCCACCTCTCCAGCCTCTCTGCAGAAGACAAACAGGGTCATGTCCTGCTTCCCCCACAGCAGGATTTGGGCTGGGTCCCAATCTCTGCTGGCCTGAGCATCACTCTGCACTCGGGAGAAGGGCATATCCAACACCCCATGGGATTGTGAACCTGCTCCTGACCTGTTGGCATCAGTGGGACATGCCCAAGCCTTGGGCCACAGGGTTCACTCCCAGGGGAGAATCCACAGCCCCTTCCATAATTGCCTGATCCCAGCACAGCTCCACAGAGGATGTGTCCTCCCATCTCACTGGGCTCGGGAATCATATCGATCCCTGCACACAGGGACAGGGCAGCACCGGGATACTGCTGGGACCCCATCACACCAAACCCTGCTGGAGCCAGGATTCATTCCCGAAATCCTGGTGCCGGGTCCTCCTGACACCTCGGTGGGGTTTGTTTGTGTTTCAGCTGCGCCGAGGTGGCTGATTAAAGGCTTTAATGGGCCATGGAGCGGGTTGATTTGGAGGGAGGCTGCTGGAAAGAGCCAGGCAGGCTGTGAGCTCGGCCACGGGAGATGTAAACAGGGGATGCTTTTGCTACCACATGTCCCTGCTCCTCGTAATGAAACGCAAATTGCTCACCGAGAAACTGCCCCGGGATGTGGATGTTTGTGAGAGGCTAAATGGGCTTCTTAGCGCTTACATATTTGTTCCTTTTCTCACGATTATTTATTTTAATTTGCAGAAGCCACGGCGTTTAAAAGCTTCAAGGTGCAGCATTTAAAGGCAAGGCAGTAATTTCTAGCTGCTGCTCCACCCGATCTCTCCCTGGCTACTGTAACAGCTACATCTACGGTCTCCTAAAGAGGGATTTGGGTGACTGGGGACCCGTGGGGGTGAAATTCCTGGCGTGGAAAGGCAGCAGTGACTCCAAACCCCGGCAGTGACCCAAGGAGCGGTGTCCGTGGAGCAGGACCTGGCAGTGCCAGCTCTGCAGGGATCCCTCCTCACACTTCCCCAGTCCAAACTGGGGCAGGGCTGAGAGCTGCAGCTCCCAAACCTGCCCTTAAGCTGGGTTTGGAACTCTAGGAAGTCTGGCAGCATCAGAGGCTTTTCCTTTAGAGTGCTGATCCCAGGCAGGCTCAGCCCTGGAGCCCCCGATCCTGGAGCCAAGAGTCACCCCATCCCATCTCCCCTTGGAGGGCAAGGTCCACCACACCGAGGTGTCCTCTGGAGCATCGTGGCCTCCCATCACTCTCCTGCTGGGGATGATTTGTGCCAGATACAAATAACCCCCCAGCTGAGGTTACAGGAAGGACTTATTTACAGAGGAGGGATGAATCCCGCTGCAGGCTGATGTTCCCTGTCTGACTAATGGCTTTGGTAGCACTAATTTGAGTCTGTCCCCACTGCAAGGAGGTTGAGAGGCAGGGGATGGGATAGGGACAGGAGGGTTTGGTCCTTGAGCCCCCAGCAACAGGCTTCTCAGGTGACTTCTCAGCTTTCATGCTGTTACTCAGCCCTCAAGAGCAAAGATTTCCAGATTAAATTAAAAGGAAAACTCATATATTTGTGGCTTCAAGCCTGGGCTTTATCAAAGCCCACATCCTCTCACCAGTGGGGTGAGGGTTTCTCCCCATCCCGTTACAGGGCAATGAAGCAAAAATAACACAAAGGATTGGATGAAGTTGCTGGAAGATGAAGCCATGGCCTTCCTGGCTGCCCTGGTCACACTCGGACAGCCTGGTCCTACCTGTGCAAGCCCTGCCTGCCTGGCTGGGCACTGAACAGGCTCCCCAGGGCTGTGGGCATGGCCCCAGACCTGACAGAACTCAAAGGACTGTTTGGACAACACTCTCAGGGACAGGGTGAGATTGTTGGGGTTTCTGTGCAGGGCCAGGAGTTGGACTGGATGACCCCTGTGGGTCCCTTCCAACTCAGGATATTCTGTGATTCTGTGATCCTTCCCTGCCTGTACATCATCCTTCCCTGCCTGTACATCCCTCCCTGCCAGCACAAACACAGGGCAGGCAGCACGGTGTTGATGGAAAAGTACTGCAGTGAAATGACAGAGATTTCCCTTCCACAATACTGATATTTTAAAGTTATTTATGTACTAAATGTCCCAGGGTTGCTGTTGCCTCTGCAGCTCCATTCAGTGTTTGGATGCAGCATGAATTCAGCACCGAGGGCTCGGTGCTGGGGAGCTGCCTGTGCAGCCAGCACTGGGAAGGAGCAGGTGGGAATGGCTCCAGCATCCACACTGCCCTTCCCACCTCCCAGTGCTGCCCAGCCTCCAGCCACCCCCTTACTGGTGCCTTTCATCAGGTGAAAGTGCAGAAATCAATTTGCTTTTTAGCTGCAGTGAGGGGCAGGTGGAGGTTTGGAGGAGAGCCGTGGGAGGGGTGGCAGGGGCAGGACAGTGACATTAGGGCGGCATCTGGGAGATGCTCCAGCTCCCATCCTGCCCCAGAATAACAGCAGGGCTGGGAGAACTTAGACACACAAATCACAGAATATCCTGAGTTGGAAAGGACTCACCAGGATCATCAAGTCTGACTCCTGATCCTGCACAGGACACCCCAAGAATCCCACTGTGTGTCTGGCTGTGCCAGGGCAGGGGACACTGGAAAACGCCTGGCAACTGCTGCTGCAAGGGAAGGAGAGATGTCACAGCAGGGACAGGGAGGGAAATGTCCATGTACACCTGGAAGTGGTGCTGCCTGCCCTCCCCGTGCCTCAGTTCCCCTCCTGCAGTGTGGGTGCCTGAGCTCCCTCGGGTGGCTGCGTGAGGCAGGTGCTGTGTTTGGCCTCCCATGGCAAAGGCACCTCCCAAGCCCTGTCCTGGGAGTCACCATGTCCTGGCGTGCAGGGAGCCAGGTCCCTGTGCCCAGCACCCACCCCAGCTCTGCCAGCCCCAGCACAACACACTGAGCCACCCCAGGGAGCTGCCTTTCCAGGAGCCCTGGCTGGCTGTGCCTGGCAGGACATTGCCCTGTTCTGCAGGTCACCTGCTGCCCTCCAGACAAATTCCTCCCTGCCCCTGGGTCACTGTTTGGTTTACAGGTCACTCCCGGCTTGTTGTCCCTCCCCATGGTCCTGTCTGTGCCTGGTCCTGACATCTCCTAATCCCACCTGGTCCCACCATCTCCTCTGGCATTTTTTCCGTGGGCACTGGCTGGTGTTGGGATTTGCACCACCTGGTTTCACATCACTCACTCTGCCCCTCACCGGTGTTTTCTTCTGCCTGTTCCATCAGTCCTTTGCTTCTCTGCCCCCATCCCCCCTATGTGATTTGTTGTAATTTGGTTTTCTGCCATTCTGTTGGGTTTTATTTTTCTTGGCATCACATCTTTGGGGATTTCACTCACATCATTTCAGCCCAAATTTGCATTGACATCATTATGTTTCTTCTCTTCATCCTGCCCAACCTTCCTGTGGAGCCAGCGCTCGTTCCAGCGCTCCCTGTCAGGGTCTGGGGTGGGTGCTCCCTGCCCTGACTGCAGGGTTTGCATCCCTGCTGTGTGATGGCTGTGGAGCACAGCCCGGCCTGGGCAGCACAGGCACAGCCTGCACGAGTGTTCCAGGGCTGGGAGGGGCAAACACACCCAGCCCTGAGGGGCTGCAGGGGCTGTGTCCAGCTGGGAGCAGGGGAGCTGCCTCCAGCCCTGACTGAGCCAGCACATCCTTCCTGCCCCCTTTTCCTGAGAACTGTGCTGTCTGCTCCAGCACCTGAGGAGGGCAAGGAGCATGACCCCACCTGCAGAGCTGCCTCCAGCAGCTCTGGGGTCCTAGGAAAGACATGGAGATGCTGGAGAGAGTCCAGAGGAGGCACCAAGATGAGCAGAGGGCTGGAGCAACTCTGCTGGGAGGGAAGGTGGGAGAGTTGGGATTGTTCAGCCTGGAGAGGAGAAGCTTTGGGGTGACCTGATTGTGGCTTTGCAGTGCCTGAAGGAGCTGATAGGAAAGATGGAGAGGGACTATTTCCAAAAGCATTATTTGCTGGTGGTGTCACCCTCCCACTCTGGTTTGTCTGTCTGTGTCCCTGCCCAGACAATTTGTGCTCTGTATAACTGTGGTGTTTTCCCAGGGCTGGTTATTAATGTTGGTGAGGAAGGACCTGGTGCCAGGGAGGTATCAGGCTTTCCAAGCACAGGCAGCAGGTGAGGACTGAGGACAGGCACCCTGCCTGTGTGGGACACCCTGACCAACTCAGCTCTAAGCCGAAGAGGTATCACATGGGGGTTTGGATCTCTCCTTGTGATGGCAGCAATTGTTCCTGTCCATGGCAGTGAACTTCAGAGTTACCAGTCATAGAGTCATGGAATCATAGCGTGACCTGGGTTGGAACGGATCTTAAAGCTCATCTCATTCACCTTCCACCAGCCCAGGTTGCTCCAAGCCCCATCCAGCCTGGCCTTGGACACTTCCAGGGATTCAGGGGCAGCCACAGCTTCTCTGGGCAACCTGTGCCAGGGCCTCCCCACCCTCAAAGCCAAGAATTCCTTCCCAATATCCCATCTATCCCTGCCCTCTGGCAGTTTGAAGCCATTCCCCTTGTTCTGTTCCTCCATCCCTTGTCAATAGTCTCTCTCCATCTTTCCTGTCAGCTCCTTCAGGCACTGCAAGGCCACAATCAGGTCACCCCAAAGCTTCTCCTCTCCAGGCTGAACAATCCCAACTCTCCCACCTTCCCTCCCAGCAGAGCTGCTCCAGCCCTCTGCTCATCTTGGCGCCTCCTCTGGACTCTCTCCAGCAGCTCCATGTCCTTGCTGTGCTGTTCCCAGGGCTGGAGCAGCTCTGCAGGGGGGTCTCCCCTGAGGGGCAGAGGGGCAGAATCCCCCCTGCCCTGCTGCCCACGCTGGGGGATCAGCCCAGGGCACGGGGGGTTCTGGGCCAGGGCAGGTCCAGCCTCTGCCCCACCAGCCCCCCAGATCCTTCTCCCAGGGCTGCTCCTGGATATCCTGCTCATCCTCAGCCTGGGTTGATCCCAGGGGTTGCCCATTAATCCTGACTGCCAAGCACATCCTCCCAGCCTGAGCCTCCTACAACACACAGAGATGGAGCCTTGTCTCCAGATCCCAGCACTTCTGAGCTTGGCTGGAGACACCAGATTTTACTCTTAGAAAAAAAAGGAGATGGAGGATGCCTGGAGGGAGCCAAGAGGAAAAGCACACCCAGACATCCTGTGTCACAGGAAAAGCTCCAGCATGGCATGTCTGGGCAGAACAGCAGGTCTCTGCCAGCAGCCCCTGTGCCTCAGCCACTGCTGAGGAGCAGAGGGATCTTGGCACAGCAGCAAATGGGGAACTGACTGCGAGTCCCCACTTCCTCCAGTACAGCCAAGATCTGCATTTAGACGCTCTGGGAAATTCTGGCTGAAAGGAAGCTGGCACAAAATTTCCATTTGCAGTCACAGGGGCTTGGGGAAATCAATCTCTTTAGAGTCCTTTGGAAACTTCAGTGTGATGGCTTTAAATATTTACTGTACTCCTGCACACCAGATGCCAAATTTGCAGGGCAGTTCTCCCAGGCAGCCCCTTGGTTCTGTGAGACTCCAAACCAGCCTGTGCAGGTACTGGTGAAACACAGCCCTTAATACGATTGTGATTTGCAGTTGAGAATCTCTGAAATGCTTTTCAATTTGGGAAAAGACCAGGAATAATTCTTGTGACTACAGAGCATCAGTGTCCTTCACACTGTGGGCTGGCAAGGAGAGCAGGACAAGGAAAGCCCATGCCAAGGAAAGGCCAGCTGTGCCCACTGTCTGCCACTGCAGGAATGCCCACCTGGGATCACCTCCTGGTGCTCCTGTGGCTTTGGCTGACTCAGCTGGGGAAGGCAGAGCTGATGCTTGTCCTGCTGTGTAGCTGATGACAGTGCATCTCAGAGGCTTGAAGTGGCCAGAAGGAGCTTTAGGAGCCTTTGGTATCTGTAATTTTTTCTCTTTAGCATAACAGCAGGTGACATCTGTTTTTCCCCTCTTGAAGATGCCTCTGATGTCCCTGCCTGCTTTCCTTATTAAAACCCTAAAAATTCAACAAGACACCAGAAAGGAGACTTTTCTCCCTTGGCCAAGGCCTTTCCCAGCCCATTTGCCCCCTCCCACCAGAGCAGGGAGCGAGGGCAGGACAGGAGGCTGCTCTTGGCCACCCACATCCTTTGCCATTGCTGTGACCTGCTTCAAATATGCCTGGAGCCCAAAGGCTACAGCTCCTCACAGCTTGGAGCCTCCAGCACCCCCAAAGGCCAGAAAGGCTGGGAGAATTGAGATTGTTCAGCTTGGGAAAGAGAAGGCTCCAGGGAAACCTAATTGTGGCTTTCCATTCCCTGAAGGAGCCGACAGGAAAGATGGAGAGAGACTATTTGCAAGGCCCTGAAGGGACAGGACAAGGGGAATGGCTTCAAACTGCCAGAGGGCAGCGTCAGATGGCATATTGGGAAGGAATTCTTGGCTGTGAGGGTGGGGAGGCCCTGGCACAGGTTGCCCAGAGAAGCTGTGGCTGCCCCTGGATCCCTGGGAATGTCCAAGGCCAGGTTGGATGGGGCTTGGAGCAACCTGGGCTGGTGGAAGGTGTCCCTGCCTGTGGCAGGAGGGATAGGAATGAGATGATCTTTAAGATCCCTTCCAACCCAAACCAGTCTGTGATTTCAAAGCATCTGTCTCCAATGGGCATCTGTCTCCAGGGACCATCAGGGACCTGCAGATCCGTGACAAAAGTGTTGTAGTTCAGCTACAGTATGTTGGATGAAGTTGTTGGGAGAATTCTGGGAGGAAATGTCTAAAGGTGACCTTCAGGGAAGGCCTGGAGCCCGAGCAGTCTCAGTGACAAGCTGTCACATGGATTGTCTCAGTGTCCCAGCCCAGTGCCATAAAGGAACACATCTGCATGGGTCTCAGAGGCACTTGATGATTGTGAAGGGTTTGAGCTTTCTTAATTTTTCCATTAGAGAGGTCCTAAGTATCTTCTGTCTGTTCTTCAGTGTCCCAGGAGGGCTGTCCCACCAAAGTCATGCTGTTCACATGCAGCCTTCACCCTCCCAGCACTGCAGCCTGATGCAGGTCCTGTCCCAGCAGACAGCTTCAGAGGGTTCCCTGTGCTGCCCCAGCAGGTACTCAGCCAACCTGGGGTCTCTGTTGTTTGCCTGCAGCTGAAGGCAGCACTCAGAGCAAGGGACTTGGGTTGGCCAGGCTCAGCCCCTGCAGCCCAGCTCAGCCTTCACAGGATATCCCAAACCAACTGTGAGAAAGTCTTTTTGGTAAGAACATGCAGATGTGAAAGTGAGATTAATATTTGCTGGAGTGATCTCATTAATCACCTCCAGAGAGCCAAGGAGAGTGCTGGGGCTGCCTGGCAGGGACAGGACTGTACAGGGACCACTCCCCAAACACATGGGGCTGACCAGTGAGCTTGGAGCATCATTCCTGGGCACAGGAGGCCCCAGTGAGGGCATCACCCACCACAAGTGATGCTGTGAAGAGTACTAACTCCTCCTCCACGGGGGAGACCCCCCAGGAAAACACCCTGGCAGGGCTCAGGGCAGCAAACCCCGCTGGGCATTGCTCGGGCTGATCTGCACGGACTCCTCTGGTGCTCAGTGGGCTGAGTTCTGGCTCTGTGTGGAGCCAGCTGGGTCTTCCTTTAGCTGTCCCTCACTGTGTGGTCAGAGCCTGGCTGCAGCCCAGGTGTGCTGCCCACCCCAAAGTGCTGCTGCAGGACCAGGGACAGTGCAGAGATTTACAGAGATGGATGGTTCTGTGATGAGCTCTGGCCTGGATTCAGCACTCTGTTTAGTTGGGCCAACACAGCACCAACTGCTGCCCAAACAAACAGCCTGGGAATATCCCCCGAGGAGAGAGGGCTGAAATGTCCTTAAGGCTCACATTTTACCAAACAGTTTATTCCTGGTCACTGTAAATCTGCTGGATGTGCTACTGGGCAGGCTCAACAGGTTGGCAACAGCCATCAGCAACAACAGGCTCTCCAAACCCACCCCCTGTGCCAGGTCATCACCTCCTGAGCCACAGGGCTGTACCCCAGTTCTGCAGCCACCCAGGGGCACCAGGATGGACACACTGATGGACCAGCGACTGCTTTGCTTCTCTGCAGAGTCACTGACACCAACACAGCTCCCTGCTGGGGTAACACACCCCTTTGCCCAGGGGACAGGGCAGGAAAGAAGTGCATCATCCCTGGCCAGCCCACCCCTGCCAGTGACCCCAGGGGACTGAGGCTTTTGATGGCAGTGTCTGACTGACCAGCCAGCTCCCCAAAAAATGGGGACCTGAAATATCAGCATGTTGAAACCTAAAGAAATGCTGGGTCTCATTCAGTGGCTCTGAGCCCCAGGAGGGTCATGCTGTCAGGAATTCCCCCTTCATTTTAGGGACTAGCAATGTTTTTTGGATTTTTTTCCTTCCATGTCGACTGAGACCCCCAAAGGTACATTGTTGCTTTCCAGACTGTGATTTACAGGAGATGCATGTGGGAAATACCATGAAATCATAGAATCAACCCAACCAACTGGTTTGGGTTGGGAAGAACCTTAAAGATCACCTCATCCCACCCCCTGCCATGGGCAGGGACACCTTCCACCAGCCCAGATTGCTCCAAGCCCTGTCCAGCCTGGCCTTGGACACTTCCAGGGGTGGGGCAGCCACAGCTTCTCTGGGCAACAAATCCACAGCAAAACACAGTCAATGCTGCCATTGGTTTCAGTGGCATCTCCAACAGGTTTGCAGGGTAGAAAACAAGGAAGACCCAGAATATGACATAAACAGATGGAGTGTAACACCCTGTCTGGTCCATGCAGACATGGGATGAAGGCTCAGGGACACAGCACCAGACTGTGTAAGTGTCTGAGAGCCTTTACAGTCACCAAGGTGCCCCAAAGAACCCACCTGGGCAACTCACTACCTCAGTTTCAAAGCCATCTTGCTGATAAAAAGGGGAAAAGGAAGAAGCATTCAAAACCCCTCAGCTGTAAAACCCCAGCCTTGCTCAGCCTGGCTCTTTCACCAGCCCTAAAGAAGGGGAAGCAAAGGGAGATGATGTAAACCTGGAGCCCTGCTGGAGCCCTGCCCTCCCCAAAACAGCCTCACCCATCCCTTTCCCACGGCTCCTGCTGCCACTTCCCTCCCAGCACCAGGAATCCTGGTTTTACAGCCAAAACTCCAACCAAGGGGCAGGTTAAAACCCATAATGGCCCAGAAGGGAGAAACACAAGGGATGGGTTCAAGCAGTTACTCCTTCCAGGGGTCTCCTCTGGCCTGGCTGTGCCTTGGCTGCAGAGCTGAGGGGTCCCAGTGCTCCCAGCACGTCCCAGGCTCATGGGGTGGTTCAGGGAGGGCAGCACAGACCCAAGGACTTGCACCACAAGCTGCAGTTGGGGACAGGCCCTGGGACTGTGCATTCCCAGAGCCCTGCAGCCCCAACAAAGCCAGAGCTTGTCTTGTAGGGAGGATCTGAGTGAGCCCTGCTCTTCAGTCAGAGCCCTTGGGCTCAGAGAACCAGCAAAAAAAATAACAGCCTTATAAAAGACTAATTAGGGACAATCCTAGCTCCTCTATAGCCAATAAAGTTTTGCATTTAACTGTTATCAAGTCAGGATTTTACCCAAGGAGATTTCCTGTTAAAAAATAGCTTAATTAAAGCAGGTAGAAAGCCCTTGTAGATCTCCCTGCTCCCACACCAGCACCCCAGGCAGGCAAGTTCCAAACATGCTGCCTTCCAGGCCTGAAACAGGGATCAAGGGGAGATAAAAGGGACTGAGAGAGCCAGGGGCTCAGCTTACCCAGAGGAGCAGCAAGATGGTTCCTTCACACAGAGCCAGGGAGCACAGCACCATCCCCAGCCCAATGCTTTCCACCCTGCCCAAGCATTCCCCATCCATGAAAGCCCTTCCAGCTCCTTTCCTTGCCCTTCTCCAGTTCATAATCACCTGGTCCCCCCATCAGCCCCTCAGTTCTTTATCTGATGTTTCTGCTGCAGGTATTTTAAACCCCTGTGGTCCCCAGGCTGTTTGCTGTTGGACAGAAGCAGGCATCTGTCTTTGCTCTCATCTGTCAGGGTAGACACAAGCTGAAGCCAGCAGGGTACAGGCCAGCTAAACTGGGTAAGAGCTTTATATAACTGCAATGAAAGAGCCAAATTTATCCCTGCCCTGCCACAGATTGCAGTGCTGGGATGTGCCAAGGGCTCTGCTTGCACCGTGGTCCCCCAGCAGCAGCTCTGGGGGTCCAGGCTGGGGGTGCAGAGCCCACCTGGTGCTGGGTGGGTTGAGTGCTCCTCTCCCTCCAGACCAGAGCAAACTGTGCTTTGCCTCCAGTCTGGGAAAGCAGAAGCTCCCAAGGCTGGTGTTGCCACAGGGGGTTGCTGCAAAGCTCTAGTTGGTTTGAATTCAGATTTGGAGGACATATTTTGCATTAATCAAATAAATGCATCATGTGAGGCATTTCCCATTGAAATGTCTGAAACAGATGCTCACTGAGGGATCAGTGTGGCAGGAGCCCTGTGCATGTGCAGCATGTGCATGAGCAGCAGGAGCAGGCCAGAGGATGTGGGAAGCAGTGGAGCTGCTCCTGAGGTGTGAGCTCTGTGCTTGGTCCCTGTGCCAAGCAACCCTCTGAGGGCAGAGCCTCCACCAAGTGCTGAATAATCCAGGGATGGAGAAACAGGAATTGTCCAAATTCTCTCTCTGGTGAGAGCCAGGCTTGCGGGGGATCCAGTGGTTCAGCTGGGATAAGCATCCCACAGGACAGGAGTTTGGCTGAGCCTCCCCTGCACTTGCTGCTCCTGCAAGGAAGAGTCGTAAGAGCAAGGATTTCTTGTAGCAGTGGTGGGTCTTTCCAGGAAATATTGAGAAAACACCATTTCCTAAGCTGAGCTGGGAGCTCCGAGAGACTTGAAAATACAAAATAATTGCTGGAAAGGAATTTGAAAATGACAGCTCCTTTTCCTGCACAGTGTTACACTTCACTGGCTCTTCTCCCTCTTTTCATTAACTCCTATGACTACATACATTTGAGGAAAGCTCCCATTAGTCACAGTTGCTTTCCCACTCATCCTTCGTGCCTTTCAGCAACAAGACCAGGCCAACTGGTGCCCGTGTAAAATAGATTTCATGATGGCAAGTGTTTCCCTAAGTCCAGCTATGATCTGAACATCGTTACATCTGCATAGCATAACCTCTTTCTGAGAAGTCATGGTTAGTGCAAATGCACTAATAATTTGGGACACATACCTAAATCCTCCCTCTGACTCCTTTCAGCTCCAGTTGTCACTGAACAGCACCAGGAACAAGCACCATCAGCAAGATGATCCCTTCCAATTATTTGGAACTCAAGAGTGTATCTCTGCACTGGGGAAACTCAAGTCTCCACTGAAATAGCATCAGCTGTCTCTGCCTCCCCTCCTGATCTCCAGAGTGCCCCAGCCCTGGGCAGGCAGCAGCTCTTGGCAGCCTCCCCACCATTCCATAGGTCCTGGGTTCCACACTTGCTTCCTGGTGAGCACCACGTTTGATTGCAAAGCCTGCACAGGGGCTCTCCAGGGACTGCCTTTCCCCTTTCCCAGGTGTGAAAAACTCCCGGTGAAAGTGAATCCCAAGGATGGGCAGCTGAGCGACTGGAAACGGGGCGGGAAAAGCGCCGGGAACATCTGACGAGTCAGCTCTTGGCAAAAGCTGCCTGAGACGCTGTGCTCCAGTGAGTTATCACTTGCCCTTGGTCTGAAAAGCAAACAGCATATTTCTCCCTCCCCAGCTCCTGCCCACGTGTGCGATCCCGGCGCGGATGCGGCCGGACGCTCCAGGCCTGTGCCAGGGGTGCTGTGCCCGTGAGCCGCCCCAGCTGCGGCTCCGGAGCCAGTTGCCCGGAGTTGGCACTGTTTGCAAACAGGAGGGTGTGTTGGCTCCCAGCGTGGCGCAGCCTGTTCCCCTCCGCGCCTGTTCCGCTGGCACCTCAGCCCTGCTCCTGGCGTCACACCCCCGTGGGCACGGTGCCACCCCGGCAGATGGGCACCGTGGCAGAGCTGCGAGAGGAACAGCGGGCAGGCCGATTGTCAGTGTGTTAGGGGAAGGATTTGTGTTCAGGAATGTTAAAACAGCAGCTCATGCAGCATCCCAACCCCGCTGGGGAAGGAGCTGAACCCCTGGAGGTGGGAGCAGGATGAAACCACCACCAGCCCCTGTGTCACAGCAGGGACAGGAGCTGATGGGGAGCGTGGCTGTTGGCACTAATCTCTGCACTCACAGAGTCACACAATGTGCTGAGTTGAAGGGACCCACAAGGATCATCCAGTCCAACCCCTGGCCCTGCACAGGCCCAGCCCCAACAGTCACCCCCTGTGCCCCAGAGGATCATCCAAACCCTCCTGGAGCTCTGGCAGCCTTGGGGCTGTGCCCACTGCCCTGGGGAGCCTGGGCAGTGCCAACCACCCTCTGGGGGAAGAACCTTTCCCTGAGATCCACCCTGACCCTGCCCTGACACAGCTCCAGCCCTTCCCTGGGTGCTGTCCCTGGTCCCCCCAGAGCAGAGCTCAGTCCTACCCCTCCTCTGCCCCTGCCCAGGGAGTTGGAACTGCACTGAGCTCTCCCCTCAGTCTCCTCTGCTCCAGCTGAACACACCAAGTGCCCTCAGTGTCCTCACACACCTTCAAACCAAGGCCCTTCCTCATCCTCGTTCCCTCCTTTGGACACTCTCTAGTGACTCAATATCTCTCTTATATTACTCCTGGCCCTCTGCTAGAGAAATCACTGCCTGAAACCTTGTAGCTCTTTCCCAAGAGCTCAGTTCTCCTCTGGAAGCAGCTACAGGCGCTTCCACATCAAGGGAATGTGAACATCCTTCCCTGCTCCAGCAAAGCTTTTTATAGATGGCTGCAGCCCCATCCCAACATGCCTTGGCCACTTCTGTTACTGCAGCTGGAGCAGCTGGATCTGAGGACTGACCCCAAAATAACAATAGGGACATGCTGTGAAATTCCAATATGAAACAACAATAAAAACATCTTTATTGCTGTTACTAAAAGTACTAACAGCAGCACTTTGTTCAAGCTGAGCTTTAAAGCCCCGATTTTAAACCCTGCTCGGGGGGATACATGCCAATAACACATCACATCTCCCCCAGGCTCCTTCCAAAATACTGGACCCAGGATCTTAGGGACTGCTGGTGTTTTGTGTCCTTCTGCATGTTCTGTGTCAGTCTTAATTTATGCAACAAAAAAAAGTTGGTTTTGGGTCCCTTTGTGCCAATGTAGGATTATTGTATTCCAGCAAAAAGGGATAAAATAGACACTGAGATTTCACAAACAGACAAAATTGGCCACTGAAGCCTTCAAGTGCTGCTTGTCCCCCCTTCCTGCCCATGTTCTGTGCCCATTTCACCATGTTGTTTGGGATGTGGCCATGACAAGTGAAGATCTGAGAACAAGTCACACCAGGTCCCCTACACCAGCGCAATCCCAGTGGGAGGGAAGAGGGACACACAGGCTTTGCTGAGCATTAGCACTTCAGGTGGAAACTCTTTGAGTAGCCCAGAGATGTACTGTCCTTGCCAGGGCACTGCAAACTCCCTGTGCCCACCTCCTTGCTGCAAATTATTTTTGTTCAGTGTGAGCAGCGCTGAGCTGCAGACATGTCCCCTGGTCCACCTGTTTTGTTGCTCCTGCCCAAGGGCTCCTGAAAACACCAGGGCTCATCTGTCATCCTGAGCATTTTTGCTGGAGAAAGACACCTTCCCTTCCCCAGGGAGCTGTGGCCAAGTGGTTGGGGAGCCCCAAATTATTTGCAACTGTGGTTTCCTAGACCACCTGCCCCACCGTGAGTCACTGTGTCACATCCCTGCTCCCTCAAGCACTTTCTCATGGTTTTGAATGAAAAGTGAAGCACCTCATGCAGCACTGTCTCCACTTATAACCAGATCAAACCAGGCTCGAGGCCAAACTTCCCTGGTTTGCTCCATGGTGAGTATTTGCCTGCATGGATGTGATACTGTTTTTCAGTTTTCCAGACTGGTTTTGAGGTCTTCTGCTGCACCAGGGACTGGTGGGCAGGTCTTCACAGCTCAGAAGGGAGCTCAGTAGGAGAAGGAAGGGGGCAGGGGCAGAGGTAGGCGGATCCCTCTCCAGGTCATGCTGTTTGGAACCGGGAATTCCACCCCAATCTCAGATCCAGTCTTGTATGAGAAAAACAAGAGGCATTTGCCACTTCTGCCAAAGCTGTGTGCAGGGTGTGAGACAAGGCAGGGTAATAAAATGTGTCCTGGTTTCCATTTTTGCTGCAAGGATAAGCAAGAGGACCATGCAGAGTGCAAAGAGAAAAGCTGTCTCTGATGACTCTGCACAATTCTGGGTCCAGCTTTGCTTCTACAGAAATACATTTTAACCCTGCTGATACCTTAAACTCCTAATTTTCATCCGCTGTTACACCAGGGATGGAGGGGCAGAGGCAATCCAGAAGGCAGCTCACCTCTGAAAGGTTACACATGACTGATTCAAGAAAAAATCTCATGTCTTAGTGTCATTGTAGCTTAGAGTTCATCCTGTGCCGTGGAGCCTGCATTGGGGTCATCCATCAGCCAGGAATGTCCTGCAAAGGTAGCAAAGCACATGAGAATGAGGAGCTGGAAGGAGTCTTGGCTTCAAGGATCTTCTGGAATCCTGGTGCTTCTCTGCTAGCTAGATCAAAACATCCCTGGAGTGGTCCTGTCATGCCCACAGAAAATAAACACACTCTCAACACTAAAAACCCACTATGCCATGACCCTAAAATAGTGTAACCAGGGGATCTTCACGTTTTCTAGAAAAGGATCAGCACCAGTCTGTTAATCTCAGAATCATGGAACGGTTTGGGTTGGAAGGGACCTCAAAGACCATCCAGTCCCACCCCCTGCCATGGGCAGGGACACCTTCCACCAGCCCAGGTTGCTCCAAGCCCCGTCCAACCTGGCCTTGGACACTTCCAGGGATCCAGGGGCAGCCACAGCTTCTCTGAGCAACCTGTGCCAGGGCCTCCCCACCCTCACAGGGAAGAATTTTTTCCTGACAATTAATTTACTTTCTTTCAGTTTGTGCCCATTACTCCTTGTCCTGTCACTGCAGTTCCTGATGCAAAGTCACTCTCCAGCTTCCTTGTAGGCCCCTTTAGGACTGGAGGGTTTCTTTGAGGTCTCCACACAGCCTTCTCTTCTCCAGGCTGAACAGTCCCAACTTTCTCAGCCTGTCTCCATAGCAGAGGTGCTCCAGTCCTTTTATCATCTTTGTGGCCTCCTCTGGACTTGCTCCAACAGTTATTGACTACTGCTCTTAAAAACAGACCCAGAATTATCTTGCTTTTTAAGGCACAGTTGCCCAAGTCACCCCTCTGGTAACAGGTGGGTAAGAGCTGCTGAGCTCACCCTGGTCTTTGTTTCTGGGCACCCACTGACCCGATCCCTGTGCTGGGTGGGTTTGGCTCCCTCAGCCCCTGGCAAAGGAGCAGTGCCAGTGCTCAGGCATCTGGCTGCAGGGCTTGCACGGGCTTCCTGCAGCTTTCTGTGTGCTCCTGGAGAGCTCAAGGAGAGGAACGGATCGTTTCTTTCGCAAGTGCTGATTAAAAACATGAAATGCAGGGTGACTGCCTGCCAAAGGTCCAATTACAATTTCTGCCTGTGACACAGAGGGATGGTGATGGCATCGCCCAGCCAGGCTCAGAGCAAACCTAAGAGCACCAGTTCTCTTATTTCTGCAGGGTCAGAGCTCCTGGCTGAGCACTGCATGTGCTGGGTGGACTTGTCCTCCTGCAGCACGAGTGACTGTCAGCACTCAGAAATGGGCAAATTGGGATTGGAAAAGGTCAGGGAAGCCTGTTAGATTTTGAATAACGGTATCATAGCAGATCATATCTTGGTAGATACTATGTGGGTTTTAGCTGCTTTTCCTTGATGAAGAAGCTGTCACTGAGGCAGGGAGGAGCCCTGCTGTGCCCTCCACGTCTGCACAGAGAGTAGCTGGGTTTTCCCAATCTATTTCTTCCTTATGGACTCGGCATTTCCTTGGCCAAGCGTCACTCACCATGATGTTACAGCTCAGGAGGTTGCTGCTGTGCTGGGTGAGGGCACTGGTTTACCATGGGAGCATCTGGTCCCAGGCAATGGTCCACCCTGGCTCCTGGAAGGGCAGGTCTCCCTCAGCAAAGCTGTGTGGGACCTTCCTACGAGGGGGAGAGGAGATGAACTCGGGCCCTGGAGCACAGTGTTGGATGGAGTCTGTGATGCCATCAGTCTGCAAACCTGCAGATGTCAGACATTGCTGGGGAGGGTCCAAGCCTGCAGGAGCAGAAGCAATTGAGAGGTGTCCAAACCCACACATGGGTTCCTCAGTGGAGAGAAGATTAGAGCAGAAATCTCTCCAGGTTCTTTCACTTTCTTTGATCCTACAGATGCTGGTAGTGACAAGGAAAGGGAGAAACAATAGAAAGCCACTTCCTTTTAGAGGATGCAGACAGTGCCCCTTGCCATGTTCATACCCTGCTCAGGGACTCATGGCCCCCCAACAGCCCCACCACTCATCCCACCGAAGGCTTGTGGACATTTTGAGATGGGAGGGTTCAGCACAACTCCTGCCACCGCCACTACCAGCAGACAAAGTCATTTCCAAACAAACAGCAGAAGATCCAGCAGCAGATCAAGCTCATTTACCCTCTCAGGTGGGGCTGGCTGGGGAGCAGGTGCTGTGGAGCACAGGTATCATAAGGACCCCCTATATCCCCTCTATATCCACCCCAAACACTCCTGATTCAGCCCAAAATTTTACTGGACCCCAAGGCAGCAGAAAAAACCCAAGTTATGATGTGCCTGGCCTTGACTCACCCACAGCAGGAAGGAGCAGGGCCAGCACAGGTGCTGTGGTCCCTCAAGTCCATCCCTGGGACAGCAGAGCTCTTGGCAGGGGGCACACAGCCTTTGCCATCCACGGAACAGGGGAGTGCAGGGGGGTGGAGGAGCTGTGGCTTGGGGGTGGTGTTCCTTGGCTGTTGTCCCAAGGCAGTGGCAATGCCTCAGGCCTGTCCTTTCTGCTGTTCTCTCCTACCTGCTGTAGCTGCACCGTGTCAACCCAAGGGTGAGTCCCACTCCAAGGGCTCTGCACTCAGGCTCTGGCCATCCTGACAGGAGGCTGCACCCCGAGGCACTGGAGGTGGCCTTGGTTTTAAATGCTGCATGGAGACTGTCACAGTGTCACCACTGCTGGGAAAGGCCCTGGTTCCACTCAGTGTCATCACTGATGGAGATGACCAGGAGGAGATGGGGGGATGCATGTCTGACTGTTCAGCTCAGCATCACCCAGGATGGTCCATCCCTCTCTCTTTCTACTTGACCCTGCAAGCTACAAAGTTTCAGGCACTTCTCCCAGGTCTGCTCCCAGTTCCTGGCAAGGAGCCAGCTCCCACCACCAGCTCACCATGGATTTTACAGCCGCACATTCCCTGTTTGCAGCCTCTCAGACGTCGCTCTGGGCTGCACTTGGATCTGCTCTGGAGGCACCAGGACGTGCTTGGGAAAGGCTGCTGAGCTCAGCACTGTTAGATTTATTATATGGTCAATCTCAGAAAATGAGATCTAAACTCAGGTGCCTTAATTCAGGTCCCCCATTTGTCAGAGGCTTAAATCCATGGAGAGATCAGGATCCTACAGCACACAGCAGCACAGTCAGTCCTGCTGGGAAGCCTCAAGTGGATGGAGCCATCCCTTCACCTGCACTGCTTTTTGTCTCCTGCAAAGTCCTCCTCATCATGACTCCTAGAAATTCTTTTAGGTTGGCAAGTCAGCACTACACAGGAATAACCCTCAGGATCATGGAGTTTCCAAGTGAAAGCTGCTGGATACACCCAAGACCTCAGATGCATATGTGGGGAAAATGCTGCCATTAAGGGCTTTTGCCCTTAAATATCCTCTTTTCAAACTGGTGTCTCTGCTGTTTGCATGGTTTGGGTGTGAACCCCCCGTGTCTCTGCCATGCCCCAGTGAGAGTGTTGTGCCTGGGGCTGGCACCTCGTGCTGGGCCCCCCGAGACACTCAGCACTCTGCCCCAGCCAGGGGCTGTCAGAAATTAGTCAGACCAGCTTGAGGTGTTCTCAGGTCTTGTCTGATTTTGAACATATTTTATACTGGTTTTAGCTTTCATAGTTTTGTCCAAAATACTTTAAGGGCCTTCTGCTGTGCCTGCAATTTTCTCCAGGATCAGATGGCTCATGCAGCTTGTCCGAGTTGTGATGGCACTCAGATATCTCTTGTCTATCCTGTTGGTTTGGGGTTATTTTACTCATATTATTAATAACTTCTTTTAGCTCAGGTTTTGCTTAGCTTTGTGCAATTGCCTGACTTTCCCCTCCATTGGAGAAATCCCAATGTACAGAGGGAAGTTCAAACAAACCTAAATAATCACAGCACAACTAACACATAGACCAGCAGGAGAGTGAACACTCTAATCCATCCACAGGTATTGACTAGGAATTCATAAAAACAACCCTGAATGAACCCACAATTAAGGGGGATGGCTCCCACTGTGCTACTCCAGAAATTGCCATGAGAACCTGATGGTTCACCCTGACACCACGACGGAAGGGTGAGAATTAATCCAAGGGAGAGGGATGGAGATGTGGGACTGGGATCTCATTAGCGTTTGTTTTACTCCCTGCTCCCAAAGCAGCAGAGATGTCACTGCCAGGAAAGCAGCTCAGTGGGTGACAGTTTGCAGTAGCCTTCCTCCATGCCAGAGTTTAATAATTTTTCATTTCCCTTTGCTTAAAATTAGGAGAAAAATGGCCAAACCCCATCAGTTTGGGGAAAAAAATACCCACGCCCACCCAACCAGATGGGTCTGTTTTTAGTTTATAATTAAACTCACCCTCTTGGATGGGAGGGAGAGCCTGCTTTTAACAGGGGAGGGAGCAGGAGATCCTCTCCAGGCTGTTTTCCAGCGAGGGGGAGTTTCGTGATGGAGCCGTGAGTGCTGGAGGAAGGCAGAGGGATTTGCTCCGTTATCCCGACAGCTGCAATGGCCTCGTTCTAAACACGTTGAGCTGTTTGTTTTCTGTCCTGAGGAGCACAAATCTCGGTGGCAGTGGTGCCATCTGTCCCTGTGAGTACGTCCGTGGTGATGTGTCTCTGCTGTCCCTCCCCACGGGGATTTGGGGCGGTCGGGGGAGCGCTACCACCAACCCACGTGGTGACAGCAGAGCTGGACGGGCCAGGAATATTCCCAGGGCAGGAATTTCCCCTGGACAAAGTGACAACAGTCACCGTGGACAGGCTGGCACAGCCCTGGATTTGATCAGATGGTGTCTGGAAAACTCTGCCAGAGGAGATGGAGGAATGAGGGGAATGGAAGGGAATGGGGGACGAAAAGGGAAGAAAGGGAAAGGAAGAGGGAGAAGGAAAAAGGGAGAAGGAAAAGCAAAGGGAAAGGGGGAAAACAAGGGAAGAGAAAGAAGGGAGAAGGGAAAAGGGAGAAGGAAAAAGGGAGAAGGAAAAGCAAAGGGAAAGGGGGAAAACAAGGGAAGAGAAAGAAAGGAGAAGGGAAAAGGGAGAAGGGACAAAGGAAAGGGAAAAGGGAAACATATAAGGAAAAGAGAAAAGGAAAAAGGAAAAACAAGGGATGAGGGAGAAGAGAGCAGGGAAAAGGGATAAGGGAAAAGGAAGAAGAAAAAGAAAAAAGAAGGGAAAAAGAATTAAACTAAACCACAGTGAAATAAAGGAAAAAGAAAAGGAAGTAAAATAAAATAAAATGAAATAAAATAAAGTAAAATAAAATAAAATATAAAATGCCCAGCCAGGCAAGATGAGCTGATTAGCACCTGTCTCCCCCTGGTCCCTAGGGATCCCTGGCTGAGGGATTGCTGAGGATGCAGCACAGTGAGCAGCCTCTGCGCAGGCACCAGTGCTCAGCCACCTTCAGACTGGTTTTCTATGGACTGGGAGTGTGCAGACAGACTCACAGAGCTGTACTGCCCGTGCAGACCGGTTAAGGACGTGCTTAAGTGAGTCCAGTGCATGGACACACCAGCTGAGTCCCTGTCTGTGTGACACCGATATGCTCTGGGGAGTGACATTCAAAAAATTGTACCCTAGAAGCCCCAAACTCCTGAAGGAGAATAGTAAAACTTGATTTCCCTCCTGGCTACAAAGGTTCAGCAACTGAGTCCTCTTCCCAAGGCTTGCTTGGAAACCCGAGGGCACAAGAGAGCCTTTGGCAAGAGACTGCCTGAAATGCATGGAGAGGTTTATTTTTTTTAAAATTATAAATATGATTTTTTGATTCTAAGCTAAACAACCAGAGTCTCATTGCACCCAATGAAAGGCAGGTTCCCCTGGCTTGGCTTTTCTTTTAAAGATTTATCACAGAGAACATACTTTGCTTAAAGCAACTAAATTATTTAGACCCACGTGTCCTTCTGCTCCTGGATGAGCTGCACCCACGATACCCAAAGTCACGGGCATCGTGATTCAAGTGGTGGGACCGGGAAATTCATTACCCCTCCTCATCGTCACTCCTCCTCCTCATCGTCACTCCTGCTCATCCCGCTGCTCCAGGCAGAGGACGCTGCTGGGATCCCCCACCTCGGATAACGCAGCGCATCCCGCAGCAATTACAGCCGGGAGATAACACCTCCTTTGCAATGTTGCCTTCAATTGACATCTTCGTGTGAAACAAGATAACGGCTTGTACTAATGAACGTGTAATTTATAAACTGATGGGTCTAACGCTGTTCTAAACGTGGCCGGGGAAAGGCAGATTAGGGGTGAATGTGCCTGATCTACCAGCACATCTGTCCCTGCCACAGTAGAAGCCGCCTGGCTGTGGGTTATCGCTGCTGCTTCTGCGTTGAATTGACTGTAACTGAACAGTTTAAGTCAATCTCTGAATTTCTAATTAGGGGATTAGCTGGAGAAGGATTTCCTTGCAGAACACTTCATTGCTGTTTTGCTAACTGTCAAGGATCACGAGTAAGGACCCGCAGTTGCATATTAATAGCAGCATTAGATGCTAGTGCAGCTGCTTTATCAAGGATGTTATCACTCTCCTGAAATAACTGACATGGAAAAGCCTCATATTTTTATTTTCCATGAATACAATGTTCCATTACCGCAGGTTTTGTTTCCAAAACTTGAAGCGTTTTTATCATTTCTGAAATGCAGTATAACAACAGAACAATTTCCTTTAAATCAAGAGCTGGATCTCTTCCAAGTCATTTAACTTCCAAAAGTTTTAATTCTTCAGTTTAAAAAAAAAAAAAAAAAAAAAAAAAGAAAAAAAAATCAGTCTGAGCACTTCTAATGAGAATATCACAATTATACTTAGACTGCCACACGGGATTTCTCTTTACAGCAGCTTGATTCATGGGGGAAATTAACTTGTTTAAAAGTAACAGTTTTTAATAGAAATGTTCTGCTGACTGTTCTCCTTGCATACTGGCTGGAATCTGCTTTGGCACTCCAGGTCCTAGAGGCTGGGATGAGCTCCTTGTTCTGTGCCCATCTCGTGCCACTGAGTGGATCCTGCCCACAGCCTGCTGCAGAAACACAACTCATACCAAGGAGGCTACTGTAATTGTTTAAAAAAAGGGAAAAAGAAAAACTATTTGAAGTCTTGAAAACTTCCAAAGTCAGCACTTGAAGAAATATGAAATGCAATGAATTAATGAGAAACAGAGAATGAATCATTAAAATTGCATCACCACGCCATGTTCCTGATCGCATCTCCCATAATGTTCTCCCAGTCTGAACAACTGATTAAGAAAAACACCGCTGCACACTAAAAATTGGAAACAGTTAAAAAGAAACAGGATTAGCAAAGTCTTACAGGAAAGGTCAATTATTTCTCCCAATTTATTGCTAACCTGACATCTGTAAACAAATCACTGGAGGAACTCCCCGAAGACTACACTCTGTCCAACAAGACATCCTAATTAATGAGGATGCACTATGCAAACACAAATAGAAGCTGAGAGATAATATCTAAACCCAGCCTTAAAAAGATACAGTGAAAACGTTTTCCCAGGAGGTTGAGGGAGATCAATAAAGGGGAATAAGGTTCAGGAGAGTCAGAATTTGCCATGGGGTAAGGGCGAATAATCTTTGCGGTTATCAGAGCTAAGATGGCAAAACGAATTACATGAGTTTAGAGAGGACTTAGTGACACTGCCTTAAAAATGAGAGAAGGGCTGGCAGAAAAATGAGAGAGTGTTGCAATCATCCCTTGTGCTTCCCAGTGGCTGAGGCCTCAGCCAGGAATTTTGGGTGCCCTGCCTGCATGGCTTTAGATGCTCCTGGGCTTAGCAAGCATCTCGCTGACCTTCAGTGTCTCTGAAGGCCAAGCTGTTGTGCTTGGAGAGCGCTCCAGGGAGGTGCCTGATTCCAACATTGTTCCAGCCAAGTTTCCAGCCCCAAAGGTCAGGTTTTTCTCCTCTCTGGCTGCCAGTCTCAGCCATGCCTCGAGAGCCATGCACTGCTGTGGCATCCTCTCCACCGGCCAAATCCACTGGCAGCCGGGCACGGCGCCCGCCCCAGAGCCCTCCGTGAGCAAAGCTGGATCATGGCAGCTAGTATTAAAGATTCCTCTTCATCAGCATCCCAATGATTAAATATGTATAGAGGCATCTGAGATCCAATTTATTTCTTTTGTGTTGTAAATTCCTTTTCTTGTTGGCTTTTTTTTGAGCTGCTTATAATTAAGACCTTCAGACAGCTCAGCATGGCTGGAAAGCAGCCATGCTCCTGTTATATCCCACCCATTGAAAGTGCATCCCCCTCTCCTACTCAACCAAGAGATTCTTCTTTATTCATTCCAGTAATGATTTGATTTCCTCCTTTCTTAATGAACAGAGTGACACTGCATTGAGTCACTGATGTGCAACTTGCTGTTTTTTCCCTCCCTTTGGAAAGTTTTCAAAATATTTATAAATTTTAAAAGGAGCAGAGAAAGAAAGAAAATAAAGTTGCATTGTGTTTCTCTGGCTCCCCCTGCTCTTTCTCATTTGCAGAAACTGTAATTCTTCCCATTGTCTGGGCTGCCATGGGGCTGCTTTTGGCACGTGGCTGGATGGCAGTGCCCCCTCTCCCCTCCACTCATCCCTCTTTGCCAGGCAGCACTGCCAGGAGACCAGGCAGGGATGCAGCCAAGCATGAGGTGCTGCACTGGGGTTAGGGCCACCACACCAAGGATCAGAGACCCCTGTGCCCAATGACTCCCACCTTGAGGGTCTTCTTTGAAGAGGGTTGTTGTCATTGTGTTGCTTTGGGAAGTGCTCTGGGGTCTTTGGGCAGACACAAATCACAGAATCACTGACTGGTTTGGTTTGGAAGGGACCTTAAAGATCAGCTTGATCCCATGGTCAGGACACCTTCCACCAGCCCAGGTTGTTCCAAGCCCTGTCCAACCTGGACACTTCCAGGGATCCAGGGGCAGCCACAGCTTCTCTGGGCAACCTGTGCCAGGGCCTCTCCACCCTCACAGGGAAAGGTTTCTTCCTAATACCTAATCTAAACTTTCCCTCTGTCAGCTGGAGTCCATTCCCCCTTGTCCTGTCACTCCATCCCTTGGAAATAGTCTCTCTCCATCTTTCTTGTTGACTCCCTTCAGGTATTGAAAGGTCACAATTAGGTCACCCCAAAGCTTCTCTTCTCCTGGCTGAACAATCCCAATTCTCTCAGCCTTTCCTTGCAGGAGAGTGTTTTACCCCTCTGATCATCTTGGTGCCTGCTCTGGACTCACTCCAGCCCAGTGTGGTGACCCAGACAGCAAGTGGGGACTCCCAGCATGGTGTCAGCCCGGGGACACCCCTCTCTCTGGTCATAACTAAGACAAGCAGTGAGAAGCTCTTCCCATCCCCCTGTGCCCAAGGCTGGGAGTAGAAGGGGCAGACAACACACCACCTGGCTCCTGGCTAACCCAGGCCACTCCAAAGCCCAACATCCTCCACCTGCTGGCTCCGGAGGGTGTTTTGGGGCTCTTGGCTCCCGCCCAGCGCGGTGTTTCCAGCTCCCTCCGTGCCAACCCCTGCAAAATCTGCCGGCAGAAGCGTCGCTCCCTCCCACAGCCGCGGTGGGCTCTGCAGCGAGGAGTGACTCCCTCCAGATGGCTGTAAAGGTTAACAGGGAATTTATTCGGAGTTACACACAAATCAGATTGTCTTTTTTTTTTTTTTTTACCCCTCCCGAGAGGGAACAAAACAAGCACAATTTGAAGCCCACACAGGCAGCGCAGCCTTCCGAGGTGGCTCAGTTGCCATAGACGCCCGCAGGCAGCCGAGCTGTCCCGCTGGGCCCGCGGGGACCCGCTGTGCCTCAGGGGATGGGGGTGAGCGGAGCTGCTGTCCCCCCGCTGGCACCCGGCTCCTCGCCCCCCTCCCGGGGTGGGATGGTGCCCAGGCCACCTTGGGGACGGGGGTGTCCAGCCCCATCTGGCCGTGGATGGTGGAAATCACAGAATCAACGAGGATGGAAAAGACCCCCGAGATCATCAAATCCAACCCCGCTGTGGTTCCCAGCCCATGGCACTGATGCCACATCCAGTCTCACCTTAAACACCTCCAGGGACGGTGACTCCACCCCCTCCCTGGGCAGCCCATTCCAAAGGCTGAGCACTCTCTCTGGAAAGAATTTCTTCCTCATATCCAACCTCAACCTCCCCTGGCACAGCTGAAGACTGAGCCCTCTTGTCCTATTGCTGGTTCCTGGGAGAAGAGACCAACCCCCACCTGGCTACAGCCTCCTGTCAGGGAGTTGTGGAGAGTGAGAACATCTCCCCTGAGCCTCCAGGCTAAACAACCCCAGCTCCCTCAGCCTCTCCTCATAGGACATGATGGTGGCCCAGCATGACATCTGATTAAGCAGGTGGGGTGAGCTCCTACACAGGGTGATGAAAAACGGAGGAACTGGAGATTTGGGGCAGAATCTGAAATCTGATGGTGTTTTTGCCATCCACCATGTACACTCAGCTTGGAGCTGCTCTGTCCTTGTTGCTCTGTTCCATCTTTCCCCAGTCTCCTTTCCTTCAGTCCCCACAGAAACTCATCCTCCCACCTGCAAAACCTTGCCTGTGGGCAGCCAAGGGGCTGCTCCTCGGGGTTCCCTCACCACTCTACTAGCCAATGGCTCATGCATCAGCTCTTGGGGACCAGAACCACCAAACTCATTGGGTTTGCTCTGCAAGTCACCCAGCACATCTCTGGGATACTCTGGAAAGGGGTAGGAGCAGAGATACCTGACTTTTGTTGTCAGAGGTGTCTGACAGGGTCAGAGCCCAGGGTCTGGGATGCTGCAGAGGAGTGTAGCAGGTGGACACTGCTGTGAATGTGGAAAGAAGAGAAGTGTTTGTGTGTGAAAGCTCCAGGAGAAACACCACACATGCTACAAGAACTGCCTGTATTGATAAGCCCAGGACACAACTGGCAGCAACAAGGCTGGGAACCCCCAGGGATCAGTTTGCACTAAGACCTGGCTGTGGGCAGATCACCACCAAACTCCAGCACTGCATCTCCCTGGGGAATGGGGCCACTGCAGCTCCAGGGGGAGGCACAGTCCAGTGGCAACAGGATTAACGTGGGCCTTCCAAGGGTGACAGACTGTCTGCATTCCAGGCAGCCATCTCCTGAGTCCCCCAGTTACAGACATCAATGGAGTTGTGTTACCAGCCTGAGAAACTTTCCCAAAATGTTTAATAATATAAGTTTTCAGAAGTTGTAGGTAGAATTGATGTCAGATATGGAAAGGTCACTCAGGATATTACTGTCCATGCAAGAAATGTTACACTGGAATGAGACCAACACACTCATGAGTCACAGCAGACTCCTCTATTCCACTCTGGTGGGACCCCACCTGCAGAGCTGCCTCCAGCTCTAGAGTTCCCAGCATCAGAAGGACCTGGAGCTGCTGGAGCGAGTCCAGAGGGGGCCCTGGAGCTGCTCCCAGTGCTGGAACCCCTCTGCTCTGGAGCCAGGCTGGGAGAGCTGGGGGGGTTCACCTGGAGAAGAGAAGCTCCAGGGAGACCTGAGAGCCCCTTGCAGGACCTAAAGGGGCTCCAGGAGAGCTGGAGAGGGACTGGGGACAAGGGATGGAGGGACAGGGGGAATGGCTTCACACTGCCACAGGGCAGGGATAGATGGATAGTGGGAAGAAATTCTTGGCTGTGAGGGTGGAGAGGCCCTGGCACAGGTTGCCCAGAGAAGCTGTGGCTGCCCCTGGATCCCTGGAAGTGTCCAAGGCCAGGCTGGACGGGACTTGGAGCAACCTGGACTGGTGGAAGGTGTCCCTGCCCATGACAGGGGGATGGAATGAGTTGATCTTTAAGGTCCCTTCCAACCCAAACCATTTGTGATAAATGATCATGGGACAGGCAGGTGTCAGCCTTTTTTACTGCTGCACTCCCAGCAGATGCAGCACTAAGGGCTGCTCAGAGCTACAAAACATTCCAGTTTTTTGCCAGGGTTGCTCTGTGGGCTCAGCTGACGTGGGCTGTGGGAGCCACTCGTCATTGTACACAGACAGAAATGTGGAGAGCACACAGCCTAGACTGGGGTGGGGAGGGGAACATGGGCAACATTTCTTCCTCTCCTCTCAGAGAAAAGCTGGTTTATCAGCTTCCCAGGGATTCCTCTGGGCTCACTAGGGATAAAGGGGAACAGAGAGGTTTGATTCTGGTTTGCAGAAGGAAAACACACTCTCAGCTCTGGGGGGCTTGGAGCATCATCTGATATTTATTAGAGAAGTACTTCTGGTCAGATTGAATCCTGCCATTGCTGCCACACAGCCTTACTGATCGAATAAAGCCAATGCCAGGGCCACTTGGATGGAATATGCCTCTCCAGCCCTCCCTTTTATATGCCAATGTTGGAAACAAACGGATTCATCCTTCCCTGGACACAGCTGCTCTGCAATGTAAGCCTTTGATTTCAAGGCAGACCCTCAAAATAGCCAATATGTTCACCTAGAAATTGCTAAAGCTGTTTAGCAGTGTCTGGATTGCCTGTTTTCTGTGGCTGAACAGGGAAGAGCAGGAGGAGAAGCTGTAGTTAGCTGTTATCAATAATAAGAACAGGCACACCACGTGCTCATTAGGAATGTGCTTATAAAATGTGTTCCTCAGCTGTACATTCACAACATGTGTGTCTTCTTTTTTAGCATCGATGTGCAGCATAATCCAAAATCTGGCACCGTGGGCTTTTTCCCCCCAAGCCTGTCCTGATACCCAAATTGCTTTGGCTTAAAACATTAGTTCCCTTGGGCGTCTGTTATTCACAGACTCTGCGATGCCAACTGAACAGCTTCCAGGAGCTCTGATGTCTCTCTTTTTATTTTATTTTTTTAATACTGTGAATCACTTTATTCCATCCACCTTCTGGAACATTTCCCTGGAGAGTACCAATTCTGCCGAGCATCTGCTCATGCAGGAAAACCGCGACCGTTCCTCCACTGGAATTTTTCCCTCTTTATGGTCATTAAAGGCTCTTCAATCCCATTTACTGATAAATCTTGGGGGTAATTTATCAAACACAAGTTGTCCCTCTTGTTGGATTGACTGGAGCCTGTTCAAACCCCAGATGTTTGATGCCCACTGGGACCATGGGCAGCCACAGGGGTTCTTCTCTCCCAACCCTTTCCATGGGTCACAGCTTTTCTGTGGTTCCACAGGCTTCCCCAAAAATTTATCCTAAACTCTACAAGGAGGCTCCCTGGGAGAGGGAGTGGGGAGTGAAATGAGAGCTTTTTGTTAATGCTCCCGAATTATTGAAGATATTAAGGACAAGGGATGACTGTGAGGAATTGCAGAAGGACCTTGTGATGAGTGAGTGGCCAAGAAAATGACAAGAGAAATGCAGTGCAGATAAATAGTGGTGCACGTGGGAGAGGCCATCCCCAACTTCAGAAATAAAATGATGGGCTCTGAGCTGACTATTAACTCTCAGGAACAAGATCTCAGGGTTATAATAGATAGTTCTCCGAAAACATCAGCTCATTGCTCAGCAGAGATAAAAGAAAAAAACAGCATCTTGAATGTTAGGGATTACTCAGAGAAGAACAGAGCAAAACAGCCAAGATCACGCCGCCGCTGTATAAATTCCCCGCGCACCCACACAGCGAACACCTCACAGGTGGAAAGGGATGTAGTAAAGCTGGGAAAGCTTCGAAGAAAGGTGGGAAGGATGATTCAACATACTGACTGGCTTTAGGAGAACAAATGAGGATGCAGGTGGGGAGCATCAAGGCTTGAGCCTCCACCATGGTGTTCCACCCATGGTGACAGAACTTTCCCACCCACAGCGACCACAGCTCTGCTCCTGATGCAGCAGCTCCTCATTAGAGGGTGATTCAAGCCCACACAGGTGCTTCCCCTGTGTTTTGGGTTGGTATTTGTGCCACCCCCTCCTCTTGCCATGGAGGAATTGATGGACACCACACACAGCACTGTTCTCTGTTGGTGCTGCGTGTCCCCTGTGCTGGGCAGGCAGCGTGGGCACCAGGCAAGAGGAATTGGAGCAGTTTGGCAAAAAGCAAGTGATGGATGCCAAAATAAAATTAAAAAAAAGGGGGGGGGTGGAGAAAGATCTAGCTTCACCTTCTGTTCTTGTAATTCTTCTGTGCTTGCAAATCTGGTGGGAGGAGGAAAGGGAAAAAAGGCAGAGATCCAGCCCAGTGATGGAAGCAGAATTATTGCACTGGAAGGGAAAAAAAGCAGGGAGATTGGGGCTAAAGCCAGGTATTTCCTGTTTGAAATACCCAAGTTCAAATTCTTCTTCCCAGCTCTAACTCTTGGGTACACCAGCCACTGGGGGAATTTTCATCTTTCTGATGGGGAGAGGGGGAGGATGAGACCTGTCACCAAACACCTCCTGGCACTTGGGATCAGGGCAGCCAGTGGCTGAAAAGAGAGGGGGAGATGGACAAAGGCAGAAGGATGAGAGTGAGGGAACAGTGGTGCAAAGGGCACACTTGTGCAAAGCAGCACTGATGAGGACAAGCCTCCCCTGAGGCTGCACTCTGGGGACTTGTCCCCAGACAGGGTGTCATGGCCCCAGGGAACCACCTGCATTCACGCTGCTGATGCCACCACACCTGCGTTATCAGGGGACACAGGTTCCCTTTGCAGAGGGAGAAAAATGCACTGAGCATGAACATGGATATAAACAAACAGCTCAAACCAGCAGTTTTACAGGACTGGGCTTATCTGCTGCTGGCAGGCTGGTGTGCTGACCTAGGGAAGGATTGCCAGGGGGAGGGAGCTGCAGGCCTCCACAGAGTCAGGCTCCCCCTCTACTGGGTCCAACACAATGAACAAGGCCCTCCTCACCTTGACAGCGTGTGCACAGGTAGAGAAAGCAGGTCCTGGAGAGGAAAAAAGAGATGCAGGAGTGAAGAGACATGTCCAAGAACCCACTGCTCAGTGGCACGGACTGTCCCACCTGGTGTGCTGCTGTGTCCTGGCCTTTGAATAATGCGTCCCCAAAGTCCTCCTTTCTCAGCTCAGGCACTACATGGGGTCCCTCTGACAAGGACAGAACAAAGCTGGGGAGCATTGATGACATTCTCAGCTCCTGAGGGCTGGGTGTAATGTGTATCTTCATTGGGTATGCATGGGTGAGCCAGGATATTTATTGCTGGGGTGACTGTCTGGTCCCAGCACAGAGCTCATGTGCTCATGGGGCAGCAGGACAAGGGCTGCTCACTCTGCCCTTCACAGGGGCATCTTCATCCATTCCCATTATTTCTTCCTTGGATCTCCTCTGGAATCCCTGTAGCTGATGAGGAGGAATCACAATTAACAAGAAATTACGACAAAGTCACTTCTACCTCGAGTAAATTATTAATTTTAATCACATGAAGAAATAGTAGACTCCTCTGCACACCAGCCTTCACCAATCAGACAGACTGTCCTTGTGGATGCAAGAACTAGATTCACCTTCCTGGGAGATATTTGCAGTATTTGGCCATGTTCTGGAGCAGGGAAGAAGTTTCCCCCCACTGCTGGCTATGTCTAACTTTCTACCAAAACAGATTTCTCGTGTGTGGAGTGAATTATCTCCCCTTAGACTCCTCCTGTCAAAGTCCTGCCCTGAAGTCAAGGAAACTGCCTTTAGGAGAAGATGCTACTTGCTGTGTGGAAGCCTGTGAGAAAGCACTGAAATTTTGCTGTGCTGCCAAGCTCAGCCTTGTGCCAGCACAGCCCATGGTCCCACTCCCAGCTGTGCCCCCTCTGCTGCAGGGGAGCTGTGCAGGACACGTCCCGGGGGGACACTGTGGATGAGCTGTCCTTGAGCTGAAGTTCATGACAGTGGGATTCAAACCTGGTGTGTTGGTGGGGGCAGGCAGTGCCTTGGGGTGGTACAGCTCACTCAGAGTGGTTCAGCTGATACCCCAAACTGAAATAGGTGTCTAAACCCACCCAGAGCCTGCACAAAGCCTCCACTGCTGCCAGCCCCAGAGAAAGCGTGGACATCAGTTCACCATCATCCCAGGTCACTTCCAGTCAGAGGGGAATGAGTGTTTATGGCTTCAATCAGATCTGTGAGGTGAGCATGGGACGAGCAGCAGCTCTCTCTGGTTCATGAGGGGAGTGTGGCAGGAGGGAGGAATCACAACCCTGCTCAGGTGACCAGACCAAAGGAGAATCCAGACACCCCTTGCCAAGCTGTCCTGCCCCATGGCCACACTTCCCATCGCTGCATCACCACTCATGACACAGGCAGGAACCTGGGATTGTCCTCTCTCCCTTGGTAAAGCTCCTTTAATTGCTGGGGTTCCAAAGGGTCCTTCCACAGAACCCTCTCCCTTTGCTCCTCCATCTCCCCACACCCCCATTTTTCTGTTTCTCGGGGGTTTCACAGGGGTGTATGTGGGATTACGAGTGAGGCATTGTGAGCTGAACTGAATGTGTTATTTAATGAACTGTATGAAATATGAAACCATGCCTGATGTGAAGCATGGCAAATTCTGTAAGAAAGAATATATTACACTTGGGGAGGACTGAAGATAATCAAATATAATGAATGAATTTAGAATCAGGACACACAGAGCTTAGAGAAGTTAAGTTTTGTTCATTGTGAGCCTGAATTGTATGTGACGGCCATTCAAGGCAGGTTCTGCTGCCTCATGTTTTCTCGTGTTGTGAATGACATTATTGTATTTTTCCATTTAACATAAATCTATTTTTTGGAAGGCTGCTTCCATCCGAATGGCATCGGCAGATCCCATTAATCACGGTGCTCTCAATCACTCAGAATTATTTAGAACCTCTTTTGTATGTCCCTGGCACTTTCCCCATTTATGATTAATCTTAAGCTAAACCAACTAAATAAATAAAACTGCAAGGATCCAAAGAGCATCCCTGTGAAGATCTTATTTAAGCGAGACACACGCTGACAGTTCAGGATGCTCCTGGAGGCTTCGGGAGGAGGAAAGAGGCTTTTTGATCCAAAGCAGGAGGCTGAGCTTGGAAAGGAGCTGAAGTCCTGATCTCAGTGGGGCTCAGCCTTCTCTTTTTTGGGATCTATTCCCTTGGTCACAGCCCATTCCATTTGGTCCTGAGCCTCTTCTACACCTACAAGAGACACCTGGTGGGCTGTGGTGACCATGTGCTGTGGGGTGCCTTGGTGCCATACCCCTGCCATAGCCAACTGCAAGGATGGGGCATGGAGATGGGGCTACTTCTGGGCTCTACTCTGGGTCCCCTCACCAGGGCTGGAAGCCAAACTGAGCCAACGTACCCAGGGGCAGTGAGAGAACTGCTGCCCTGGCATGTCTGTGCCTCTCTGTTTCCCAGGTGACAATTGCTATAGCAATGCCACCCCCTGCCACCTGTGAGGAACCAGCTATGTCCCAGCAAAGCCAGTCCTCCAGATGCTCCTCCAGGAAAACCCTGGAAATCTCCAGTCAGATGTTTGCATGTGCAGCGGTGCTGCTGTTTCTGCTGTAGAGCAGTGACGGTGCAAAGGTGACGGACTTTAAAGCCAGTATGGGCTGTGCGCCAGGCAGAGCCCAAATCCCACCCTATACCTGCTGGCAGAGACATGCCTGGAGCTCCAGAGAACTGGAAAGAGTCATTTAACTGCCAGTGTCATGGCCAGGGTATGCTGCAGTAAGCAGGAAGAACACAGTGTTGCGTGTTAGAGTCTTTCCTTGCTGGAAGTACAGGGTGTTTGATGAAGCATGACAAAAGCACACATCCATGTGCTAACCCCAGTCCTACATCTTTGTAGGAGCTACTGATATATTTAGATTGTTGTTACCCACATCCATATTTGGTGCACAGAAATATCAGATATGTGAGTCACAAACATCCCAGACATCAAGGCCTCCCTTCTGTTTGAGTTTCCTGTTCCCCCAGCACGCTGCTGTCCGTGAGGATGTTGTGTGCTCCCTCACAGCTGTCTGAGGAGCCTGCTCAGCCTCAGCAACCAGCAGATTAAATCATGTACTCGCCAGGTCTGGGGTATTAGGGCTAAAACCAAGATACCGACTTGGGTAAAACCACAAGGATGCTTTAAATGTGCAGCACGGGGCGATCTCTGAGGAAGGGCAGCTGCTCTGCCTCTTCTCCATCCCTGAGCTGTTCAGCTGGCTTTGGCTCTCACTAATAAACTAATTGATTCAGCTTGGCCATCCGGAGGTCTGAGTAATTTCAATATTGAACCTCAGCTGTAATTAATTCAGTCAATACAGTCAACACAAGTCATGGGTGATGAAGGGACGGCAGTGCTGTGCTGGGCAGCTCGAGTTCCCCTGCAGAGAGGGGAACACTGCACAGCTCCAAAGTAGAAACAACACCCCAGAAAAGCTTGGTCATGGCACCAAGTGCTCCTACAGATGCAAAAAAAACCTTACAGGACCCCAAAGGTCCCAGCACAGAAACAGGAGTCATGTGATGTACTCATGCAGCCCAGGTTGAACAACGAACACATGCTTCGTCTGGGATAGTAATTTTAGAGTTTGGAGGCAAAATAATTTTAAATGCAAGAGCTTAATAGCCCTGAAATTGGGGCAAAAGGCAAATGCTCTTGTGGGAACCCCACCAGTTGCATCCTGATTACCATGTTTTCCCCTGCAAAGTGTAGGAAATTGTCCCAGGAGCATGAGGCCACCCTGCCTCTCGAGGAAGGCAGGACAGGAGCTGAACAAGTGCCTGGCATCTCTGGAATACAACTCCTGAGCCACGAGATGGATTTTCTGGAGCCTTGTGAAACCCTGGGGGACGGGGCCTGTGGAAAGACAGCATCTCACTTTGTTGGAGCAACCCAGCACGGAAGCCAGGGAGGAAGAAGGACTTTTGCTGGGAGACATAAAGGCAGCTAATAAATAATAGAGGGCAGTGTTATTACTTTTTTATCTTACGAAGTCAGACCAGCTTATGAAAGCCAGGCTGGTGCAGAATGCTAATAGGCCAGACTTGGCAAGAGGGAATTACTGCTCGGGACCCACACAAGGGTTAACTCGAGCTGAAGGAGAGGAGCCTCCCTTCCCCACTGTACACAGAGCCTGTCTCTCTGCAAATGACTCTGCTCCTGTCCCAGAGCATGTCCAGCCACTGGGTAGAGCTTCTTCCCAGTTCCTTCCCTGGTTATGGCTCCTCTGATAAACAGCAAGGGCACAGGAGAGCCTTGAGAGGCCAGGATGGGTGGCTGGGGCTGAGAGTGGCACATGTGCTGAACAGGATGTGGTGCTTGTCCTGCTGTGTGAAACCACCAACAACCACGGACTGGGAACCCATCTGTCCACTATCTAACCACGGGGCTTTGTCTCTTTGCCCTCCTTACCAAACAGGACAGGTGGTTTCTGGAGGCCAGGGATGGTGCCCACCCTCGCTGGAGGTGGTGATGCCCTGCCCTGTCTGGGCTAACACGTGCTGCATGGAGCCCTGTGCTTTGTGCACACCCCTGCTGGGTGCCAGCTCCTGGAGATTCCCAAAATCTCCTGCAAGGGAAATGCCCACCAGCATTAATGCTTCATCTCACTTAGATGAAGAGAAGCAAATGCATCAACACAGGAAGCGGAACTGAGCAGCCGTGAGGAGCCATGGGGAAGGGGCAGAAAGGTTGGGAAGCAGAAAAAAGCAACCAACAAGGTGTTTGGGATGAGAATGTTACAAAGTTCAATTTTGCAAAGGTAAAATATCAGCTGACTTGCAAAAACCTTTCCATTGCTTTATTGATCCCAGGCAAAGCTGTGGGTTGCAGCCCTGACTCTGCCTGGCACTGTAATGTCAACACCTCAGGGCTGTTTTGCTCAGTCTGGGCAGCAGAACAAAACCAAAGGGCAGCAAATGTGTTCTGACTTCAGTGCTGCTGTCATACCCCAGCTCTGCATCTCCCATGCAGGATGTGTCTCTCCTCCAGCTCATCACCTTTCATCACACAGGCTGATTTCAGATAATTCCCCGAGACTTGGTTTTGATAAACCACTGTTTCAGTGTTCTATTTACAGATGGTAGAAGGCACTACATTAGGAACCTGCAGAGAGCAAAATACCCTGTTTATTGACACAGGAGGCACAGCTGATCTCGGCAGCATCACCATCACCACTGTGGTGGCCCTGGCTGTGGGGACGCTCCTTCCACTGCAGGAGCAGCCTTGCCCTACACACTCAGAGACACAGCACCAGCTATTTTCATGGCAGTATCTCCCACCAGTGCAAACAGGAGCTGTGGGTGATGCTGGTGAGACAAGCTCACATACAGGTTTGTAATGTCATCACAGCACTGGCCTCGTGCTCCCATCTACGCCAGTCCCCGCTTCACAGAAGTCCTTTCCTGGCCCCACACGTGTCCCAGGGATGCCCCAGGCTCCTGGCACTCTCTGCTTCTCCCTTGACTAATGCCAGCTGCAGGGAGCCTTGTCTGTCAGCCCAGAGGGGTTGCAGGGTGAGTATTGAAGCACTGCCATCCCCTGAGTGATTCTGACTCCTTCTTCCATAGGCACAGTGCACACAAGCCAGCAGGGCTATTTTTCTATTTATCAGATTTTATTGGAAATCAATAAACAAATAAGATGTTTTTTTGGTCCTATACCACCATAGCTCTTCTTGCAGGGCCCAGGTGTTGCCAACCCCACTCTGAGACTCTTCCAGCACAGTGATGGATAGCCCATGCCTAACTCTGCTCGGGATGTTTGCTGGCAGGTGGGGGTGGGTTAAATTGTGAGTACAAGATGGGGTTAACCACAGAATCATAGAATCAACTGGGTTGGAAAGTCCAACCCTTGATCCAACCCTGCTGTGGTTCCCAGCCCATGGCACTGATGCAGTCTCACCTTAAACACCTCCAGAGGTGGTGACTCCACCCCCTCCCTGGGCAGCCCATTCCAAAGGCTGAGCACTCTCTCTGGAAAGAATTTCTTCCCAATATCCAACCTAAACCTCCCCTGGCACAGCTTGAGACTGAGCCCTCTTGTCCTACTGCTGGTTCCTGGGAGAATCATGATGTGGAGATGGAGCCCCAAGGTATCTCTGAGTTCTGCAGGAATTAGGGGTGCTGGGTTCCCTACAAGCCCTGCTGCCTGCTCTGAAGGACTCGTGTGCATCTCTCTCTCTGAGAGCCGCCTCAATTGCCTCTTAATTTGAGCCCTGTCAACACAAGAGCTAAATGAAGAGTGTGTCTGTTAGAAGGAGTGTTCAGAGAGATGTGGGCCCTCCTCAGCTTGTTAGGGGGTCGGTGAGCCCTGCAGCCAGCGCGGCTCTGCCGGTGAGCTGGTGCATCTGTGGGCTACAGCCCCACACTGCCAGCGTGTCCCGGCACTGCTCAGGGCACAGGGGGCTGAGCTGGGGAGAGGGAATGAAGGACAAGTCCCTCTTCTCTGGCAGGAATGTTTTTCTCAGTATTGGACCTACTAGAGATCAATAAGTGTATAGGATAGTTCTTCATTGTATTGTATCGGAGAACAATAACAGTTCTCAAAAAATCCACAATATATCATGGAAAAGAATTAAAATAAAAATGAAATATATATGTTAACACTGCAAGAGGGGCTGTTTCAAAAGTCTAGCCTGTCTCTTTGCTAAAGCAGTAGAAGAAAACAGTGAAATAGAAGTAATTAGGGAAGGAGGGAATCACGAGCAGCTCAGCACAGCGAAACCCGTAAGAAGGCGCTTCCAGTCTCCTGGGGCTTGCTCCCGCTCGCCCCAGCTACCCAGGGAATGCCAAGTCCTTGGATTAGAAACACGATTGACAAAGAGACCTTGTGGAAAGAAAAGAAAAAAAAAAAAAAAAGAAGCCTGGGCTGATTTAAAGAAACCTGGAGTGAATAAATTAGTGGGAGAACGGAAACGAGTAGATGGAATTACACGGGAGTGTTACATAAAAGCAGCTGACGTCTGACTCTTGTAATTAATTCAAATTGGGCTGAGCCTGGGCTTTGGGGAAGAGTAACTGGTGGGCGGTGGTGAAAGGAAGAATAAGCAGTTGTGCTGAGCTGGAGGGTGGTGTGTGGCTGTGCTCCCTGTTAGGGCTGGGTTTAATGAAAAGTCGTGTTCAGGACCTGTAGGAATATATCAGGGAAACTCCTCAGCTTTAGAGAGAGCTGGAGGAATAAAGAGAGGGACATGGACAGAGCAGAATCAGCGAGAGGGAGACATGCTTGTACCTCTCTGTTGGCTCCTTGGCTCACATCCAGCCTTTCCTCTGTTTCCCCCAAATCCGGAACAGGGACTGCCTGAGGGCGACCTCAGGATTTGGCCATGAGGGACAAAGGGATCTGTGGCTGGGAGGGACTCCCTGGGTCACCAAGCCCTACTCTTGCACCCCTGGCACCTCACAGACATCGTCTGTGTCAGTGGGGAAAGTGGCCCAGCGAGACATGGCTTTACTGGCCAAGGCCATGCTCGTGGCCACCAGTGATGCACATGTGGCACTGAGAGACACAGGAACAGGGAGGTGACACTCAACTGCATCTCCTATAACCTGGAGAAGGTTTTAGGAAAAGGGGGGTAGGGCAGTGGTCACCCATAAGAGGCCACTATATGGAGGAGCTCAGAGCCAAGTGCTGTGATAAATCCCAAGGAGGCCTCCTCAGGCTCTGGGCACCAACACCTGTGGTAGCATCACTACTCCTTAGCTCTGGGCTTAGGACAGAGGCTTTTGGGCATGGCAGTGTCCTCCCATGAGCAGAAACATCCCCTCGGATCTCAGGCACACAGGGGCTCCCCATCTCCACCAGGTTTCCCCTGGTGACTGCCTGTTCCACAGGCACTTGATCCACACACACCACACGGCTCCCACTGAACCTAACACTGCTCATCCTGCTCATTGCTGTTCCCAAAGTGTCCTGTTTAATCCCAGTCTCCAGTCCTTCAAGTGCTCTAATCTTTGGGTGGCTTCTGCTCCACACAGCACACCCATGCCCAAACCCACCCATTCCTGTGAGCTGGAGGCAGAAACAGCCACAAGATGTTTCTGATGACTGAGAAGTTTTGTGCAGGGATGGCCAAATTTGGGATGAACCCACAGCTTATGAGCCAGAGCCCCATGGACTCAGGCAGCCCCTGGGCTGGTGCTCCAGCCCAGCTCTGAATTCAGGACAGCACTCCTGCGATCTAACACATTGAAGCAATCTTCTGCAGTCTTTGTGTTTGATAATCTGAGATCTGTGGGAGTCTCTACTTCATAATCCATATATCTTGTGACCCTCTGGAAGCCTGACAACTATTTCACGCTCGGATGGCTCCTTGCTCATCTTCGTCCGTGCAAGAAGAGCGTGTCCTGACTGGCACAGGAGTAGCTCATAATTCCATCACGTCGAGACAGTGATTAAATGCCTTCAGCCAAGCACAAGGCAACTTCAACTGGGTTTGTTCTCTGTGGACTGGGAGGACTGGGAACGAGGCCAGGGAAAGATGCAGAAGATCCCAGGCCAGGCAAAGGCTAGAAAAGGATGCTTAGAGGTAGGTTTGGCACCTCCAGCAAATCTCACCAGAGCCTGTTGGAAAAATGAGCTTGTCTGAAAACAGGGATGCCCCCAGCTACCCCAGTGTCCCCTGGGCTGGTGGGGTGCCTCCTGGGTGGCCATGCCAGAGCATGGGGTCTCTGAGCCTCTCACAGCCCTCCTCAACCTGAGATGCCTGTGGGGGTGGATAATCAGGATGGGGAAATTGAGGCACTGATGGACCCAGTTGCTTTCCTTGACCTATTCTTGGTATGATTGTGCAACATAAACCTCCCCATGGCTCAGCCCTGCTCCTGGCACTATAACCTGGCAGAATTCCCGTGGTCACACCATCCAGCACCACCCCACCAGGTACTGCAGCTCCCCCAGCCCCGGCGCGGGGGCTCGGAGCGGTGCCCAGGCAGGAGGCTTTGGAGCAAAGGCAGGTTTTGCTCTGCGAGTACAAAGCTCCCAGCCACAAATAAAACCCACTAATAGAAAAATGGTACAAAGGGAGCCGGGCTCTCGGGGCCAGGCTGGAAGTGAGAGCAGTAAATTGGAGGATAAAGAGGTTGCCGTGGCTGCTGGTCAGCCCGTATTTCACCCTTTCAAGCTGCAGTAAAGAGGAACTGTTTTTTTCACGGTTTTGTGCTATCATCGCTAAACCCTGTGTATGTAAAGAGTGTATTTCACATCCTCGTGGGCTTTGCAGTCAATTGAATGCTCCTAATGTGGTCCCTCCCCTGCTTTCCTTGCTCGTGATGCTAAAGCACACACTGCCCTGTGCTTGGGAGTTGGGCACAATGCCACTGAGATGGGCATCGGAGGCCTCGGCAGACATCAAACATGGTGGAAATCAAGCATTTAAAGTGAAATTATGGCTCTGAGTCCCCTTTTACTCCTGATATCCCAGTGTTAACCCGGGTATTTGTCCTTCAGGGACTGTTGCCATCCTGAGGCACCTGTATCAGATATAGCCCAAGGACAGAGACAAGTGTTTCCCCAGGATGACAGCCATGAGTGCAGAGAAGCCTCAGCCCGTCATTTGGAAGCAGCCAGGAACATTTTGTTTGCGCACAGCACTCTGCAAACACGACCTGTACAGTTGGCAGCAGAGGACCAGGAGATAAAAAACAGATCATATTTCAACATTTTCACAATTTTCAAGCGAGTCCCTTGAACACCAGGGACAGGCACAGAGTTTCTGAACCCTTTCTCTCTCCATGCTGCTCTTTGTAAACACTGATAAGCCTCACGGTGCTCCCTCAGACAGACACATTATCCTTTCTGTAGCTCCTGAAGATTAAGACCCAGCAATAAGTGCTTTTCCAGACACTCTAACAGGGATGGTTGGCACAGCTGCCATAAGAGGTCAGGATTTTCCATTCACCTCCCAACTCCACCTTCCTGCAGCACTTCGTGACTCTACCGGCACAGTCCTGCTCCTGTGGCCAGACCTGGGGTCAGCCCCAGCTTGGCTGTAGCGAGGATCAAGCAAGGATCACAGGAGGATCACAGCAACACCCCAGAAGGAAAAATTCATTTTCCCAGCAGCAGCATCCCATGGCAATAGCCCAAGCTTGGACCTGTGGGTCCAAGCATGAACACATCCCAAATTCTACAGCCACAAGCCCAACCGTGTGCCCACCTTTACTGGCTGTGGTTGCGAGGAAATCAAAGGAGAGGAATGCCAGGAATATACTTGTGCAGGAGTTAAAGAGAGACCTGGCCACCAGCCATGCCATAATACGGAGGATCTTGTTGCTACCTGTTTTTTTATTTGCTGTGTCAAACCCCTGGCTGGAGGCAGCAGTGCTGATTAGCTGGGAAATGACAGCAGCAGGCCCCGGGAGCGCGCAGTCACTCTCTGGCCTGCAGCCCTCACTGCCCGGCTCCAGGCTCTAACGAGGACATCAGCCCTGCTCTTTGTTACAACAAATGGCTGCAGGCAGCGCTGGCTGCCAAGGGGAGGGTGCCCCCAGAGTGCACAGAGTGGTGCCAGGGCAGTGGGTGCCATCATGGGGCTCTCCACTGGCAGCTGTCCTCACGAAGATGTGGGATGGCTCTGCAGACCCCTGCCCCCCTTCCCTTTTGTACCACCTGCCAGCCCTGCTCTGAAATTCTTTGGTATTTCACTTTATTTCCTTGCTCTCATGAGACCAACATGGTGAAGTTTAGTCTGAGGAGCACTTTGAGGTGCTCTTGGGTGTCTACAAGCAGCTGGAATCTCTTCTTGTTGAGATACCCGATGGTATTCTGGTGTGGGAGATGGAGATGAGACTTCGTAGTGTTCACTGTTCCACCTTTCTCCATCCACCTCCTCCATCCAGACCCTCCAACCTCCTTCCCAACCTCCATCCAGACCTTCCCAATGTCTTTCCCCAGAGGTCAAAGTTTGTCCAAGGACTTCAGTGTTGGCCACTGGCCTCGGAGAAGCTGTTTTCCTGGGAAAATGAAGCATCACTTTGGCTTCATACATATGTCTGGTAGAACTATGAAATATTATAGAAGATTTAGATTTATCAGTTTGGACAGATTGGCCTCTTTTGCTGGGCCTATAAAAGCTCTGAATGATGCCATCCATCAACGGGTGGACAGCAGCAGCTCTGACTGAGGACCAGGCAATTTTGCATTGCTGGGGCCAAGTGCCAATTCCTTAAGTAATCCCAGGTTTCATTACAGAGGCAGCCGGAGGAAGGCAGCACTTGGAATTTTTTTTTTAAAGTCAGCTGCAGGACCCTTACAAGTTATGATGGAATTGATGGTGGATGACTCGTTAAAATTAATTATGGTCATAATTAGGAATATTCAGGAAGAAAACTACTGAAAAAATGATCCATGAAAGAATATTTTCTATAGTAATATTTTAAAATGGAGCAAAAATTTGCAGCTGCTTTATTAATTTAAATAATAAGGCATGGTTTTTTCTTGCACAGCTTCAGAGGGTTTCTAATGGAGGGGGGCTGGTAGATGAGGCATTTCTGAGGAAATCAAATAGCCTTATAAATATATGAGTTTTCTTTTTTTCATAACTGTGTTCATTACAATATTCATAGAGCATCACACCAGAGGGGGAAAGAGGCAGAAGAAGCCTCCAGGCTGCCCCTGCATCCTAAGGACAAACTTCTACTCCGAGCTGCTGGCTCCTTCCTGGGAGCTCATCCTGCCAGTGCCTGGCAGCCCTTCCATCTGCCAGGCGAGGGTGCCCCCAGAGTCACAGGCTGGTGCCTGTGGGTATGGGGCTGCTCCTCCCCCCAGCACCAGATCCCCTTACTCTGAGCAGGGATCACACCTGCCAAGCGTGGGGTCAGCACTCGTGGTACAGACAGGACAGAACGGGCAGGGACTGGCCAGACATGGGATCACAGGATCCATCCCAACCTTCCCACAGCAGCGGGGAACCTCCCACCCACTAACAGCATCCCAGGGGTCTGCATGCACCATTGGCTCTGTTACTGTCCACACCAAGGCACAGGGATTATCACACTGCTTAAACTGATTTATGGGGCCTTTGCACGGGAGAGGTGCCACAAACACCTGCTCTGTGAGCATCTGCACAGCAAAGCCACTGCCAGGCAAGTGGCATCTCTCTGACCATCCCATCCCTGCTGATCATGGATCGTGGAGACACAAACAGGAAAATGAGATCTTTGAAGTGATTTGAATGCACTAAAGCTGCACTAAATACAGAAGGTGGCTCAGAATCCCAAGGGGTCTTCCTTTAACCAACTACTCTCTCAATCCAAAGCATACAATGCACATACAACCTTTTCCAAAGGGTCAGCAGGTTTTGGACTCCAACACCAGGAAGTCAGGTCTTGACTTTTCTTCCTGTGCAGCCAGGAGGTTACACACACAGCAGCAATAACCTCAGCACTCCTATCAGTTGGTTTTGGGGCTGTACCTCGTTGATGAGTTGAAGATGCACTCCTGGGAATGGTGTGAATCCCTGCAAGGCTGCTCTGAATCTCCTCCATTGGCACACCAATCTCTGGGGAAAAACCAAAATGAAATCAGCACATCACATTAGAGTGGAGGGAACCGGCACTCGGGCCCTTTCTGGACACTGGTCCAACATCTGTGAGTGCTCCTCCTCACCAGCCCCACAGGGAGAGCATGTAGGGCAGAGGCTTCTGCTGACCACTGATTGCAGACAACAGGAAAACTGATACCACAGAATTGCTCTAAAAATTTCCTCAGGGACATGTGGCTTTTTGGCTGCGAGCTGAGCACTGCAGTGCAGTGCCTGGGAACCAGGAGCCCTCAACTCAGGGGTGCTGCTGATCAGGTAAGTGTGTCACTGGCCCGTTACCCCAGGGATAAAGGTCTTGGGGATGCCCCATGCAGAGGAAAACCTGGGCTGTGTCCTGCACATCCCAGCATGGCAGAGGTTTCCAGACCCAACTCCTCCCACACCTCTGCACTGAGCTGGGGCAGGTTTGTGCCCTCAGACCCCACTGCTCCTCTGCAGGGCAGGGATGCACCTGCTGCTACCTCGAGCGCCCAGGGAGAATTACAGATGACAAACCACAGCTCCCAGAGGATCAACACCAAAAGGTTAAGGAATTTTAGCTTTAGTTGGATTTTCCACTGGTGGATTTTCAGCAGAAAGAGCCTGCTTTTCTATTCTGACTGTTCCTCCACTCAACAGCCCAATTTCCTCCTGACAAAGAAATTCATTAGGAAACTTTCAAGTCGATCCCAACCATGGCAGTGAGTTGAAATTGCTCAAATCATCTCCAGAAAACCTTCCTACAACACATCCATCTCCGTCTGCCTTTGCATCCCCCTGGTAACTGAGTCGAACTCATAATGACCCACGAGCCTCCTGCCTGTTTAGTCCGGCTCCGGGGCTCCTGTACCTGTCACGGCACAAATTTATTTCCAAGCAGTATTTCTGTCCCGAGGTTGTTTCTCTCAGCCACCCTCTTTCATGTGATAATTGCAGGAGAATTTGCAAAGCTGAAAGAACCTTTCCCCATGGATTACTGTTCCCATGCACAGCAGGCAGGCAGAGGAAAAGAGGAATTCGAGCAGAGAGCATCCACTGCTGTGCTGGGTTGGGTTACGTGTTGGACCTGGCGGGATGTGGAGAAGCAGTGGGAGATCCAGCATGGCCAAGAGGATGAGGAAACATAACTGGCCACGCTCAAACAATGGTCCCCAAGGGACTGCGCTGTGGCTCATTTGCCAAAGAAGAAAGGGCTAATTTTAGATTGGGTGGCAATTAAAAAGTGTTGTATTATCTTCCTGTGCTAAAACAGCCTGTCAAAATCTTTGGGTAAACCAGCAGTTAAATGAGGGGCTGACTGAGACTTATAATAAGGAAAGACAATGGCATCATTATATGGGGATTTATCTTCCTGAGACAGGATTGTCCTCATTATTCAGGAGCAGTGTACCCAAAAGCCACTAATAAGGCTCCCTCCCAGGATGGAGATAAATCCCAAACCTTTCGAAAACTTTTGAATGTAAATGCTCTGTGGCATTCAAAGCACCCTTTGATTCTGGTGTGTGCATCACTGGTGCCAGCACTGCCGGTCCTGCCAGAGGTTAAACGGGCTTCGGGGGCTTCAGGGTCCCTGACAGCTGGGACCAATGTCTTGCTGGGACAAGGGGTCAGGCTCCTACATCAGACAGACATTGGGATCAGCTCAGGAGGGAGCTGGGGAGTCTCACCCACCTGGGACTCAGCTACTCAAATTGCTGTGGCTGTGGTGGCCATGGGGGATCAAATGCCGCAAGGAACTGGATCATCTCTGTGGGACACGAGGGCTTGGTTTGGGGGGACCAAGGGCATTTGGCAAAACGTTTTCTAAATTGCAACAAGGAAATGTTGGAGAACCTCAAGCAGCAGAGAGGAGTTTTTAGGGTGATAAACTGGCCTGTGTGCTCCGTCCTCCCCAGTGAGCTGAGGGTGGCAGGAGGCCAGGGAGGGCAGCTCAGCTCTTCAGTGTTTTGTAGCATAATTAAATCACATCGACCAAAAGAACTCCTTCCCATTCATCATCCAGAAAAATCTATACTTCAAAAATAAGTCAGACACTTCCTTTTTTAATGCTACAAAGCAATAGGGTAAGTATTATATCCAATTCATGGATGGGAGGAACTACCTTGTTTCAATCACTGTGCTTTCACCTTTAGCCTACTCAAACAAAGAAAAAAATCCTGATAAAAGCCTTGGGTGTTGATATAGCTTTGGAAAGGCAAATCAGTTCAACTGTCAGCAGCAAGATGGGAAAGTGAGCTTTTGTTTTTGCATTTAAAAGGGCTCGGGTGGGAGGGGGGAGTGCAAACGGGTTGGGGCTGGTTCCTACCTCAGCAGTGCTGGAGCTGCCAGTGCCCCACCCCAACACCAGCCTGCTTTTCTAGGGGTCAGTCAGAACTGAGGTGTAACTCAGCAGCTCCTCCTGGCAGAAAGGATGGGGTGCCCACCTTCCAACCTCCTGCTGCAAATCCAATCCCCTCAACAGCACTGAAGTCGCCAAACCCCAGTGCCGAGGCACGACCCGTTTCACCCACGTGGGTCTACTGCCCCTTGGAGCTGCAGGAATGTGGAGGAGGAGGGCAGCCCATCAGGGTCTTTTTAAGAGACATAAAGGACTTTTTGATGCAGGGTCTGGAGAACTCGTAAAATGGGGATGTCCTGCCCTGCCACCAGGAAGGCAAACCTGGAGCATGTGCAGGGTGGGAAATGCTGGCAAATCTCTCATCTAACTGAGGTCAGGGTCATTTTTAATACGAAAAAATACATTTACTGAGAGCTCCAAGATGACTATTGTGACAGATCTGCAGGAGGTACACAGGGCCTGGGAGGTGGGAGATGAATTAGAGGCTGATACTGATGAGGTTGTTTCTGCTGCTGGAGCCTTTGTGGCAGTGCTGCCCAAGCAGCTCAATGCTGATGAAGGTGTTTTTTCTGTGGTAGCTGGACTGGGGCATATTTCTGGGCTTTGAGAGTCCAGAGTGCCACAATCTCGATGACAAAAATTCCCTAACCAGTATCCTTGCTTCTTTCTCCCATGGCAAATGGCCATGGCAAACCATGGCTGTCATATTGTAAGTGCTGAGTGCCAGGCCCCCCTGTCACGGCTCCTTCCACAGCTCATATTCATATTCATCCAGCAATGAAACCCCATGGGTAATTTACCCAATGCTGCCTTGGGATCTTCCCTGGAGCAGCGTGGAAGGACACAGCATCCAGCCCCAGCCCCTGCACCCCACTGCCCATTCCCCTGGGCTACACGACACAGTGCTCTTTCCTCCAAACTGTTTATCTGAACAAGCCCATTTAATTGTTGCTGGTTTCTATTTCACCATTCAGGAATGAAAACCTTTTAAATAAATATTTAATGTCCCCTGTTGGGTGCTGGGATGATGATGGGGCTGGTCAGCACACGGAGCCACACGCCCGCAGATCGAACCTGCGGCACAACCAGGCCTCTTGTTTTATTGTCCCTGATGTTATAAAGATTGACTCTGCTATTAGAGCTTCCTGGAGGATTTCTCCAGGATAGAAAGTCCAACTAGCAGAATTGAATCAGTTAGTGCTGAAAAATAGATTTCAGGTGGCAGCAGCTTTTAAAGAGGTGTAATGTTCTCTCTGAAAACACGGTACCTGCTCTGCTCATAAACCATCCTGCAGACACAGCCTGCTGACCCTGCACCCCTCGGAGGGGCTGTGAGTGCTCTGCTCCATCGCTCCATTCCCTGAGGACAAGTCAGAGCAGACCCCAGTGAATTGGTCCAGCCCAGGGACAGCACAGAATATTAACCAGGGCTTCAGGTTTGGACAAGAGAAAAGCCTTATTTAAGGGTAAAACCAGTGGGGCTGGTTTTCATTGGCTGTGGGTTTGCTCCATCCTGAGCTCTGGGACTTGGAGGACACAGCCCCTTTATCTCCCCCCACTGCCAGGGAGGGGAAGGGGAAGGGAAGGGCTGAAATCATGCAGAGGAGCAGACTGAGGCTGGCAGAGCAAGTGGCCCTGGCTGTGCCAGCTGCTCCCCCAGGCTGGGAAGCGTTTTAGCTGCTGGTCTGCAAACACCACAGCTTTGAGCTAACGGCCCTGGCAGCTTCCTGCAGGGAAGAGAGGCTCCATCTGCACCCGGGCCAGGCTGAGGACCCCTGTGATGGCAGCTGAGCCCCGTGGGAGTGGGGGGCTCTGCCTGGGGGAGGCTGTCCCAGCTGGGGGCTGGGGTGCTCCCCTCCTCCTGTCCTTCTCTCCTCTCCTGTCCTTCTCCCCTCCATCCCTGATTTGGCCAATGAAGCTCAGCTATTACAGTGTCAGGAGATGAATTATATGAAATTATAATTACATTCCCCATGCCTGCTCTAGGCAAAATGCAAAAGGTCATCCTTCCCCTTGCTGCCTGATCTTTAATATGTTAGACCACTTATAGACACTGCCATGGTGGGTACAATGGGGCCAGGGAGAGCTGCTGCACAGGCACTCACAAGTTTTTGCTCTTCCCAGGGACTTGATTTGGCTGGGGACAGCCAGAGCCAGGCTGAGCCCCTCTGCTTTTGGGCTCTGCTGGAAGGCTGCGTGCCCAGCACCCCACTGGCATGGGGATCCCAAATAAGTGATTCCTTCCCTAAACTGGAGGGACTGCAGGGTTTCTTTGGGGTGCCACCCCGGCACAAAGCAGCTTTCTCATCTCCCAGCTTGGAAACTGCAATGCCTTTAGGAGCAGTGATGCCTGGGTTGGTGTGAAGCACCAGCAAGGGCAGTTGGTGGCACAGGAGAACCCAGAAGCACACAGAACATGGGGCTGTGCATTCCACAGACCTCTCTGGAGGCTTTCCCCACTCCTTCCACCTCCCAGGGAGTACCCCTGAGAATAACTGCACTGCTGAAAGACTTGAGGTACTTTTCAAGGCCCCCAACCACCCAAGACAGGTTTGCTGCCACATCCCCTCAAGCCAGCACTGGAGGTTGCTTTGGGCACAGCTGTGAGACCTGAACCAAAGGGACCGAGAGAAGGTGACAATACCCTGGGCCAGCCCAGGGCACAGGGCACCCTTGGGGCAGACACAGCTCCTGGGCACAGCCCACCCCCCCCTCGTGAGGTGAGAAGCCAATTTCCTGCTTTTCACAGCAATTTTCTTCAACTCCAGTGGCTACAAGCTGCTCTGCTGATTGTAAATAAATACAAGGGGAGCTTGCCCAAAATAGAAAGCAGATAGACCTCCCTAGCTCAATAAGCTATAATGAGCACTTGCAGGCAGAGAAGCTGTAATTTGCAGGGCCAGCTCTCCTCATGGGATGCGGGCTGGGCTGGGATCCCTGGCATCCCTCCATCCTGGCCCGACAAGGATGGGAAGAGGGAGCCTGGCCCTGGAGTGGCTCTCCAGAGGTGTCCTCCTCCTCTCCCCACCACTGCTGCAGGCTGGAGGATGGGCTCTGCCACATCCCAGAGTCTCCTCCACGTCATCTGTCCCTGCCCAAACCTGAGAAACATCCAGTTTACAGCTCCCCACACCAGAGACTCTCAGTCATAGTGCAAAGGGCTCAGTCGTGGCTGGTTCCATCATAAAATACCATAAAAACCCACAAACAATCTGGGTGAAATGAGTGCCTGCAAGCACATCCCTCCTCCTTCCCCCCATCCTGCCATGCCCTCCGAGGCCATGGCTCTTCCTCCACTCCCTCCCAGTACCAGGAGCCCCCTCTCTCCCTGTCCCACAGAAAAAGCAAGGTCCTCTCTCCCTCTGGTTTCTAAAGGAGCTCTGGGAGGTGTCTGGCTTCCCATGTCCAAAGGCTCCTGCAGGTGGTTAAGAACACAGGCAGGGATTTTCCAAAGCAGCAAAGGTTTGCATGACACCTCCTTTATAACTGAGTGTGTGTGTGGGGATTATCCACAGGAATAAGTCACTGAGAGGAGGTGGGATTCAAAAAACATGGAGAGGGACTTTTTACAAGGGCATGGAGTGACAGGACAAGGGGGAATGGCTTCACGTGGACAGAGAGTAGGTTTAGATTAGATACTAAAAGGAAATTCTCCCCTGTGAGGGTGGGGAGGCCCTGGCACAGGTTGCCCAGAGAAGCTGTGGCTGCCCCTGGATCCCTGGAAGTGTCCAAGGGAGGTTGGATGCGGTTTGGAGCAACCTGGGCTGGTGAAAGGTGTCCCTGCCCATGGCGGGGTTTTGGAATGAGATGGGCTTAAAGGTCCCTTCCAACCCAAACCACTAGAAATTAAATTAAATTAAAAATTTGTTTTCTATCAAGTTCTACTGTCTTTGTCAGCCAGGACCCACTTTAACCCAGCACACATTGAGCTACTGATCTTCCCTGGATGACAGCTATGAACCTCTGGAGCAGCAACCGAACAGCTGCCGAGTCTCTGGAAGGGTCTGTGGATCCAATTCCTGCTTTGTCACTGCCCTGCCTGTTGGCAAAGAGGCACTGCCCCTGCAAAATGCATGGGGCTCTTTTATGGGGCCTCTAAAAAAGCCTGGGAATCGTCCAGGAGCTGTGCCAGCCCTGCCCCAGCGAAGCTTTGCTGACAGCCCTGCAGCTCCTGGCGCGTCAGCCGGCGCTCGGCAGGGCCAGCTGGCACCTCAGCCCCCGGCCCTGCTGCAGAGGGGCTCGTGGATCCTGTGCATCAGCACGGGCTGCTGGGGGCAGGGGAGCTCTGCTCCTCGTCCCAGAGGCACTGGGCTCAGGGCTGAGCCAGGAGGGTGAGACCCCTCCCGGGGGTGTCACAGGCAGGGATGGGGGAGCTGCTCTTGGGGACTAAACCAAAACCTTTGGTGGGGAGACACCTCCTCAGCTTTGAGCTCATCAGTCATCATTTCTCATTTGGAGGGTGATGCAGAGCACAGGAAGGAAGGTGTGCCCTGCTGAACACGTGCTCTGCCTGCACAGACACCTACTCTGCAGCTGCCCAAAGACAAGAAAGCAAAGGTGTAACTCCCATGAATGAGGAGAGCTGATCTCCTCCAAAGATCCCTACTGAGATTTCTTATGGTTGAGATACTTCCAGGGCACTGGGGGCTCAGAGTGGGCAATGCCCTCACCCAGCAGGTCCCAGGGAGCACTGGGTGCCTCCGTGGTGAGATCTGGCACCCCATGGCACACACCACCTTTGCAATGACCTTGTCCTTCAAGGAGAAGATGGTCCCCAAGGGACACCTGGGTCCAGCAGAAAGGAGGGGGGCCTGGTTCAGGCAGCACGGCCAGACCAGCAGGGAGGCAGCAGCAGAGGATTCCCAGCACAGGCTCTGGAGTCACAAACACCAAATGGTGGGTCACTGATGTCTCCCAGGCAGCCTCGGGGTGACCCACAGAGCTGAATATCCACCACGATGGTCCATGCACAGGAGCTCCTCAGCACCACCATGATCCACATGAAGCTTCACGAGAGCACCTCGCTGGTCTCTCGCTGCATTCAGTCCTCATCACAGTCAGGGGATGGAACATTCTTTCATCTGCAGCTCCCTGTGATCCTGACATGCTCCCAAGAAATTTTGAGGCCCCCCAGCTTGGGACCAGTGAGGCCACCATGCCCTCTGGCCACTGCATCGCTGGCAGCTCCATGCTGGCCCAACAAGGTATTTTTAGCTCTTTGACTGGAGTAAATTCCTTTGAGCTTGTGGTTTGCTGTTGCTGCTCTCCTTTAATAACCTGTATTAGGTTTCTCTCACTAAGGTGAGACTTCAGTAGCAGCAGTTTGGCTTCATATCAACGATATCAGGCATTCTCCTCTGCTGTAGGTACACTGAGTTAAAGATTTCAGAGTCCTTTGAGCTATGGTGTAGACCTTTCCACAATAGTAAATGGTGATATTTCCATTCAGTAATGTATTTATATCTTCCCAGTGAGGTCAATAACAGAGTATCCCTTGAGCTGGGAAAAATGATGAGTGATGTCTAGTAATTACAGAGACCATAAGGCATCCGTGAATCTAATTTTGACATTAAAAATCATGACAAGCACCTCCATTGCCTATTTCATTTGCTGGCTTGGACAGTGAGGTCCACTGCCGTGCAAGGAATGGCTGTCTGTACACAGGGCACGTTTTGGGGCTGTTGGAATCTAAAGCAATTAACTGCTTTTGCCTCTATCGGTTTCCTGGCATTGCGCCTGACCTTGCATACGATTCATCTTCCTCATTTCTGTTAGATGTTTGCAAGTCATCTTGCTTTGAGCAATGTAGGCTGCAGTGGGGATTGAAATGTCTGATATCACCATCCTTCCCCTCTTGCTCACCCCTGAGCCAGCCGGCGCTGGTTTATGGCTGCACAGCGCAAACAAGCACTAAGAGTGTACTCTGAAGATGAATTGCATGAAACAACTCTCCAATGAGGTGCATTTTGCATTTCAAACACCATCACTCCAAATGCCCAGCTGTCTTTGCCAGAGGAACTGATGGAATAAAAAAAATATTCATTCCCATTTCATATAAATACCCTTGTTCATGTTTCAGTTTTAGAAATCCAACACTTCTCCACTGTGGTAAGACCTTCTGAGCCAGGCTTTCCAAATGCAGGGTGGAGGAAGCAGAAAGTGCTCCAGCAGATCTGCAGACAATGAGGCTTAGAAGCCTGGCTACTTGGCTTTCTGTTTGAAGAACTGGATTGAAATACTGAGATTTTGGTAAACAAAAGCACAATGCTTTATTTTCAAACTCACGACATATTTTCAGATTTTTGTGCTGTTTTTCACATTTTTCCCTAAAAGCCACAGGAGATGTAACACTGCTTTTGGAATGATGCAGAATCACAGAAAGTAGGGCTGGAATGGACCCTGGGGTTGCCCTGCCTCAGGGTAAGGTTAGCTCTCTATTAAACCCAGGAGATGTTTCTCCAAACTCTTCTTAAACACTTCTAATGACAGAAACTCCACAGCCTTCCCCAGGCAAAATAACCCAGAGCTTAATTGTCCTTCCTGTTACACGGCCAGAAATCGCCTTTGCTGCAGTTGCAACACTAATTCCCATCTTGAACCTCTGCAGATGAGCAGCGAATATTCCATCATTCCAATCGTTAGGGAAAATACTGACTCCTATTAGAGCGAGGATGGATTCCTGAAGAAAGTCACTCAATCCATCCTCTCGTTTGACAGCAACTTATTGATTTCTCTTGTCTGGTTTCCAACCATGTTTTGCACCTCTCCCACAGTAGTGTTATGGAGACCTGCTTACCAACCTTGCTAAAAGGAATGTCATGTGAAACACAGCAAAATCCTAGCAAAGCCAAGGCTTCTGACATCTCTGGCTTCTTCTCAATCCAAAATATTTAGTCTCATCAAAAAGGGAAATCAGACTGGCTTTCTCTTTTGGGGAGGATCCTTCTTTTTTTTTTTTTCATTTATAATATAATTTAGAAGTGATATTTTTGTGGGACCTGAGTTTAAACTGGTCAGATTGCGATGCCTGTAATGATCCTCTGTGCTTCCTCCTTTCATCTCTCTGTAGATACAGATTTACCTTTGCTTCTGCCAAGCTCCTGGAGCACTGTAACAGCCCAGATGGCTTGTGCCCATTCCTTGACTAAGCAAGGATAAAGTTCTGGCTTTGGTCAGTTGGAAAACACTTCACTTATCTGCAGCCAATCCTTATTGCCCTTTATGGTCCCTGCTGATGGCACAGCATTTCACACACTGAGCTTTGTCACACTGGTTTTGTCCCTTCCTGCTGCTGCCTTGGGAATGTAACCTGGATTTTAGTTTTTTCAGTCTTTCCTCCTCTCCTAAAGGTCAGTGATGAGCTGGAGCTGAGCTGAGACAGCCCCTGCTACTGCTCCTGTCCTATTTCCTAAGGTTTGGATGGTTCTATTTGCCACAATAAAACTTCCTTCACCTTTAGACTTTTGGATATTAGGAAAAATTTCTTCACTGAAAGGGCTGGCACAGGGTGCCCAGGAGAGTGCTGGAGTCCCCATCCCTGGAGGGATTTAAAATGCATGTGGATGTGGCACTTGGGGACACAGTTTAATGGTGGCCTTGGCACTGCTGGGGGAGCAGTTGGACTCAACGACTCTAGAGGTTTTTTCCAGCATAAATGACTCCATGGTTCCATGATCAGACACGTGGGACAGCAGTCTCACCATGTGACCATATTTACTAACCACCTCAAGTTTTTCAGCAGGTCCCACATCCCCTTTGTCTCTAGGGCTCTCAGCAATGGTCGTTCTTAACACATACAGCAAAACCACCTCCCTTGTCCTCTGTTTCTTCTTCCAAGACAAGTTGCTCCCTTTTCCGACACCATCCCACACACAGGAATCAGTTGGCCCCAGTCACGGGCTCCCCAGCTTTCCTGGAGATCTCTTCATCAGTACTTGTTTGGCTGCTCCTTCCAAGTCTCTACAGAGGTGGACTGGCAGTATTTCACCAGTCCTCTGGGGGAAAGGCACTGAGTGAAAAAATGATTGACCAAATCCAAGAGCACAACCTCAGAGTCCTCATTTCCTCAGACCCGGCCACCCCAGGAATGCTGAACAAGGTCCCAACACATGGGCTTTGGTTGTAACCTCCTTCTTCACTCCTTGCCAGGTGAAAAATATGGAAAAGCATATTACACACCTGCAGCTCTGTTGTTGGGGTCTGTCTTCTGCCAAGCCAGTCACACCAACAAATCACTGTCAAACAGATCTTCTTCCAGGAGCTGGTCACATTGACACGTGCAGAAGATACTAATTCCAAGCAGCTTATCATCCATTTTAGTCAGGAGAGATCAAATCCAGTGCTTACTGTGATGGGATTTTGCTGGGAATAGGTGCCTGCAGGATGGGGAGAGAGAGGAGAACAGCTGAAATCCAGGGGCTTGGTGCAGCTGCCCAGGGAACCCAGCACGAGCCACCACTGCAGCTGCTGTTCCAGGGGACAGAGACAGCTGGGACGTGGCACTGGGAGTGTGTATTATAGCTGACAACATTACAAACAACTAAAGGACAATTGTCCTGACATTTTTTTATGGCACATATCGTTCTTTTTAATAAGCATTTCTTTCATAATTGCATCTGTTCCCCAAAGGATTTACTGCGGATTAGGAATCCCATGCGAACACAGGGAAGCAAACTGTGATTAATTATGCTCAGCCTGCTCAAGGTGTGCAGTGGGTAGATACACAGAGGCTAAAGAAGAAAAAAAAAAAGCCAAGCAAAGTAATTGGGCTGTTTTTTTTTTCCAGCAGTGAAGCTCTAAAAAGGTAAAAATCCTTCAAAACTGCAAAGGGCAGTTTTTTGAAACTGGGGTGGCTTCCTACCCTGCAGCATCCAACACTCCTGGCTGGAACAGACCAACCAAGTTCAGCAGCACAGTTGCCTGCTCAAACCCAGGGTTTGAGTGCTCTGCTGGAGCTGGATTGGGGTGGGGGGCACAGGAAGGAGAAACATGGGAAAGCTGAGCAATTGGCTGCCAAGAGACAACCCCTGAGGGTGGTCCTGTTGTGTAGTGATGACTGTCACTGACGGTCCCGGGAAGCCTTCTCTGCCCTGGGGACAGTGACATGTCCTTTCTTAGCAAGCCCCAGGAGGGAAGCAGAGCAAGGAGCAGGACAGGGCTGCCCTCGGCCCCCTGCCCCCCTGCAGGACCCACAGCCACACGAGGAGGAGGCCACACTTGGCCAGGCCCCCCCTCCCCACAGAGAGCAGCTGGCAGCATTTGTTAGCGGCACAGTCCCTGCCTGCCCCTCTGCCAGCTAATCAATAAACCATTTTTCTACTCAGCCGAGAGCCATTTGTCACCGACATGATGAAAAATCCCCTGCTCATGAGGAGACAGTGCCCCCAGTCACCAACCAGCAGCCTGAGTGCACCACCATCTCTGAAGTGTCTCCCCCCGACCGTGGCGCCCTCACCCTCCTCCTCTGGGCAGCACTCACTCCTCTCCCTCTCCATGTCGCCAGAAATAGATGTCACAAGAATATTTTATCAGAAAACAAGGGGCATCCCCTACTTTAGAGGGGCTCCTCTGCAGGGGACTTGATCTTAGGAGCTATGAACTGTTGTGCATCGAAGCTGTGAATCACTCTAACCATCACCACAGAGGTCCATAAAACCTCAGAGGTACCTTCATCCCGCTCTGCAGAGTCCCCTCAGCTGGGCTCAGATGCTCAGCCCTGTCCCACAGCAGCCCAGGGGAGCTCAGGGTGTCTGTGTGTACACAGCAATATCCTGATGACAACTTGATGGTCACCAGTTGAGCGTGGGCTCAACTCTGCATCAGCTGATCTCTGCTCTTTGGGGAGAAGGTTGCAAGTCCCTGTGGCTTCCTGCTCTTGAAAAAATGACACAGCTTGTTCTGAAACCGCTCCAGTTTTGTTTGCTGAGCACTGCTGAGGCTGCTTCCTGCATTCTGGGGGTCCCCTTCTCTGAAAGGAACGCTGCTCCACACAGCATGGGATAAAATAGCACATGGGAAGCAACAAAAGGGTTAAACACAGAGTTGGAGTTTGAAAACTATTTGATCCAAGTAAGAACATCATTTCAGGATGGAGAGTTTCTCCCTCTAATAAATATATATGGGGAGGAAAAACTGCTGCCAGCAGAATTACTCATAATGTTATAAATGAAAATGGATTTGGGGATGCTGGGTTTTTGCAGAGCAAGAAAGACTTTTAGACCATTAAACCAGAGACATTCATATTTTATTTCCATACACACGGCCCAAACAAGGATATCAGATCTCTCAGATCAGAATGCCCAAGAAGGCTACACAGTGGTTGGTTTGAGCATTAGGAGACACACAACTTTACATTAAATGAAATGCAAGAAATAGAAAAAAGACCCCCATTGCCTGGCTGTTGCATTTCATGTGAGGTCATTTGTCAGAGCTCAGCTTGCAGGAGAGGCTGAAGTGCCTGGCAGCTGATGCCCATGTTGTACATTGTAATGTGCAATTATCGCTAAAAAATAACAACAACACTTAATAGTAACTAGATGTGGTTGTCCTGCTGATTTTCAAGCATGGAGAACCAGTATTCACCACTGCTAAGAACCCAGGCAGGTAGAAAAGACAAAAATAGAAGTGATAAATGAGGGGAACACATTTTCCCCCTGGAGTGGTGGCTCTGGGCAGGGCAGGGCACCAGGCCAGAGGCGGCAGGACAGGCACTGTTGGAAGGATGGAGCACTGGATGCTGTTTGCAAGGTCTGTCAGCTGGACCCTGAATTCCAGCAGAAGAAAGAAATGAAAGAGCAAGGCAAGCAGTTTAAGTGAGCCCAGGGGGCACATCTGAGTTCCAGCACAGGGAAGGGGACAGTCATTGTGGAGCCCGAGCACTGAAAACACTGAGCAATAAAACAAGGTAAGAAATCCCCGAGATCCTCGTAGCGTTGAGTGTGAGTGAGCAGGGGGGAGGAGGCTGCCAGCAACATGCACCAGGGCTGCTGAGCCAAAATGTTCAGCACTGCCCTCCCACACAGTGATATCCACACAGGGAAAGCTGGTGCTTGCTGCTGGCACTTCAGGAGAGCAGGATCAGACCAGGAGATGGACCATGGCACAGCTGCCATCCATCATTTGAAGCTGGGGCAGCTCCAGGCAGAGGTGAGACACCTCTGATGAGCACAGTGAGCTCCCAACGCTCTCGCCCTGCCCGGGAGAGCCGCCTTCCCTGGAGCTTTGGGAACAACAGGCATTGGAGGGAGCTGGGTGAGGCACCACACCGGGGGTGGCTCTGCTGCAGTGACAGTGACACTGAGTCAAGGTGGTGGGAGGCAGAGTGGGGGCTGAAGAAACAGACTGGGACCACTCCGGGCCACCCACAGGCACCATAAAGGTGATCAAGCCTCTGCCAGTTGGCTGTGGCAGCCCCACACAACTGTATGATCAAGGCTGAGAAAGGTGACATGGAAAAGCCCAAGAGAGATTCAGGGCTCATGGCTGTGCAGGTAGGACCAGTCTGAGCTCCCCTGAGGCATTCCCCAAATCAATGCTTTTTAGACATGACCACATCATTTAGAAAGGCATTCAACCTTAATTTTAAAATCACCATGAGGGGGAATCCATCACCAGCCTTGGCAAACTGTTCCAATTGCCGATCACCCGTGCTGTTCCCTGGATTTGTCTGGCTTCACCTTTCAACCATCAGATCTTTGCATGCTAAATTGAAAAGCCCTCTGTCAACAATTTGCATCCTTTAACCTTCCCCCTGAGAGCTGCAGTCACTGCAGCATGAGGAGTTTCCTCTAACCTTGAAACTGCCTCTGAAATGACAACACAAAGAAACTTGGTAAAAGTCAAGAGGGACAAGCAGGAGATTTGAGCTCTTAAGGAAAACCAAATACTAAAAGTTGATGTGGAAAAAGGGTTTCTGCAAGAAAGCTTTCCTTGCACCACACTCCTGGGCCCATGGACATGAAGCCTGGGGATGTGGTGCAGACTCCTGGTTGTGGTGCAGAGCAGGGTGCTTGACAAGGAAGTTGTCCTTCCTTCTCACCCCAAACCCTGTGGAAGACACCAGGAAACCTAACCTGGAGGTTTCTGACATGTTGAAAACAAGGCAGGGTGTGAATCCCTGATGGCAGTGGTTTGCTGTGAGGGTGACACCTCCTTGTTGGCGCTTTCTGCCCCGGCAGAGCTCTTGAGTGGTTTCCCTTGTTCCATCTCCACTTGCTAAATCAAGGCAAAAGAGAAAGGCAAAGACAGGTTCGTGCCTGGCATTGCTTCCCCCATCACAAGTGCAGCCTGGCTCGGTGTCAGCAGCCCTCCCCACCCACCCCTGCGTGACCCTGTCCATGACACCGTGCTGGGCCCAGCAGAGCTGCCCCCCACTCACTGAGGGTGTGTGCCTTTACACTTGCAGGATGTTTGGTGGGCTTTCACCTCCCTGAGGCTGCAGATGACCTGAAGAGGTTGGGTTTGGCACACACCTTGCCCTGAGGCTCTGCAGTTTTGGCCACGTGGCTGGTGGCACAGCAGGTTCCTGGGGCTGCCGGTGGCTCCAAGGTCCCAGCCACATCCTTGTGGAGCAGCTCTGGGAATGCCAGCTGCAGCACATGGTACAGCTGATACAGGGGAGCCCTTTGCTGTTTTCTCTGCTGCACATCTTGGCCAAAACTGGTTCTGGGGCCCTTCTTTGGTCAACACTGTGGGATGGACCCCGTGGGGAGTGGTGACATGGTCTTGGGGTTTCACTGGTGGCCCCATGCCCATGTGAGCTGTTGCATGACAAGGTGATCCATCGAGGTCCTCATTCCTTCTTGCTTGTCCCTTGGCACTGATGGGAATTTAGGCCAAGGGAAGCTGCTGGGCTATTTTCCACAAAGGTCCAACCTATCCCATCCTGAGATGGCCTGTCCTGGGGCTTTTTGGGGGTGGTTTGTGTTTTTACTGTCAGCTCCTGGTTTCCATGACAATAACTAACACAGTGGTTGACATCAGCAGACTGCTCTTGGGGTGACAGCACCTGCCAGCACCTTGCAGGTGTTTCCCTGCTGGGTGAGATGCTGGGCTGGGGGTGAGCACCACCCACGGCAGGGATGCAGTGGGTACTGTCCTACTTCCACCTTGAGCTGATCTTCAGATCCTAAACTACAGGAGAGGTCCTGGTCCCAGCCCCTGCCATCCCAGTAACACCAGTGCCTCCCAAGTACCACAAGTGTTGCAATCACCATGCAGCACCTTTCAGAGTACCCAGAACACAGAACAGAGGCAGAGGGCACGGTAGGATGGAGCCACACAAATCAACACCTGCAGCTATTGGACCAAGAGGAAATAAATGTGACATGAAAAGCAAAACGCTCCTTGTCCAGCTCAAGAGGAAGCTGTGATTGGGGCAGCCCTTCCACCACCCCTGTGCCATGCTTGCACCCAGGCAGCCCTGAGACCCCCATACCTGTCACAGAGCCCAGCTGGGGCTGAGAGAGGAGCTCAGGTGCAAGGTAGATAAGTCAGGTGACGCCCAGGAGGGAAGGGCTGCCCTTGTGGTACCTTTATTTGGTGGGGAATGGGGTTTACAATCTCCCACCCCATGCAGAGCTGCCCATGCTCCCTGCCAACCCTCCTGTCTCCCCTTTGCCAGCAATTTTGGGACATGATCTCCATGAAGGCACTGGGGCAGGTGTTGGCCTCAGGCAGAGATGTTTGAAGGATGGGAAAAGACTTGAGGCACTGATTTGGTGAAGCTGCCATCAGCTGCAAATCCTTGCCCCGGGAGCTCCCAGAGATACAGTTCTCCAGGACACCCCAAAGGCCCTGAGAGCCTGTGTAGGGCTTTCTGCCAAGGCTGACATCTCAGGAGAGCCTGGAGACACCCCAGGGGAGATGGGGACCAGCAGCACTCACTGTGCCTGAGGACATATTTCAGCTGCTGCTGTTCCTGCCGGTGGCTGGGGACAGGATGCTCAGGGATCCTAACAGGATGTGCCAGGGAAGCATTGCCCTGCTGGGAGCAGTGGAGGGGGAGCAGCACATCCAGCCAGGGAGGAGGACAACACCCAGACAGTGTGCCAGGAGGGAGGATTTACAGTGTAAACCCTTTGGGGCTGCTGTTGGACACAGAGTCGGGTGAAGCCTGGCCATGGGCTGAACTCCACAGTGCAATGGGAAGGGCCAGTATTGCTGTGGAAATTGCTTCACAAGAGACTCCGAGTGACAATGAGCGGCACCGAGGGGGACAAGGCCACCCGAGCAGCCCGGTGGGTGGCAGGTCCTCCACAGCCCCGCGGCTCTGCCCTCACCCCACATCCCCTGGCACGGGGCAGGCAGGGGGGGCTGCTCTGCCCTGGGTGTTTCCAGCTGCTCTGCTCAAGCCTTGCCCACCCTGCCCGCAGGCAGGGGCTGCCTGTGCGGGGCGGCCCCAGCAAACCGGGGCTTGTGTTCCCTGCCCAGCTGGCACTCTGTGATCGCCCTTTGGGGGACTTCTGTGATGCCATGGCTGTGCTTTATGCTACACTGAGTCATTGCCAACTTGGTTGTTAATTCCTATTAGGGCCGATGTGAGCACTGGCGTGATATTTTCCGGGATGATTTCAGACTGTTTACTGCTGCCGTGTTACCATGGTGATTAATGCAGTGCCGCTCCGTGCAATAGTCCTATTAAACACCTACACACGGGGCTGTTTCCGCCAGGGATGAGCACCCCAAGCCCTCGGGAGCCTTCAGCTCCTCGTGCCTGTGCTCCTCTTTTCTCTGTGCCCCACGCTCATCTGCATCCCCTCCAGCCGATTCCTTGCCCCTGGAGATTCCCACAGGGACTTGTTTCACTCTGCCATGCAGTGACTTGACACCCTCAGGGAGTTTCCCCAAAATCCCCGGAGCACACCGAGGCAGGCGAGGGTGAACGCCAGGTCAGCGCCGCTCCCGTGCTGCTCCTCACAGAGCAGGTGCGAGGAGGTGAGATGCTCACAAACCTCGGGTCAGCAGTGAGCACCACCTTCAACCTGTATCTCAAAAATCCAGCTTGTCGCTGTTTAACACCTTCCTACAGCCCCAGCGTGGCCATGGCAAAGCACAGCCAGCCCTTTGTGCAGCCCTGGCTGCGGGGCTGCTCCCTAGGATGCCGCTCTCCCGGCACAGCCCCCGGCTCTGCCTCACTTGGACAACATCAAGGACCTTTCCGTGTCGTACACGCAGCATCTCGTAGGATCGGTTTGCTCCCAGGAGCCCTGATTCGGTATTTATGAGGCTAACCCTGCTGCCAGTCCCTGCTCCCCATGCACAGTCACTCCTGGGGGATGTGGAGGTGGGAGGGGACCACACGCAGGGTCCTGGGCAAGGATCCTGTGGGCATTTTCCAGCAAGAAATGTTATGGTTTCTGTGCAGCCCACAGGAGAAATGGCTGCAGAGCCCAGGGCAGCTCCTCATCTCCCTTTCTCTGAATACATGGAGCTGCCAATCCCTGGGGCAAGTGGTTCCTGAGGCTTCACAGGAGCAGCCCAGGGGAGTTGTCGCTGTGGGGGTCACCTACCCACAGCATGGTTTTCCTATGAGAAGAAAAGAACCAGGAGAAGAAAACATTTTTTTTTTTTTCCCCAGGAAAGCCTCCTCTCTGCAAGCAGTCCCCAAGTGAGCATGGAGGGCACTGTCCCCTGCTCCCTCTTCACCTCTCCCCTCTCAGCCGCTCCTAGTTTCAAGCAGAGCACCCCCTTGCCCTGGCCAGGCTCTGCAGAGATGCCTGGGGCAGTGCAGGAGCTGCAGCAGGTGCTGTTTTCCCAAGGAGAGCTCCTGCAAGAGGTGTCTCTGCAGGGCAGCTGTAGGATGCTGGACCATGGCAGGGGGGTGTTACTGCCTGCAGGGCATTTTGGGAACACATCGAGGCTGCTCTTCCTTCTGCAGCCTGGATTTGCTGCTGCCTTGGCAAACTGTGAACATCCCAATCTACACACCACAACGAGGGGGTTTTTATGGCAGACATGAAATCCAGCTGCACGACACCACACTGATGTGGGATGGCTGAGCCCTGTCATCCTGGAGGGACAGCAAAGGCCGTGGAATCATGGAAACATTTAGTTTGCAAAAGAACTAGGATCATCAAATCCAACCACCAACCCAGCTCTGCCAAGCCACCACTAACCCATGTCCCCAAGGCCATGTCCATCTCCTCTGCCTGTCCTGGCCAAGTCCTTGCAAGGTGAAACCTTCCTGAGAGGACGAGCTCCTTCCTCCAGGCTGAGCCCTGGTGTGGGCAGTGGGCACCCTGCCTGGATGGCTGGCCAGGGGCACAGCCCTCCCTGGGGGTGATGGCCTCTGGCAAACCCCTGAGTCTCCTGAATATTAATCTGCATCCCAAGGAGGCATCTATTTCATCTCCAACTCTTGTGTTTTTCTGACATATTTATGAGTCCTCTGTCTCATTAATCTGGTGAGGATTCCTAAGATTCCCCTTTCATGCTAGAACAGTTAAGGGCAAAAGCCTCCATTTATCTACTCAGTGTAAAGGAACCTTCCTCAGGAGTCAACTGAATGAAAGGTTTTCACCTTTTAAAATCCTTAATAGAGGTTTCCCAGCAATATGTCTGATGTGCTTTAGGTAAAAGTCAACTTCCTCTTTATGGCAAACCTCGGGTTCAGTTCTTTATCACTTTGACAAGACGATGTTCCCCTCCTCTCCCAACGCCTGCCTTTCTTTTCCCAGCCCACATCACCCTCACAATTCCAGCTGAATAGGGATCTGTCATGGCAACAGCCTTCTGTGAGAGGCTTTAAAATAAAAAGTCAAAATTAAGCACACCACAAAAGGTTGGCTTCTTGCTCACAAATCCCTTGGCAGGACTAACCTGGATGGTGTGCCCTTAGCAGCACCTTCCTGACCTCCCGTGGGCTGGGACCCACCCTGCTTTGCAAAGAAAAGGTTCTGTTCAGTGCCTGAGGCTGATTTGGGGTGGGAGTGCTGCTCCAGGCATGCAGAGAAGGGGTAGGAGCACCTTCCTCCTGGTCCTGGACATGGACCTGGACCTGGGCAGAGTCAGGAGACCACGGGCAGGTCCCTGTCTGCAGGTGCTGGCACATGCCTGGGTGTATTATTGATGGAACCAGCCTGCCCATCCATAACTCTCCATGCCAGGCTGGCCAAGTGCTCATTTCCAGGGCCCTATAAATAATAATAACTGCTGAGGTCTGGGCTGATTCCCCACGTGAGGCTCCTTTCCATTAGAGCACTCTCTAGTAATTGCTTTTCATTTACCTTTTTTTCAGGGGTCTTCTTAGCATTGTATCTAAATCAATATTGTAGTTAAACCAAAAATAATTCAGAAAAACCACAGAGTAGTAAAAACAGGGAAGCAATTACAGGAAACCTTCGAGCATTAGCACTGAAAAGGAAATAAAAGAATAAAAGCTTTCAAACACTCATTTGAAATGTTTACAAAAACATTTTGGTGCAGCAAATGGGTTTTTGGAGCGTTCCCCTCTGGGTGGGCCATGGGGTCTGTGTTTCACACTGTTTCAGTGCACACTGGGCTGGAGCACATCAGGCACCAGCTCTGCTCTGTGTGACCAGTGACTGGACCCGAGTGAGTGGCTGGAGCTGTGTCAGGGGAGGGTTGGGTTGGATATTCAGGAAGGGTGATGGTCAGGCACTGCCCAGGCTCCCCAGGGCAGTGGGCACAGCCCCGAGGCTGCCAGAGCTCCAGGAGGGTTTGGACATCGCTCTGAGGAACAGGGTGGGATTGTTGGTGCTGTGCAGGGCCAGGAGTTGGACTGGATGATTCTTGTGGTTCCCTTCCAAATCAGGATATCTCCTGATTCTGTGATTATTTCTCTCATGTTTCTGCCCTCAGTCTCTCCCTCTATGCACATGTCCATGCACAAGTGTACCCATACACAGACCTTTGGGCTCATACCTTCTTTCAGCAAAGATTCAAGCTAAGCCCAACCACTTCCCTCTCATCACTGGCCTTTTTACCTCCCACCTCAGCCCAAACCCCAGAGCCAGCACGAGCCATCCCACCATGGCTGTGCTGCCATCACACCCACAGTGAGGCTGCTCTCCAGCTCCACAGCCAGCCTCAGTCAGAGCCACAACACCACGTTACCCCTCCTGACACACCACGGCTGAATCAAGGCCTCTCGGTGAAGCCCAATTGTCGGATCAAGCAGGGAGAGAGGGAGCAAACACACAGGGAACAGATGGGGCTGCTGATGGCTGGGGAAGTCAGTCTGTTTGTCTGCTAATTATTTAATGTATGAGACAATTTCAATACTTAACCCCCTTGATCCTGGCTGTTGCTTTGCTGTTAAGTATGGGAGTCAGGCAATGCACTTCTCATTAGCATTTAGCACCAGGAGCTCCGGATTAGCCAGTGCTGAAGTTTTGAATTAAAAATGAACAGGAGTCAGACAGAGTATTCATCATCCATGAGGAAGATGTCAAGTTTGGATGTCCCAGCCATTATTGTAATTGCCAGTGATATCCATCCATTAATGCACATCCAGCAGCACTGGGGCTCCTTTTGCCCGTGTCCAAGTGCTTGGCTCTGCCACCTGTGTGAAGGTCATGGCTGTTTTGGGAAAGACCTGGTGCAGATGTCACCCTGATGCACAGCACTGCTGGCCATGGGAGGACCTTGATGTTCCCTGCACCTGGCACAGGTGCTCACAACCAATGTGTGCACACACAGGCAGGGATAGAAAGAGGCTCCACACGGGATCACAGAATCATGGAGCTTGGAAAAGCCCTCTAAGATCACCAAGTTCCACCATTCCCCCAGCACCGCTGTGCTCACCACTAAAACGTGCCCTCAAGTGCCACATCCACATATTTTTTGAACACTTCCAGGGATGGTGACTCCACCACTGCCCTGAGCAGTCTGTTCCAATGCTTGATCACCCTTTCGGTGAAGAAATTCTTCCTAATATCAAATCTTGCCTAGTGCAACTCAGTGTTAGCCAGCCAGTCTGATGATCCCACTCGCAGTGGGCAGAGGTGTCAGATTGAGTAATAGAGAACAATCTGAGATCAAGTGATGAGCAGGACACTCTATAAATTAGAGCTGCTCTCTGTAAAGGACACGAGTGAGGTGTGATAGCTCCAGAGGGAAGCACCTTCAGTGGGAAACAGCCTTGGCAGCCTGGCACCTCTGCCCTCACCCTGCCTCCAGCTCCAGCACTGTCACCATCCCAGAGCAAAGGCTGAGTGGGCTCTAATGACACTCGGGAGGCAGGATCAGAACATGAGGCTTTGGAGATTCACAGACAATTTTTTGCCCTGGTAGCACTGGAGAGAAATGTGAGGTTTCAATAAAACATGCAAAAAATAAAGCCAGTCCCTGTGTGCTGACCTCTCTGCATCCAGCCAAGCCTCTGCATGTGTTTGCAGTGGGACAGAGAGGAGGGAAGCACCCACACTGCTCCTTGAACCACCCAGCCCCTTTCTCTGTTCCTTCTGCATCTCCCCAACCATGATGCCCTCTAACAGGACCAATTTGGCCACACACTCTCCTCCCTCAGCTTGCAGCCAGGACAAGGCAGCGTTGCCTTCCAGCAGATCCTTCCCCACCAGGAGCTCCTCAGCAGCAGGGAAGGGACTGCTTTCATACCCCATAGTTTCTGAGTGCTAATCCTTCCCCTTCTCTTTATAACCACAGGGGCATGGAAATCTCCAGTTTGTTATTTATCAGCCACCTACACGGGCAGCTGCACAGGCACCTGCAATGGCAGCAGCTGTGCTGGACACTGCAGGGATGGACTCCAGCACCCCAGCTGCATCCAGGGCAGAGGCTGGGAACCACCAGCTCTAATGTGTCTTACTGGGAGTCCTGCAGGCACACAGACATCCCAAGCATTCCCCCCTGTTTGCTTGCCCTTGCTGAGCAGATCTTCTGCCAGTGCCAGTAAAGCATCTCAGGCTTTTGAATCCCACGTGAATTCCCAGCTCCTGGGAATTGGATATTCAGGAGCTCCTGGAGACAGGTGATGGCCAAACCACACATGATATTGGAACAAAGACTGTTTCTGATGTATACAGGCTGCTGGAACCACCTGCCCACTCCACATCTCCCCACATCCAGGTGAGTCAGTGCTGAAACCAGCACTGCCCTGCCGTGCACAGCGGGGCAGCCGCCAGCGCCGCCTCCTCCTGAACAGATTAGGCTCCTCCATGGCAGCATATATGAAACCATCACTTCCCTCCTCTGGTTTATTAAAGTCAGCATGTGGTTTTTATGAGAAAAGATAATTGCAGAAGAAAAGGTCACTGTTATCTTTGCTCTGCTGTCAGGGAGCGCCCGGGCTGTTTATTGCATCGCGTCTCAGCTGGTCCAAAGCCCAGCAGCCTGGGGATCAGCTCAGGGATGCTACAGGCACGGGCACTGCCTGGGACTCTGCTCACACATTTCACAAGTATTTGACCCCTCCAATTCCCAAAGATGTCCTGCCAGAGCAATGTTGCTGAAAAGCACCATCCTGCCAGCCTGGGCACGGGGGTGTGTTTGCCAAGGGGGATGTGAGACCCTCCTGACCTCTCTTGGCCAGTGCCCACGGGGGGCTGACATGGAGGGATGCTGCAAGGAGGCTTTTTGTTCATTTTATTCTAACTTTAGCAGCTGAACAAAAAAGAAAAAGCTCATTTCTTTGATTTGTGACTCCTGGACTCGGCAGGGTCCCCAGCAAAGTTTTGCTGGAGGAGAAGGTTTGCACAGGGCCTTGGAAAGAGTCTTGGGGGGCCTTGTTCTGCCTTGCAATTTGTCAGTGAGGGCACCTCAGCTCAATGGGTTTGAGGCAGTGAAGAGGCACAATGAACCCTGCTCAGAACAGCCATCTGCTGATGTGAAGCCCTGGGTCTCCACCAAAGCCCCTGGGATGGGGCAGGTTTGTGGGGGTTGTCTCCCCATACAGCACGGGAATCTCCTGCCTCCATCTGCCAAGAGCTGGGGGGTCCATCCCCTCTTGTGTGACCACTCATGCCAGCCCCACACTCACCCCATGGTCACAGCTCTCCATCTCCCAGGGCAGCACTAGGGGAAACCCATTCCCAGAGGAACATGGAGGCCCTTTTGGGAGAGAATTGCTCCTGCAACCAGGCAAACAGAGACAAGGATCCCACTGCATTACCCCAAGGCAGCAGGCAGCTGCCACGCTCTGGGGGTGAAGGCAGAGATGCCAGTCCTCATCCCAAGGGCGTTGACAGCACCTGAATCCCAAAGCTGGGCTGACTGCTCCTTCCTGCCATGCTCTCCAAGGCTCCCACAGAGCCCCTGGGTTCCAGCTGGCCTTGCCCAGTGTGCCCCACATGCCCCATGTTCTGGGCACATGACAGCAGCATTTGCTGGTTTGCCAGAAAAGGGTGGGTTTCTGCACAGGAGCAAGGCTGAGGATTTGGGTGCCATTGCAGGGGAAAGGGAGGGAAGAGCTGCAGGTCTCCCCTGGTCCTGGCAGCACCTCTCACCCCCTGCTTGCCCACACATTCCCAGCGTCCCATAGGTGTTGCCCCCAGCCCCAGAGATGTCCACAACACAGGGGTAAGAAGGTGTTTCAAGCTCCATGGAGGTGCTGTGCCACAGGTGGGTGTCCCACAGCCAGCTCTCCGGGGTGATACCTCTCTCATTGACATTTTGGGGGCCAGCTGTGGGCTCAGGGGGAGCATCAAGCAATCTCAGCCTTCATCCAGCAGCAAAACCCCTCCAGAGTTTTGAGCACCTTTCCTGCCTTTCCCATGGGATCTGGCCCTGATGTCAGTGATGCAGTAAGGAGAGCTTGTTCTTTCCTGACCGTGCTTTTCTCGTGTTGCTCAGTGGCTGTAGATTCGTGCCAGCGGCTCTTTCCTCTCTCCCTCCCCAGCTCTGGCTGTTCCTCTTTCCTGCCTCTCCGTGCAGGGCTGCAGCCAAATGCTGCGGGCTGGCTGCTGTAGGGGAGGCTCTTTGCTCAGCCCTGGCTCCCCCGCACGCTGCCTGTTCCCCTCTGCCCCGGCAGCGCGGGCTGCAGGCAGGTGAAAATTGATTTGCAATGAACTGGTGCCCTGCCAAGGCCTGACTCATCCATGCGCTCCGCACACACCCCCCGCCGCCCATAAACCATCCTGCCGCCAGCGCAGCGGCGGCGCGGGCAGCCGGGAATTCTCACAGGGATCAGGGAACGCTGACACCTACCCCCGCCACGCAGCGGGGCTGGCCAGGAGTCACAGCACACCGAGGGAATAGCAAGGATTTACACGGCACAAGGTGAAAATTGGGATGCAGAACCCACCCAGCAAGAGAAGGTGGTTGGGAGGGAGGGCAAGGTGCTCTACTGATCTGCACCATGGTCTATGGAAAGGTGGAAAACTACAGCCATGTGTGGGATTTAACAGCACTGATGGATGTGGGATTGCTGGAAGTCACCAAGCTGCATCCCTGAGTTTATCAGAGAATGGTTTGGGTTGGAAGGGACCTTAAAGATAACCTCATTCCAGCCCCTGCCATAGGCAAGGACACCTTCCACCGGCCCAGGTTGCTCCAAGCCCCATCCAACCTGGCCTTGGGCACTTCCAGGGGCAGCCACAGCTTCTCTGGGCAACCTGTGCCAGGGCCTCCCCACCCTCACAGCCAAGAATTTCTTCCCAATATCCCATACAACCCTGCCCTCTCTCAGTGGGAAGCCATTCCCTCTTGTCCTGTCCCTCCAGACCCTTGTCCCCAGTCCCTCTCCAGCTCTCCTGGAGCCCCTTTAGGCCCTGGAAGGGGCCCCAAGGGCTCCCTGGAGCCTAATCCCAATGCTCCTGCCAAGCATGTGCCCAGCCACTGGCCAGTGATCTGCCAGAGCCCTGCTCACCCACCTGCCCTCCAGCTCTGCCAGGGACACCCAAAATCCAAGAACTGACATTCCAACACTCTCAGAGCCAGCATGAGGGTGCAAGATCCACTGGAGATTTACACAAAGAGCATCTCTTGGCTGGGAGGGTGGGAGGTGGTGCCCAGAAGCTGGAGAGGATGAGCCTCAAGGACAGGATGGACAACGATGCTCTGGAGGAGGGCGAGAGATGGGAACCCATCATGGCACAGCTCCTCCAGCCCACTCAGAGGATGGAGCAGCTCCATCCCTGCTCCCTGGCTCTCCATCAGTGCACAGCAGCTATATTTCACAGGAATCTTAGATAATTAAAGTAAAGCAAAAAACGTGACTCTGATTAGTTAATATACCCACACTGCTCTGCAAAAAAATACAATCCCTCAACAGGCCTGTTCCAAATAATAATTCAAGTTCTTTTGAAAGCAGGTCAGCAGCGCTGAGTAATAAGTTCATTATAATCTAATAAAGTTCATTAGTCCTTGAGAAGTCTAAAATGCAAGAGCAATATTACCAACAAAATCATCCTCTGGCAGGATCATTTCTGGGTGGGAAAAAAGGGATTTGAGATAAAAGGAAGTAAAAATAGGCAGCAAGAATTTGAACTGGGAGAAGTCATTGCTGGGAGAATTGGAAACACCTGAAGTAGATCCAAAGAGCTGCAATAAAAGTGCTGGGCCTCACACATGAAAGGGAAAAGCAGCTATTAATAGTGGGGCAGTCGGGATGGCAGCTCACTTGTCCGTGGCTGCACAGGCACTGCTACGGTTGGGAAAAGAAAAATCCCTGCACAAGTGATAATAAAAGCCCTTAATTCAATGTCAGCGGGGTCCAGGTTTGAAGGAAAAATAGGAGGAGAGGCGTGATTCAGCTCCCAGCCAAGCAGGGACATCTGTATGCAGGTCCCTGTGTGCACATATTGCTCCTGCAAAGTCAACAGGAGGAATGAAGGAAAGCAAACAAATACCTGGAGCCTCCCAGCAGGGCCGGCCCGGCTCTGCACAGCACGGGCACGGGCATCCACTGCCAGGGCACACCTCTGGGAAGGCATCCCATGGATGTGCTCGTGGGATGGGACCTGCAGCTGTCAGAGCTTTGGGGAAGCACCTGTGCAGAGCAATAGTCCAACAGAAAAGTGAAATACAACAGTCCCAGTGACAGGAGAAGCCACGGGCATCGCAGGGGCACGCCCGGCGCAGCTGCTGCACTTGTGTGGCTCCTTGTCCCAGTTTTCCTGGATCCAAATTGGGTGGGGAGCAGGGAATGAGGTCCAGATGTGGTTTGTTACCCAGCTGGAGAGCAGCTCTGAGGCAGTTCTCTGGGGAATAGGGGTCCCAGGCTGGACCCAATGCACTGCTGCCCACCCCATGCAAAGGGCAGGGGCAACAGGGAGTGCTCACAGCCCAGCAGGGATCCTGCCAGGCTGGCTGAAGGGATAAATCCCCACTAATGAGAGCCTGGGACAGTGCAGACACAAGTGAAAGGGCCAGGAGGATGTGTCTTTTACTGCAGGTTTTGTAGCTGATCCACTGACACTTTGCACTCTGTGGAAAAATTACTTGTTTGTCCAAACGTTGACATTTCAGCAGAGGCACCACATCAGAGCTGGCTTTGGCAGCCAAGTTGTGGAGTGATGCTATTCCCCAGGATGGAAAGAGGACACTGAGGGCAGAGACCTGTCCTGGAGGGCAGCCACCCCCCAGCCCAGGGGTTTTCAGTGCCCCAGTTCCCAAATGCTTCCTCAGGTCTTCCTGGGTAGATGGATTCCCGGTGGGAGAGCGTGGTGCTGTAGCCACCCCATGAGAAGTGGGAATGGGGGCTCTCCAGGCTGCAAGGATGGGTCAGAATAGACAGACACTGCTGCTCTATCCCCCCTTCTGCCTGTTCTGGTGTTTGTCCTCAGGGAAACAGGGTCAGACACTGAGAAGAAGAACAGTACCAATTTCTCCAGCACATATTGGCTAATTTTTTCTCTTTCCACCCCCAAAAAGACAGCTACTGCCATCCTTAAGGCCACACAGGCAGCGGCCAAACAAGGTTATGAAAGCTCACTTTGCTTAAAAGGAACAGGGGTAAGCAGGTGGTGTTAAAACAAATACTTCACTTGAGACTTTATGTTTCAAGTCATTAAAATGTTTTTCCTTATTTTTCTATGTCTCCAGTGAAAGACCAACACACCTTAAAAAAATAATTGCGAGTAGTTGTGGACAGTTTTTCACTGGATGCTTAACTTGACCTCTGGACTTGTCCCTCACCTGCTGCCACAGCTGTGGGACAAAAGATGCTCCCAATCCCTGGGACAAACCAAAGGACTGAAAAAAACACGATTACAACTGAGCCTCAGCCCTGCAGCCCAGCTCTGCCAGCAGGACAATAAAAATAACACCCACAGACACTGCCCGAGCAGGACAGAAGTGCTGCGGGGTGAAGAGCAACAAGGCTCCCAGGGGTGGTAAAGATACACTCAAGTTTCGTGCCAAAACAGTTGGTTTGAGCCTTAATAAATAAAAAAGCTATCATTACATGACACCTAGAGTTATTGAAGAGCTTGTCTGAGTGCAGACAGAGCCTCGTGCAGCGTTACTGCCCACCAGGGATGCTGAGGCGCTAAGAAAAGCTTCAGCTTTTACAGGTAGAGTCGAGAGCTGATTTATAGGCAGCACCAGGACAGAACTCTGTCCAGAGCCAGCCCTGCCTGCCGTGCAGCTACAGTTACACACTGCACCAAGCTGCCCTTGCTGTGCACGGAAGGGCAGAGGAGATGAGGAGCCACATCACGCTGTCCTGATGTCGCACTGAGGCCACGTCAGCCCCACGTGCACCAACAACCCCAGAGGGGTGACCTGCACCACTCACCCATCTCCGGGCCCACCTCAGGGTCTCCTCATCACAGCTGCAGAAATGCTGACTTCCTAATGGAGGTACAATGAGAAACTCCACAATATTGGAGAAGTGAAGGCTCCAGGGATACCTGAGAGTGCCTTCCAGGGCCTGAAGGAGTTTCAAGAGAGCTGGAGAGGGACTGGGGACAAGGGTCTGGAGGGACAGGACAAGAGGGAATGGCTTCCCACTGAGAGAGGGCAGGGTTGTATGGGATATTGGGAAGAAATTTTTGGCTGTGAGGGTGGGGAGGCCCTGGCACAGGTTGCCCAGAGAAGCTGTGGCTGCCCCTGGATCCCTGGAAGTGTCCAAGGCCAGGTGAGACGGGTCTTGGAGCAACCTGGGCTAGTGGAGGGTGTCCCTGCCCATGGCAGGGGGTGGAACTGGAAGATCTTTAAGGTGTCTTCCAACCCAAAGCCTTCTGTGATGCTATGGGTATCTCACATCTCTGCTGGGGCCGTTTGTGCCCGCTGGAGCCAACACTGGTGATGTTCAGTGCCAAGGACGCAGCATCAGGCTTGTTCCTCACCCTGGGGTAATTTGTCTCAATCAGCCACAGAGGAGAAAAATAAAGATCTGAAGGAAGAACACCACAATCTATCCAAACTACAGGAGAACATATTGGGAAAGAGCTTGAGGTAATGAACTTGAGATTGATTCTCTTAACCAACACTGTGATGGGCTGCAAATTAAAGTTAGAGGGATGGGGGAAAGGCTGCAATTATCAGAATATTGTGAAGCTGAGTGAAAGTATGAAGTGGCTGAGGAAAACTTAATGATTATTAAAGGCAGTGTTTCAGATTCTGATTTCAGGGGCACTATGTAAATTGAAAATAATTCCAGAGAAACAAGCTGTATTTCCTCAGAGGCACCCAGCATCCCTGGCTGGTGCACAGCTGTCTTTAGAACACAAGGGAGAAAGGAGAATGCATTTCTTCCTTATTTCCTACAGTCTGGGTACATTACCAGTAACCAGAAAAATTTAGAGCTAAACAGTTCTCTGGTAGAAATTAGTGATTTGTCAAAACTGGGAAGCTCCACTGGGATTTTAATCAAATTCAGCTGGAAACCAGGCAGGGCCAGGACTGCCCTTGGAACAGATTCTCCAGGCTACAGCTCACAGAGACAGGGTAGAACTTTACGTCTCTCCAGGGAGAGAAATATGGTTTTTTCCAAGCTGGAAGAAATCTAAAATCCAGAAGAAAAAAGCCCTGGGGGCACAGATGCCTTCAGACACACCTGCTCTCTGAGCAGCTCCGAGTAGAAAGCTCATCTGACACAGCACCTACATGTGACACAGCCGCTTGACAAGTGATGCAAACCCCGGCTTAAAATTGCTCAGCAAATGATGTTAGGGGGCACACACAGTCTATTCCAACCCAAATATAGCTCCAGACTGCACAAATCATCTTGAGTTAAAAGAGAAGGACATCTAAAGGTCCAGGAGTAGGATCTGAGGAGGAGGGGATGGGAGATGCAGACTCAGTGGGAAACCATCCTGCCTTTGAAGTCAACAGGAGTTTAGTCTTTGACTTCAGCAGGGTGAGGACTTCACAGGTGTCTATAAACAGATCTGAGGCAGCTCCTCAGGGGGTGAGGACAACACAGGCTGCATCCTGCTTTCACCCCAGGGAGCTGGGGGCAGTGTTTGAGGGGGCTGGCAGGAGCTGGGCCTGCTCGAACACCCCCATCCCGGTGCAGTGCAGAGCAGTCACTGCCCACGACTGATCTGGGCTGTTTCTGGTGCTTTAACATGAGCAAGAATCCTATTGAGGGTGCCAGTTTTCTGTCCCCATTCAACAGCAAGGATCACAGAATGATTTGGACTGGAAGGGACCTTAAAAAACACCTAGTTCCAAGCCCCTGCCAGGAACAAGGATGCCACCCACTAGATCAGGTTGCTCACAGCCCCATCCCACCTGGCATTAGTTGGATCCCATAACCATGTTACACTTCTCAGCCCAGTGACACCCCTCAGGCACCAGATAGAGGTGGAGGGCAACACCTGCCCCAGGAGGAGAACCATCCCCAGAGGTGCTCAGTGCTTGTCTGGCAGAGCTGAAAGTGCTCAGGGATGAGAAACAAACAATTAAGGTCAGAGCAGAGCTTTCAGACCTGACTGCAGATGGTCAGCACCGCACCCCTGGATCTGTGAGGAGGCACAGACATTGCTGTGGGGAGGTGATGCCTTGTGTGGGCTGCCCAGCCGTGCTTGGAGGTGGCATTTCCAAGGCTGGAATGAGAGGTGCTCCCACCCCAGTGACTGTAGGTGACTGTAGTTTCTTTGCACAGGGCTTTCAGGAAGCATACACTCCAATCTTGCATTGATCCTTCAAGCTGGAGAGGGCCTGGCCAAGTCCCCATTAGGATCATTTGCCAGTCCAGTAATAACAGGTATGTATGCAGAAGCAGATTTCCATGTGACATTACAATACTGGCAGAAATCCTTATGCATTTAGAGCAGAAAAAAGGGCTTCCAGCTTATATCTCAGAGAGAACTGGCATAAGCCCTGAAACAAAAGTACCTCCAGCTGGTGCAAGGTGACAGTGCCAGGAAGGCTTTGCAGGTCTGGTGGTACCTTGTCTAGCATGGGCCCTGTGAGCAGGACAGATGTGACACGTCACATCGGATTAGCACGGAGCTCCAAGCCCTTGTGACACACCTGCAGGAGCAGTGGCTTGCAACAAGACTGTACAGAAGGCTCCCAGTGATGGGAACCATCCCAGAAATGGTTCCCCTGCTGCCCACTCCAAGGTCAGCAGTTGCAGGATGCAACACCATTTCCATCCTGTATCTCCAGGAGATGCTTCCCTGGAGCTGTTTTGTTTCCCAGAGCGGAGGATGCATCTCCCAGTCCCGTCATTGAGACAACCTTTTCCAACACACTTCCCAGGCACTCTGCATGCTTGCATTGGTATTTCCTTCCCCACGGCCTTGCAATATCAAGGGAATTAAAATAATGATATAATGTTTCCACAGCTCCACAGTTCTGGATGGTGGAAGAACAGACAGTACTCGGATCAATCATTCGAGATGAAAGGAAAAAATCTCACAACACCAAAATAAAGGGCCACATCCCAGTTTCTGCAGAGATCCCATTCCCATGTAGTCAGTAAGCAGCATGGTCCACAGCCACGGCAACAGCTTTGTGCTTCCAGGGTCTGGTTCTGCTGGGGACTGTCCTGGGCAAAGACTGCAGTTGCTCAGGTGGCATCTCCAGCCTTGAGGAGCAGCAGCTCGTACAGAACCACGGCCTGGTTCAGGCTGGAAGGGACCACAGTGCCTCATCTGGTCCCACCTCCTGCTCCAGCAGGGCCATCCCAGAGCACAGGGCACAGCATTGTGCCCACACAGCTCTGCAATATTTCCAGGGAGGACACTCCACAGCCTCTCTGGTATCTGCTCAGGGCTGGGTCACTGCCCAGCCAAGAAGTTCTTCCTCCTGTCCAGCTGGAGCTTCCTGGGCATCAGTTGCTGCCCGTTGCTCTGGTGCCATTGCTGGGCCCCCCGAGCAGAGCTGCTCCATCCTCTGCCCCCTCCCTGCAGCCCCTGACACCCCCTGGGCAGGGCCCCTCTCAGGCTCTGCTCTGGAGGCTGCACAGCCCCAGCTCCCTCAGCCTTTGCTGCTCCCAGAGCTGCTCCATCCCTTCGGCATCTCCGCAGCCTGCGCTGGCCCCGCTCCAGGAGCTCCCTGTCCCTGCTGTGCTGAGGAGCCAGAGCTGGGCCCAGCCCTGCAGATGTGGCTGCCCAGGGCTGGGCAGAGGGGCAGGATCCCCTCCCTGCCCTGCTCCAATGCTCTTCCTGATGCCCCCAGGATCCCATTGGCCTCCTTGGCCCCAGGACACACGGCTGGGCAGGGACAGCTGGATGTACCCCAGGATCCACAGGTTCTTCTCCTCTGAGTAACAGCCACCAAAATGATACTGCTCTTTCCAAGGGCTCCAATTCTGCTTCCTTAGTTTATTTGCTGTTTATAGCCAGTGTGCAGGTTGAAAGCAGGAGCTTTTCTGGCACAGTTGTCACTGGGATTGACCTTGGCTGTTGGTGGGCTGGAGTGGCTCTGCTTTGAGGCAGTGGCTGGTAGTGCAGGACTATCCTGGGCTATTTTCGGAGCTTTACTGAGGAATTTCAAGCAGATGCCACTTACCAAGTCTGAACACCCAGGAGAGAAAGAGGAGGGAGAGAAGCTGGTCCTACTATGGGGACCCATCCCTGCTTCAAGGACACAGGGCAAGTAAGGACCTGGTTCCCTGCAAGGTCAAGAACATTTCTGTTTGGGCAGCAAGTGCCTCCTCACACAGCACTGTATGAAACAATCCCTTGCTTTATAACTCCTGGCACAGAAGCAACACTTGGCCTCAGATCTCCTTTAAAATTCCTCACACTCTTCGATTTTCTGCTTTCTGTGTTCAGGGCCAAAATTGACCTCATGCATCATAACCCTCTGGTTGTACTACTGAGAAGCACCTTCCCTGCTCCCTGTGCACCTGGCTGGGGCTATTTAACATAGCTCTTTTGATCTGGGTTTTTCAAAGAGCAAGTTTTTCAAATCCCAACACAGATTCAAGGCCTACAGGGCAATATTTAAAGTAGATAGTTTGTTGCAGGAATCCCAGAATCCCAGAATGGTTTGGCTTGGAATGGACCTTAAAGATCATCTTGTTCCAACCCACTGCCATGGGCAGGGACACTGCAGTAGGTTCCTGCAATGAAGAGAGGGGCTTTGCTGGCACTGGGTAATGGGGTTTCTGGCACTCTGAGTGCAGGAGCTCAGTGCTTCCCACTCATTGCACAGCACAGCACAGCACAGCACCCTCTGTGCTGGTCTCACAGGGCTCCAGGGGGGGATGCACCTGCTGATCAGAGGCTGCTGACAGGGAGGGACAGAGCCTGGGGCTGGAGCAGGTGTCCTGCCTTGTCACAAACTGTGCTGACTGCTAGACCCCCTGGTCTGCACCACCCCTCTGTCCCCCCTGGGTTTATTGCCCTGTACATCCTAATTTACAATCAGCGTTTTCCAGAGTGGAAAACAGTGAAGAAAAACAGCTCTGAGAGCAGGAGAGAGTGTGGGAGTTTGATTTGAAGTCAGGAACAGTGTCAGCATTCACAGCTCTCTGTAACTGCAGCAGAACAACATCAGCTCAGAAGGGCAAACACCTGCAGTGCCCCAGCCCTGAGCCAGTCAAGGGCTGCGTGCTGTGAGTTGGACCCCAGAGCCCACAGGCCTTGCTGGGCTCCAGAGGCCTCCTGTGGCACGTGCACAGGGCATGACCCCTCCAGGGGTGTGGAACATCCCCAGACATGGTGCTGGCAGCTCCCTCACCCACTGCACCCTTTGCCCACCAGTGGCACATCAGTGCCAACAGCATCTCAGCAAGCCTGGGAGCTGAGATCAGTCCACTGGCCTGGGCAACCTCCCACCAGGGCAGCCTGGTCTTGGCAAACATCACTGCACTGTGAGGCTGAGCCAGACCACCAACCACCCCACAGGCTTCTCCACAGGCTCCAGCTGTTCCAAAGGAGCCTCTCACCCATCCTGGGAGTCACTGACCTGTAGAGCAGGGCTCCTGCACAGGCCAGGCACCAGCTGCAAGGCTGCTCTGGAGCAGGAGAATCCATGCTGCTGGTCCAGCAGCCCCAGCACTGCGTGGGATGGAACACAGAGCATCTGTGCTCAGCCAGGGTCCCCTCTCCAAATCACACCATGAGCAAGCCAAACTCCAGGCCTGGTATTTTGGCAGTGCTTATGGCCTCTATGTGGAGTCACCAGCCCCTCCTTTCCCCTCCTCAGCCTGGAGAGCCCCTCTCACTTGCTGTGAAGGTTCACCTCAGACCTGATCTGTTTGTGCCTATCAGGGCAACATCAAGATGACCAGCACAGCTCAGGTCCCCAGGAACCCTGGGGGCCTCTGAAACCACCCATGGCACTTAAATCCAACACATGGGGACAGCAGACACTCCACTAGGATCTGGATCCTAGGCTAAGCCACAGAGGGCTGGAAGCACCAAAGGATCCCACTGTATCAGCTGTGACAGCCAAACACCCTGGGCCACCACATCCCCTTCAGCTCTGGCTCCTCAGCACAGCAGGGACAGGGAGCTCCTGGAGCGGGGCCAGCGCAGGCTGCGGAGATGCCGAAGGGATGGAGCAGCTCTGGGAGCAGCAAAGGCTGAGGGAGCTGGGGCTGTGCAGCCTCCAGAGCAGAGCCTGAGAGGGGCCCTGCCCAGGGGGTGTCAGGGGCTGCAGGGAGGGGGCAGAGGATGGAGCAGCTCTGCTCGGGGGGCCCAGCAATGGCACCAGAGCAACGGGCAGCAACTGATGCCCAGGAAGCTCCAGCTGGACAGGAGGAAGAACTTCTTGGCTGGGCAGTGACCCAGCCCTGAGCAGAGAGCAGAGAGGCTGTGGAGTGTCCTCCCTGGAGACATTGCAGAGCTGTGTGGGCACAGTGCTGTGCCCTGTGCTCTGGGATGGCCCTGCTGGAGCAGGAGGTGGGACCAGAGGAGGCACTGTGGTCCCTTCCAGCCTGACCCAGGCTGTGAGTCTGGGATTCAGAGGGATGGCTCTGCCTCTGTCCCCCCTGTGCTCTGGACTCTGAAGGCCTTGATGGTTTCTCCAGAACCTCCCCTGCAGGACTGGGCACAGTGCAAATGTCCACACCACAGATGAGCACCGGCTCTGGCAACTCAGTTTGTTATCACTGGGCTCCAGAGCTTGTTTGCCCAATAGAAGATGCCACACAGACTAATCCCTGCTAAACACAAGGAAGTGGACACCAGGTTTGTGCTATCCTGCACCAGCAAGGTGCACATGAGGGGGAAACTCCACAGCTCCTCTGGGAGTCTGGATGTGTGTAGGAAGGACATAAAGACCAGGCTTGGCTTGCAGGGGAAAAGGGCACTTGTGCCCACAGGCTCCTGCCCCTCCTGCCCCAGTCCTGGCAGACCTAATCCAAGGTCTCCTTCTCCAGGGAACCTGCTTGCCCTTCACTGATGCAGAGAATGGGAGAATCACCGTGTTGCTATGAGAAAGGAGTTAAAAATAACTTGGCTACTAGGATGGAGTATTGGGATGGATGCAGAACAACCTGATTGGTTTTATGCTCACTCCAGCACTGTTACCTCTGTGGGACATCAACTCCACCACCTCATGGATGAGATTCCTATGCCCTGTCCAACCCTTCTTCCTGACTTCACCCCCTTGCAGAGTCCAGTCAAGTGCTCTTGTAAACTCTTAATTCATGGCTCGGCATAAGTGCTTTTGAAAACATAAGACAAAGTGGGAACAGGAGGCAGATTCGTGTTCCAGGGCTGTGCCAACGTGATAACCAGCACTCTGCAGTGTGGTGACAGGACTGCACATCCCACACCACCTCCACCAGCTCCAGGCTTGGGCTACACGTGCTGCTGTGTGGAGAGGGGCTTCAGCAGGAGCTGGGAGCTCAATTACCCCACTCCATATGACAGAAGAGTTTGCACAGGTGCCTTTGCAGCGAAACAAATGGAGCCAAGGCTGAAGGGATACAGGGCACCAATGCTGGCCCTGCTTATGCCCACAGCACCATTCCCAGCTCCTTTGAACACAGAGGGAGACAGGCAGGACCAGATTAGCAGCTGGGAATTTACAGTGTGAATGCAGTGAACCTGCTCATGTCAAGCCTGGCACCTCGAGATGTTATTAGGAGACAATAATTTCACTTGGCATTGTCTGGAGGCAAAAGGAGTCAGGGTTCTGCAGAGGCTGTGACAACATAGCACCAGAGGCAGGGCTTTCTGAAACACCCAGGTATTGCAGGGATAAGCCCCCCATGACTTTCCAGAATACCCCTAAATGTTCCCATGATCTGCAAATGCACATCCACCACCTGGCACACCAAGCCATGGAAGCCCAGCCTCCTGCTGCTCCCTGCACGGAGCCCTGTGAGGGCCAGGGCTGCCCTTTCCCATCCCCCCAGCCTCTCCCAGGCTCCTCATTTTCTCCATAACCTGCACCTGCCCCACATCACTGATGCCTGTCACCCTGAGCACATGGCAGAGGACACCATGCTGGTGATGTGCCATGGGGTGGGTACCAGCCACCACACAGAGCCCAGTCCATATTTCTGTGTGCTGCCTCCAGACCCTCCTCAACACCACCTGAATCCCAACACAGCTGGGACCCAGCCCTCCTCAGGGGGGCTTTACTGTGCTGGCAAGACACTCCCTCAGATGACGGGAGCAGGTTTGTTGCTAAATAGGAGATTTTTGATTGTAACATGCCAAGATAAGGAGTTAGGAGCAGTCGCCCAGGTCAGGGGCCAAAATCAGCACCCAGCCCAGGGCACACAGGTACCAGCACTTCTCCACCCCTTTGCCTGCAATTTGTCCTGCCATGGGAAGGAGAAACAAATATCTGCTGGCCTCTCTTGGGCAACCCAATGTGTTCATACATCCTGGCCACACTCTGGTCTCTCTTTGCTTCACACTTCCTGATTTAAAAAGTGATTTGCAGCTTCGAGCAGATACTTTAAGCAAGCTAAGTGCTCTTCTCAAAGAAAAAGAAACCCCAAAATCTCCTCTGGCAAAAGGACAGGTTTACTTTGAATGGAATTGCACTTTGGACTTGCTTCTTTGTCATGTTTTATGTTTTCCAAGCCCTGCATAGGATTAGCTGGTTAATTAATACTTAGTATTATCCTCACAGATGGAAAGAGCTTCTAAGAATTCAAGGTAAAATATTTTAGCAATACAGATTTGTGCCAACCTAAATTTATACCCCTAAGCATAATGAGATTAGTAACAGGGAAAAAAAAAACAAGATAAGAGCAATAAAACACAGATCCTTTCTATGCACATACTGGTCTTTTTGCCTTTAGAAGTCCCATTCTCACCCTACACAGTGAGGTTTAACCTCCTTCATTCATTCTCAATCAAAGTACAGATTAGCAGCCAGGGTAAAAGGCTGAAGGGGGGCAAGTGGCACTGCACAGGACCAGTGACACACTGCAGGGGCATTGGGGCAAGGCATGGCCAGCCCAAATCCCAGTGGGACACCTCCTTGTCTGCTGGGCCCCAACAACGTGCAGACAGGGCTGAGCTGAGCCCGTGGCAATGCTTGATGTCATCACCCAGCAGGACTTGGGGCCACCTGTGCCACTGTCCCCCAACCAGGCACTTCCCCACAACTCCCAGAAGGGCTCAGCACAGCCCAAGTATCCCACGTGGGAGGCAGGATAAAGCTGGCTCAGCCACGGCCCATTCCCACCTCCAGATCTGAAGATGTCAGAAAATATTCCTGCTCTAAGCCACATAGAAAAATAAAATAAAAATCACTGAAAGGAATCCAGACGAGGTCACTAAACATTTCATTTGGAAACATTTCTTTCCATGCCAACCTTTTCAGCTACTTTCAGTAGAAGTTTCAGTTAAACTGTTTTGACAGAGATTTTGAAGGTTGCATCAAGATGAAAAATTCCGATTTGCACTGAAAAATGTAAAAATAAGGTACAAAATCAAAGCTGGATGTAGCTCAGGTTGGGTTTGGTTTTGGCAGGGGGGGCAGAACAGATGATCCCCACAGCTCCTTCCAGCCTAAGCTTTTCCATGTTTCCACGCAAACTATTTTAAAACGCTTTCAAATATTTTGTCAGGAAAAGTCTTCTCAAAAAATAGCCTTTTCGTCAACAGTTAATCTTAGCAGTAAAAGAGCATTTCACTTGAAAAATGCCACTGAGCTCAGGGGGCTCAGTAACTTCGTCTGTTCCTGCCTCCAATCGAACTGGGCTGTGACTTGCTCCTCCTTTGGCTGCCCTTCCCTCCAAATTACACAGCCCTCTGCTCAAGCCATTTAGAAAGAGAAAATCCCAAGTAATTAGACAGATTAGATTTTATCCTGTGTTCCATGTGCAGCTTGCCTAGCACAGGCTAGAAGAGCATTTATGATGGGGATGGCATCACACTGAGCTTCCTGGGGGCACACAGGCTGCCCACAGTGTGCTCTGGTATTCAGGGTATTTACAGCACCTGGCACTCCTGATTTCCAGCCTCCATTCCCAACACGCTGCACTGAGCCAGCCTCACATCTCCTGCTCTCCAGCCCCACATCTCCTCCACCTGCACAGCTTGCTGCTCCCAGCGCCGAGCCAGCCCGGCCCACTCAGCACACACCGTATCACAGGTACATGAGTCACCCCAGTGCTTTCAGGCTCTATTTCTGGCTCCCTACATCACAACAGGATCAATAGCTGATGCATCGACATCCCCTGCTATTTTTCCTTCCCTGGAGCAGGATGCCATCCCATCCCTCAGGGGTTGAGGACGTGCCCACACGTGGTGTTGGTGCCACAGGTCACCCCCCACCAGATCCACTCGGGACTTCCAGTGCCATTTGCCCCCCAGGTACTAAACTTATGGGGGGATGGGGCAGATGGGATTTAGGGGGGCAGAGCCAAGGGTAGGTGCAGGTGGAAGGAGAGCTGCACGTCTGCTGCTTGGGCACAGCCAGCTCCCAGGATGGCACAGCAGAGCCTCACCTGGACCCAGGGCACCTGGGCTTGCACTGCTCCTGCTACCTGATGTTATTTTGGGAAACATAATTAATGGCAGTCTGGAAAGAGGAAACAACCCAAATTCTCTAGGGACTTCTGTAAGGGGAATTAGGAATAACTAAGGGCAGCGAAAGGCCTCCTTACTGGAGCACTGCTCTCCTGGGAGAAGAGCAACCCTGTAGCAGCCCGTGGGAGGGCTCCTTTCCCTGTCACAGAACGGTTTGGATTAGAAGGGACCTTTAAAGATCATGCAGTCCATGGACATCTCTCACTAGGCCAGGCTGAACAGAGGGTCATCCAGCCTGGCCTTGAATGCTGCCAGGGATGGGGCATCTGCTCCTCTAACATGGGTGGACAAGGAACATCCCCAGTGCACTTGCAGGGATGATAAAAATTCCAATGTCTCCACAAGGGAGACAAAGCTCCTGCCTTGGCCAGGGGACAGCAGTGCTGCTGCCTGCTGAGGACAGCCTGGCCAGGTACATGTGGCCTTCCCTGGGGGGCTCCCAGCAAAGACTGACTGCTCCTTTGCTTCTGGGCAAGGAAAGAGGATCCTTTGAGCAAGAGCTTCCCTCAGCCTTCCCAGCTGTGCAGGACTCTCATGTCCATTACACCTAAACCAGAGCAGAGCATTTGCCTCTTTCACTTTGTGTGGAGACAATGATAATTAGAACAAAGAGGAGCCTGAACTTTGCGGCGATGGGAACTTTGGTGGGGAGGGATCACATTGGCAGGAAAATCAATCTGCTGCAAAAAGGGAAAAGAAAAAAATCAACCCATGGGACCAGAGCTCTTCAGTGAGACTAACAGCTTGTTCAAGCTGAATTTGGGGGCCCCAATTAGAGAGCTCAGATTAAACAAAGAATGGCAGATCTGCCTAGAAAAAAAAATCATCTGACCTAAATAAGACATTTTCAAAGCTGAGATCAGTGTGGAGAGCAGCTGTGATCCACACACATCCACTGTCAGCTGGGTCTAGGTCTGCACCAAGAGGGTCCCATCCCGCTCTGGCTGGTCCCAGTGGCAGGAAGGCCAGGCTTACAGGGGAGGCACAGCTGTCAGGTGAGACATCCCAGAGGCAGTTAATACACTACACGCTGCAGGAACATTAATTCAAGCCTCTTGTTTGTAATCTTAAAGATTCAATTTTAGAAATTACAGCTCATAGGGAATTACTCACTGAATCTGGAAACAACAGGCTGGAAGGAAGAAGTACAAGTGCTCCTGCCAGGCCCTGCTCAACAACGGCAGGAGAGAGGAGCCAGCCTGGAGGGGGAGCAGGGACACGGAGAGCACCGATACAAAGTGCTGAAGAGGTGACAGAGGAGGTGCCACCAGTGTGGGGTCACTGCTGCCAGGCCTGATCACCCACCCCATGGCTGGGGACTGTGCTGCAGGGTGCAGCATCCCAGGCTCTGCCCTGCTCTCCCTCTCCAGCAGAATGAGCCCTGCAGCTGCCCAAACGGCACGAGAACCTGAACCATGCTGAGCCAGGAAAGCCCCCCCTCACCAAACCCTGCTGTACACTCAGCCCCTGCAATGGGCATAGATGGAGTCACCCCTGGATACTCTGTGTTTTGGGATCTGTGATGGGTCTTTTTCTGCTCCCCAGTACCACTCGTCCCAGTACATAGAGGGCTTGGGCACCCTCTGATCCTCAAATCCTTCTGCCAGAGTGTGGCAGCTCCAAGCAATCACCTGCAGCAAGCACTGGGAACAAGAGCACAAGGAGAGGCTATTTAAGAACCTCTCAGGCTCCTGCCACAGCAGTGGCCCAGAAGCTGAGGCACAATCTCTTCAGGGCCAGATCCAGGGCTTGCAGGAGTGCCCAGCACTTGCAAGCTGGCAGGGGGCTTCTGTGAGAGAGCAATCACTGGGGGGCTGCAGGGGGTCAGGGATGTATTTAAGGTACCCCCACTCATCTCACAGCAGTGCACTGCTATACATCCCCTGCATCCTGCCCTGGCATCCCTGCCAAGGATGGAGACCAGCCCAGTGACCTCTGTATCCCGATGGGGGCCTTTGGGAAGAGAGCCTGGGTGGGCTTGTGGCTCTGCAGCCCTGGCAGGGACCAAGGCTGGCACAGGCAGTGGGGTCCCCAGGGACCCTGCCATCACTCCCACCCCAACTCCTGCAGCTGGAACACAGGGATTTATAATGTGCCTGCTGGCCCCAGGAATGGGAAGCTCCAAGTCCTATATTTAGCCTCTTGTTTGTGTAAATACATGGTTTGGTTTCCTAAAGGATTTTGTAGACTATTAAATTCATCTGAGGTGTTTGGGGAGGACAGAAGTGCTCCCAGGCCCAGCAGCCCACCTGGCCCATGCCAGCACCATGCTCCAGCCTCCTCCGTGCCTCTGGCACCCCCTGGGAATTACACAGCCTCATTGAACAACCTTGCTCAGACCCAGCCAGCCAACTGGGAGGCAACAGTAGCCAGACACACACCATTCACTTGAACAAACAATTATGTTTCCCTCCATGTCGCCCCCAGCCTGGCTGGGAGCCTGGCCCCCCCCAGGCTGGGCACTGCCACCTCCCAACAGGAACCACAGCCCCCCAGCACCGCAGGCTGCAGCCCACACGCCCAAACTGAAATCCTATTAAGGCAAACATTATTTTGCTGTCACCCAGTCAGAAAGCATTACAACACCCTGCACATCAGATGCAGTTGGAGGCAAAATAATTCCCACGGAGAAGGAGGGTGTCCCTGGGCGCTGGCTCCCAACCACACGCGTTTATGGCAGCTTTCAAGTTTGCATTGAGGTTAAACCCCGAGCATTAGTTAAATAATCAGCTAAATGGCACTGCTTAGCCCCCAGACCTCCAGAAGGTGAAGAAGCCAAATGAGTCAGGGCAGCTGATGAGGGCAGGAAACCTGGCTGGTGGGGGGTACCAGCCCTGGACCACTCAGACACTCAGGCCCCCACTCCTGGGAGGGGGCACAGCACAGGGGGACCTCCCTAGAAGCTGGACCAGCCCCTACCTCCCCCTCCCTCACCCCCAGCCCAAAGCAGAAATTACTCTCAAATTTTTGCAAAAAAGGTAAGTTTAATTTGAAAGGGCATAATTCTTAATTTATGTGTTGTCATGAGCAAAGACAGCAAAAGTAGGTCATTTCATTATCTGCTGCCAGAGTATTTTGCCAAGGAGCCAAGACATAAAGCTAAACAAAATCATCACCCAAGGTTTGGGATTTGTTTGTGGAAAAAAATATTATGGTTATTTTTCTACTTGCTTGATTTGCACATCTTGGATTGCAGAGCATATTTAGCTTGGCTTTAAAGCATGCATTTATTGTGACTGTCAAATTCGATAGTGCTGCCTATAGTCAAAGAGCAATCTTTTATGGATACACTGTCTCAATTTATAATTCAATATCACAGCTTTGAGAACTCGTACAATAAGTCAGCCAACAACAAAAAAGCCTAAAATGTCTGTATGCAAATAAACATGTCAGTGCATGAATGAGCACCTTCCAGGAAGGGCCTGCCAGCTCCCTTGGTGCTGCACACCTCACAACCAGCTGAAGGATGGCAGGGGTGGAGCAGCCCAACCCCTGGGAGCTGTGCCCAGGTCCTGCCAGCCTTCCTCAGGGTTTTGGCAGGCACTTCCAGGTCAGGGGGAACAGCTTGTGTGAGGCAGAGACTGTACCACCTGCTCTGTGACTGCACAAAGGAACCCTCCCTTGCCAGCTCACACATCACAGCAGGGAGCTCAGCACCTCTGAGCAGCACCCAGGACGATGTCCATCACCTTAGGGCACACCAAGGCTTGGCTTCCCCTTAACATGCAGAGGAAGGATCTCCACCACACTTGGGACAGGGACAGCCACGCCTGGGTGAGCAGCAATGACTCAGTGAGAGCCTCCCGGGCACCAAGTCCTGCTGCACCCTGTGTGCCCCCCCTGCCCCAGCCCCACTGGCACCTAAACACCCATCCTGACATGTGGGATGACCCCACAGGTCCATCCCGTGGCTAAGATCATCCACAGGTGATTCCAGCCCTCTCACCTTTCCTCTGCTATCCTGGGTTACTGACAGGTCTCCTGGGGCACTGCAGACACGTGCTGTGGGTGGGTTTGTCTCCAGCCTCATGCCATGCATGGTTTCACACCAATGCTGTAGCCTTGCCCAGTATTATTCCACGGCTCTTGAGGCTATTGACAAACCTGTTGCCATCACTACTCTGCTCAGCCCCGTGAGATAATTCCTGTGGTGGTGAGGACACTGCTTGGGACATCCCTGTGAAGCATCTCAGCCCTTACTGCTCCATGGGAACTGGTCAGCTGAGAGGGAAAAGCTGGAGCTTATCTAGAGTTCGGGGGTCCCATGTCAGAGCAATTGAGCCCAGTAACAAGTCACCAGTGAGAGCCTGGCACACCTTCCCTGGCCTGAGTGGAGACTGTCCACACCTGTGTGCACTGCCTGGGGAATGGCACGTGGCTTTGGTCCTTGGCAGTGGAGCTGCTGCTGCCACAGCTCCTGGTCCCAGCACCTCTTGCTGTGCCTGAGGCAGGAAGAGCTGGGTTACTCACCTCAGCAGCCTTTCCCTGAGCACAGTGCCAAGGGGTGGATCGGGGAGCAGGTCCAAGGGCAGCCTGGGCTGGAGCTGGGGTGTGCTGGGTGCTGGAGCTGGGGTCTGGAAGCACACCAGCACTGCCTACCCAGAGACAGCTTTGGAGCTGTTCCCTGAGCCTTTGCTTGCTGGTGGCACCACATCTGCACGGGTCACCCTCCTGTCCCCACCTCGGGCAGCACTGTCATGGGCTCTGCAGCTGGTGCTGTGGGGCCGTGGCCATAGGTGAAACTTGAGAGGAGAGAACCTCTGAAAGTCTCAGGCAGGCAGGAAAGGCAAATAGCAGCTTCTGTGTCCATCTGCAGCCAAATGTGTGGTGATTTGGGGCTGTGTTCACTGTGCTGAGCTGGCAAGATTCACCTGCTTTCCCAGGGTGGTGTGTTTTGGGATTCAGCATCCGGTGGGGATGGAGGACAACCCCAAAACTGCAAGGGGTGAATGGCAGGTGGCACTGATGCCCTGAGAGCAGAGAGCTGGCTCAGTTGCTTGGGAGGGAGACAGACCCTGCTCATCCTTGTGTCAGAGTCAGGCAGTGGATCTGGCGGCCACTCAGACTCCCAAGAAGGGCTGCCCTGGGAAAATACCCTGCAGATGGGGGGGGTTGCTGCAAGAGCCCCCACCTGACTCAGAAACCATCAGCAGGTCCTTGAGAATAAAGCTGTGCCATCAGAATCCACTGTTCATTCTGTCTGAGAGTGTGGCAGCTCCAGCAGATTGTGGCAGATTGTTTGTAATCAGTCAACAAAGAGGAGAAAAAATCCAAAGTATTGAGTAATTTCAGCTTCTGATTGCAACTGAGGAAACTGTGACATTCTCAGACAACAAGATGCTCAATGTTTTGAGGATGCTGTGAATTACTGCTGTAGTCTGGTGTGAGGAAACCACCTGGCCACCTCCTCCCATTGCCAAGGGATAATTTCTGCTGTATACTGTGGCTTTTCCTTCTGCAGCACTTGATGGTGGAAAGGTTCTCATCATCTCTGAAGCTCTGATCCACGTGGATGTCATTCCTGAGTTTTAGGACCTTTCTGAACAGGCATGATGTGGCCCAAGGAGCTCCAGAGATAATCAGTGCTTTCTACTCAAGTCCTCATTACACCTGCACTTCTTGATTCCCCTCAGAGAAGGCTTGGAGGAGGATTCATAGACACAAACCCACTGTTTTCAAGCCAGAGTGAAGATCTGGCAGAGCAGAGACCCAACTGCACAGAGCCCTAAAGGACATCCTGCGGTCATTCTGTCTCCTCCAAGACATGGATTTCATTTCTAGAGGGCTGGATTCTGATAGATGCTGAGCACTTGCATTTTTTCTTAGCAGACAGCCCGATCTATAAGCATTTAATAAGACTGAACAGTTTTCCTTTTGCCCACTGACGTATAAAATGGGTTTGTGGGAGGATTAGGGAGCAGAGGTGGGAAACGTCTTTATCTGCTAATGATCCTGTGAATTATACATGTTTAGTATTCATGCATCTGAAGAAGAGGCAAACATAGCCATTTTCTGTGGAATGACCTTTACCAGCAGCCAATACATTTACATTTAATTTAGAATTACAATTACTGGGTCAACTTGGGAGCAAGTGGAACTTAGATTTATTGAGAAGAGACGAAAATTGGTCTTTCTGCCTTCACCAGTAAAACACGGGTTTTTCTCTTAAATAACCCCCTCAAACACAATCTGCAGCAGGGACACAGCAGCATCCCATCCCAGATGCATTTGAACAACATTGCTTGTGTGTTTTGGCTGGGTGAAGTCTGGTCCAGTGCCCATCAGAGCATGGCACAGACTTTGGTCAGTGCAGACCAAGGGGCTTCCATCACCCCTGCTGCTCATGGGATGGAGCCAGAGGCAGGACCAGCTGGCTGAGGTCCCTTTGGACACCAGAGGTATGGCCTTGGTTCTGGCCTGGCCTTCTGGAGTGAAGCATTTGCCTCTCTGCTGGTTTAGGCAGCGATTTTGCCAGGGCCAGCTCAGCTCCTGCGTGTGCACTGAAGGGTTGGGTTTGGGGTTGTCACCATTGAGAGGAGGTAACCCTGGCTGGAGGGGACTTAACAGGATTGAGGGTCTCACACTGTCCCTACCCGAGCTTTTGCCATGCCTTTAGTGAACTTCTTCCCTTGGCACAGGTCTGGGTGCTTGCCAAGGTCACTTCCCTTGGGAATGGGAGCTGCCTCCATCGGGAAGCACTGGATTGCTTGGCTTCTCAGCTCTCCTTTCCAAAGTGCCTGTGGCAAATCCCCAATGCATCACCCAGGGATGAGTGAGTGGGAGTGCCTGGGAGTGCAGGGGAAGGATTGCCTGAGTAAGCTGTAGGGTGGGTGTGATGGATTCTCTTCTGTCTCATACACAGCCTGTTCAAGTTCAGTCTCAAACCCACCCTCTCTTCCACCAGCCTCTGGGTCAGACCCCCCAGATGAGGTTGCACAGGTTGGGACAGGGCACCCCACTCCTCCCTGCCCCTATGCTGCTGCCAGCCCAGATGGGGTCCCTGGCATGCCCCACTGCAGGCTGTGCCAGCTCCTTTGGGCAGCTGAGAAAGCAGATCCCAATGTCCCTGGGGATGGAACCTTTGCCAAAGCCACGCTGGGAGGGAAGTGAGTACTCAACCATGGCTGTAATGGCCCCACAGGGCCCAGGAAGGAGGAGACCCCAGGGAAAACATCACACAGTCCTTGCTCCACGTCTGCTTGTCCTTTGTACAGGTTTCCCCTTTGCAAGCATCTTCTTGTTTTTTTAGTCCAACTCTCACCCTCCCTCTTCTGCTAAACCCCTGTGAAGGCCCTGAGAGAAGAGGCAGGACCTGTCCTGCTGCAGCACAGGAGATTTAGGCTGGATTAAACACCCCAGGAGACTTCAGGCTGGATTAAAGACTCCATCCTGTCCTGAGCAGAGGGGACTGACATTGCTGGCCCACAGCAGCAGTGCCCATCACGGGGCAGACACGAGGGCACATGGGTCACAGCCTCCCAAAGTTGTAGCCCCAGAGCAAGTTGCATCAGGTGATGTTATCCAGGAGGAAAAGGGCAGCACAGAAACAAATCCCCCCAGTTATTACCCATAGCACAAAGTTAGTTAAGGAGGGAGCTGTGGAAAAAGCAATGCAGCCTGACAGGGTGATTCGGGTATGCAGGAAGAGGCTTCCAACCCAGGCACATCCCCCATGCCTGGGGTGAAACCCCCATTCCCCCATCTATTTGCCACCTTTGTGCACAGTCTGTGCTGGGAAGTCTCTCCTGGACAGGTCACGTGCTTTGGGACAGGGCTGTTGTGCACCACCCCTGCTCTGCAGGAGACGGTGTGGCTCTGGGATCAGCACAGATGAAACCACTGGGACCTTCCTGCCACCCCTGTACATCCAGACAGGCTTCCTTCACTCACAGCTCCCTGGGGGTTGTTCAGGTAACTGTCCTGAAGGATTCAGAGTTGCCTGGAATAATTTATGAACTATGCATTTTGACAGGGTCATTGCAAGTATTCCTGCCTGCACCGAGCCATCACAGCTGGAGATGGAGTTTAGTGGCACCGTGGGCTGTTCAGGGAGGGTTGGGGATGGTGGATGGTGTGCCCATCACTGTGCCTGGGCAGCCAGCTTTGTGCAGAACTGGGAGGAGAAGGGAGGTGCAGCTCTAGCAAAGGGGTTTCCTGGAGTGAAGGGGGAAAGGAGCAAACAAGCTCCACCAGGCAATAACGTGGCACCCTCACCCCAAGTCAGCAATTTCAGCTGATATTTCATTCACACACAAGAGGCACAAAGGCCATGCCTGCTACAGCCTGGGAGCCCACAAGACAAACCCCCCAGCAGAAGAGCAGCCCCCTCACATGCCTGCAGAGTTGTCTCTTGTATTTCTTTCTAAGCCCTGTAACGTGTCAGCAGAGTGTGCCGCGCTGTACTCAGTAATCACAAAGCACTGCATGCATTAACAAGCAATTTCTCGTTAAAGTCCCCATGTGTGCCATGGATGGGAGCACAGGAGCATCCCCCAGGCTCCCTTGGCTCGGGGCTCTGGCTGCTCAGATGGCTCCTGCCATGCTGCTCAGCTCTGTTCAGGCACATTCCCATGTTCAGGATTTTCTCCAAGCTCTTTCACCTCCAGCTCTGCAGATGTTTGTGGACCTCAACAGGCTGCACAGAAACATTCAGTTCCTGCAAGGTTGGAGTCCAACAGGGAAAGGGGTGCTGTGCCCAAACACTGTGCCAGTGCAGGCCTGTGAGAGCAGCATCCCTGCTGTGTGGTGCCCAGAGCCCCACAGTGCCCCGTGGGACAGCCACTGTCCCTGTTCCAGGCTGGCAAAAGGCATCACTGCTGTCCCTGTAGCCACACATGGGGTGCCCATGGCCAGGATCTGCCTTGTGGTCAGCAACTGCAGGTGAGGCATTCCATAGTGTCCCTGTTCCCAGAAGGACCTCATGCCCACTGGGGTAGGGATGCCAGGGTTATGAAGCATGAAGGATGGGTGTGATGAGGATGGGCTGGATGTCAGCCCCCCAGAACCCTTGATCCCAAGGACATGCCAAGGAACCTGAAAATGGCCCTACCATGTGGCAAGCACAGGGTGGGCAGCAGGAGCAGGCACAGCATGTGTGGCCCAGGAACTGCCAATGCTGCTGGAAGGGTGGCAAGGGCTGGAAGTCACATTGTGGTAAACAATATGATTTACTTCTCTATATAGATTATAAAAAAATATTATCTTTCTTTTTATATATGAATATATAGAGAGATATGTCTATCATTAAAAATTTATCTAGAAATATATAGATTGTGTAGAAATATATATCTGTCTCTAGGAGGTGAGGTCCTGGCACAGGTTGCCCAGAGAAGCTGTGGCTGCACCTGGATCCCTGGAAGTGTCCAAGGCCAGGTTGGACGGGGCTTGGAGCAACTTGGGCTGGTGGAAGGTGTCCCTGCCCATGACAGGGGATTGGAACAAGATGAGCTTTAGAGTTCTTTTCAACCCAAACCAGTCTGTGAATCTATGTTATAAAGTCTCTTTCATCAAGAAATATATATAAAATACTCTATTTTTGAGTGAGTTTCTGATCTAGTCTGTCTTGGTCCTTCTTGTCATTTACAGGGAGGGCTGGCACACCACTGCTGGCCCTCCTTGCACCAACATTGAAGCAGTTCTCTAGGTCCTGGTGCATCCAACTGGTCCATGCATGGAAGGCACAGCATGCCTTGGGAGGCTGGTCTTGGCTCCTCTTCCTCACCCTTCCTTCTTCTCTGCTGCAGCCAGGCTCTGTCCCTGCCCTTTTCTCAAGCATGGATACCCCAGAAGAAGGAAGCCAGGAGGAACTGGCACTGACACGCAGCAAAGATGCTGATCCCCTCGCCGATCCCTGGACACAGCTGGTGATGGCCATCCGTGGGTGCCCCAATTAACCAGTGAGTGGGGAGCACACACAGCTCACCCCAAGGGGCAGTGAGGCACCCAGCCACCAGCCAGGGCTCTCCTGAGGGTCCTGGGGAGCTCCCCCGTGCCCCCAGCCCACCTGGCATAGGGCTGGTGCCTTTCATCTTGGCTCTCTCATTCCCAGCACAGCAGGAGAAGCCGATCCTGTGCCAGAGCTAATTGGAAGCCACATCAGAGCGTGAGTCAGGGAGCTGCTCACAGCACGCCGCTGCTTCATCCTCCCGCCTGACAAAGGCACGCTCCCTTAAATCCATTACTGGGATTTTATTTTCAAGCCTGTCACGGGGCTGAAAAGGTTGTGAAGCTGTTTGGACAGAGCCCCGCAGGGGAATTTATCTGAAGGGCTGCTTTCTCTAAACCAGCACCTTCATCACCCACCTCTGTGATCAGATGAGCGCTGCAGCTCAAGGTTCATTGTGGCATCACCAAAAACCACCTCACAGGGCGGCCAAACCAAGCACCAGCTGCTCTGCTGCCCATACAGAGCTCTCCTCTGTCGGTGGGATGGGTGGCTGTTCCCACCACGTGCAACCAGCCCAATCCAGGAATCCTCTGGGCACCATGGAGACAGGCTCTCACCACGAACTAAACCTTGCTCTCCTTCATACAGGCCTAAATTCAGAGCCCCTCCAGATTTTGGTCCCATGTTAATAGCTGTAAGCATGGCTCTGAAACATTCACCTTTTCCATGATGTTTGGAGAGGGAATTTCTCCAATATTATGCCCAGCAGGCTCTGGAAAAGTGCATCCCAGCTGGCCAATGTGTTGCTGGCCAAGCCCAGTGCCCTAGTCCCCCATCACCACCCGGGCACAAGGCCAGCATGGGGATAGAGCTTTTCTGCTGCAGACCTGGTGTGCTCTACCAAAGTGCTCAGGAAAGGAACTGCTGTGAGTTGCTCAGAGAGAGAGGAGACATTGCAGGAGGCAAGAGGTCTGGGCAAGTTAAGAAGAGAGGGAATGACACTCTGGAGACTGGGATCAGGGATCTGGGCTGGTGAGAGGCTCTTGTCCAGCTGAGGGGACAACAGGAGCCACTCTGGCTTATAAACAACCTCCCCATGTGTGTCAGACCTGGCAGAATATCACATATGGCAGTACTCCAGTGAAAAGGCTGATTATCACTTTGGGTTGCTGACAGTGCTGCTCCTCCCCTGGGTGGAGACACAGAGCTGGTGGGAAGCCACAGAGGAGTCTCAAAACCTCTTGTAGAGCCTGAAGTCCCACTCTAAGCAGCCTGTGCCAGAGGTGACCCCCATGGAGGATGACAAGCTGGTTGGTCTCTGCCCAGCAGAGACAGTCATTTCCCTTGGGGCCAACCATGGACCAGGAGCTGGTGGCTTCTATGCTGCTGCACACCACACACAGCTTAGAGGGACGAGCCCTCTGCCATGGCCAGGTCCACTTCAGCATCGTCCACACTTCTCTCACCCATGGCCAGTACAGCAGAATCCGTCTCCTTCACTGTGGCAAGGCCTGGGAGAGCAGGTAAATGGCACAGCTGTATTTAAAAACATTTAAAGCCTGAGTTAAGCCCCAAACTATCCATTTCCTTAAACAGGCTGCTTGGCAGAGCTCCAGCTGGGCCATTAGCTCAGGTAAGCTCTCCACCATCTAGCCATGTCACTTTTCTGCTTCATAAAAAGAAATACATTAAAAATATGTATTTTCTCCTGAAATTGGCTTCAGCAGCGCTGAGCATCCCTGGAGTGATGAGTTTTGCTCCACACACCCACCTGCTTATTTTGAATTAAGATAATAAATCGAGCAGGGGTTTGGTTAACCCTTGCCTTCCATGGTGTGACTGGCACTGGCAGCCAAGGAAACACACTTGAGTGTATCCAGTCCAGGCCTTGGTGATGATGATTCCCCCAAAGACACCGTCAAATCCGTGCACTCTCCTACCTAAAAGCATTTCCAGGTCAGAGAAACAAACACAGCCAAGCTAAGAAATGCCCAGCTGGGATGGGATCCAGCCTTTCCCAAACATTGCTCTACCTGAATCCTGCAGAGTGAGTGGAGGATGCAGGGCAGGGAGCATCACTCCAGTACCCAGCTTTTGTACTGCTCAGTGGAGCTGAGGGAGATTTCACCCTGGGCACCCAGCAGTAGTCTCTGAGGTGCTTCTCAAAAGCCCATCTATTTTCCCAGCTCCCTGGGTACGTCCTGAGGTATTTCCACCTCTATTTTGTAAGTGAGGCATTGAGGCAGGAGGTGTGGGGAGAACAGCCCCTCAGAGCCACCCGAGGGAGGATGCGGCACTTCCCGGCACTCCGGCTGTGCCAAGCAGAGCTCCGGCCCTGGCTGTACCTGCACGCCGGGCTCCGGGCTCACTTTCACCCCTCAGCACAGGCAGTGCCGGAGCCTTGCCAGAAGCCAGGGAGGGAAGATGCGGCCCCGGGAGCCGGAGGTATCTTGCTGAGCCAGCAGAATAAACGCAGCTCCCGGCTGGCTGTGCCGGGACTTGAATCAACAACGCTGTCCCGGGGGTGATGCGGGGACAGCGGCCTGGCCGTGACTCCGCGATGGAGGAGGTTTGCGGCTTCTCCTCCTGCGTGACTTCGCTCCGGTCATCCATGAAAAAGGGCATGAAACATCCATGAACCTTCACCCTGCTGATCACCCCATGGCCAGGGCTCATCGCCTGGGGCATTGTGAGGTCACTGAGCACACTGAGAGCATCACCCGGGGCACATCAGGAGCGAGAACTACAGCTGAGTGCAACACAGAGTGTGTGTGGGGGGAGTGGGGGGTGTACAGTGTGCACAGCTTTGCACATGCATGTACATGTGTGTGCACATGGGCACATTGTACAGAGCAGCTTTCTCCTCTCTCACGGGCCCCCGTGATAGCTTTAGCACTCCCTAATCTCTGTGAAGGTGCTGCATCCCCCAGGATGCAGATTTTGCCCAGGATGGACAGCCTGGGGCTGGAAATGAGGCTTCCCTGCTCCCGTTTGTGCTCTGAGCTGGGAGCATTTCAGAGCTATGGGGATTTCCAGAAGAGGCAGTTTCGCCTGGCATCATTTCAGCATATGTCAAATAAGTGGCAGAGATCTTCCAGGGAGTCTGGAAAGTGTAAGAGATGCTCATCAGCCCAGCAAGGCTGAGATCTGATAAAGGTGAGGGCTCAGATTGATAAACCCCCAAGTTAACTGGTGAAAAAGATGCGATTAGTAACCTATTGTTTGCAGGCAAAGAGCCCAGCGTGGAACAGAAATAATCTGCTTTCGATGTGAGTGTCACCAGCATTTCAAGTTCCCTGAGAGCATCTGGAAATTCAATGGCAAGGTTGATTTTGGCCCTATGCCCTAGCTAGGAGAGGTGTTTTCTCCAGAGGGGTGGCCACAGAGCCTGGCCCTGGTGTTCCCTCCCACCCTGCCCTGGCTCCCCGCTGCCATGTCTGCCAGAAGAACCAGCAAGAGCCCTTCCCAATGAAATGATAGCCCATGGAGCAGCAGTGACTCATGCTGGGGATGACTCATGAAATCACAATGAGCCACAGCTCTTTTTGGCTTGGGGACAGAGGCAAAGACCATCTCTGCCCTTGAAGGGGCTCATGGCCCTTCCCAGTGTTGTACCTTGGGACAGCCTTTTCCAGTCTGGGCATAGATTTTGTTGTCTCCAGGAGGAATTCCCAAAATTGAGCTTTGCTTTATTTTTCTGGTTATGAGATGACCATTTTTCATGGAGAAGTACTTTTTCAGGGGTGTAGGTAACATGGCCAAACATGACAGGAGTGGTTGCAAGTGTGCATGACATCTCCTTGGCCATGGAAGAAGATGGCTGGCTCAAAGCACCCCCTTTTCTCTAGCAGAGGTGCTGGAAGGAGAGACTATTGAGCAGAGGAAACATGGGCGATTAAATGCCCCTCTCCTCTGGATTAAATAAAGGAGGAAACAGAGAAAATTTCTGCTGCCAGTGGAAAAGAATATGAGACAGAGCAAGAGTGACCATCCAGACCCCCTGCAGCAGTGGGAATCCTGAGGGTTGCAGAGATCAGCAGCCCCATGGAGGCTGTCCCCAACCACTCTGCAAGGTGACACAGCCAGGGTCACTGACTTGGAGTGACACAGGGTGACAGGAACTCCCAGCTGCAGCATCAGCCTCCAGTGCAGCCCCTGCCTGTGTCACCAAAGCCATCACTGGTGGCTCTGCAGCCCAGCCCCAGTCTGGATGGGTGGTGATGAAGAAATGAGGGGTTTCTGACTTTGCAGCAGATTTTGCCAACCCTTTCCCAGAAGAGACTTCATCAGCAGTTCAAAAACATGTGTACCATGAAGAAACTCTTCACCTTGCCTTTGGGCATGGATTTTTCCTCTTGCTTAGCTCAGCCCACTGAGCACCCAGGGTTATCTTGTGGTGACACTGTGACTGATTTGCTTCCAAGGATGTGGTGCAGTGCCACTTCACATGGGCTTTCCCTCCTCTTCCCCTTGCCTAATGGATCATCTTCTAGGTATGTGAAGAGCAATGATGAATCCCTGGTAGGACAGAGGGATTAATGTGGGGGAGACTGTGATGAAGCAGTTGAGGAGCTTCCTGGACAGAGAAGCTGCAGCTGCACTGGAGAATAAGGAGAGCATCCACTTGTTTAGAAGAGGTATTAAGATCCTTTGCCCTGTCTTTAGTCCGAGAGCTGTACTGTGGATTAAGCAAAGACATGTACACTTTTAATTTAATAAGGGCATATCTGAACATCTGACTCTCCTTCATTATTAAATATCAGGCTCTTATTAGAAGATAAAAAAGGAAAACGTTTTTTTTCTTTTATTTTAGTATCTATTTCTTTCTCTCCTGGGTACATCCTCCTGCCCTGATATCAGGGTTTCCTGGAGGACACATGGAGTGGGATCATCTTCATCCGATGCCACCAAAGGACTGTAATGAAGGAGATCCCTCTTCTACAGACGGCAAATTTTTAATTTTTCCACAAAATTCATCGCAAAATCATCCATTTCCCCAAAAAGTCTGTGAAACCTTGAGAAAGAAAAGCCAAGTTTGTTCAGAAGTGGATCCTCTTGCCAGTTCTCTTGACAGGGCCTATCCCAGGAGAACAGGAGGGGTTTGCAGACCCCAGCCAGTGGAAACAGCTCTCCTCCTTCACCCTCACCCCAAAACTGCACCTTTCTCTTTTCCTGGCTGTTCCCTTAATTGTATTTTGCTTTGAACTCTTGGCTGGAAGCAGCTCCTGTTGGACACCTGAAGCCACAGCCTGACTTGGCAGGACATGGCCAGGCTGCTCAGCCGATGTCCCTGGCCACCCATGGGGCTCGTGCCACCATCCCCTCCTGTGCAGCAGCATGAAAAGCGCTGGGCCAGCGTTGCTATTCAGCCCAGCTATTTATATCCCGAGAGGGAGAGGAGGACCAGCCGTGCAGCTGAGCCAGCCCATGCGAGCGGGGGATATTTTTAAGCACTGAAAAGATTTGTAATGAACCCACAGCTTCACTCAGCAGCAGCTGCACCCATCCCCTGCTGGCTGCCCTGGCCACCATCCCCACCCAGGGCAGTCAGGACCCCTGGCCTGGCTGGGGGAGATGCTCCATGGGAGGTGCATTTGTGTCCTGGGCTCTGAGCAGGGAGATCAGGGCCCAGCGAGACGTGCTGGCACAGCCCCATGGCTGCAGCCCCAGAGCCTGGCTCAGCACCAGGCTTTCCAGCCTGGCTTTATCCTCCCGACGGCCTGAGATGGCCCAGTCAGCAATTACAGCCCTCTGCTAATTGTACACAAGTCATCCATCGGGTGCCATTCGGGCACAGCAAGCAGGACACATGAGCCTGTTGGCCAGCAGGTCCAGCAGCTCTGCTGTGCTGAATCTCCCGTTGCAGCAGCCCTCAGTGTCCAGGCAGTCCCACCGCCCTCAGGCCTGGCTGGGCTGGGCTGGGAATCAGGGGGCTGCTGGTGACATTGGAGCTGACCCAGACAGGACAAGCTCCCCTGTCCTCAGGACCCGTGCTGGTGCTGGCACCCTCCTGGGACATGGGGAACTTGTGCAGGGAATGCATTGCTCCCAGTTCAGCCCCAATCCCAGCAGCATTCCCTGATCAGGCAGCTCATCCTGAGGCTTCAGACAGAGAAGGATGAACACAGACCCTGTGCTCAGTCTGGACCCCTCATTTCCAGGACAAGGCACTCAGCTCAGCCCCTCAGCCCTCTCCCCATCATCCATCACAGCCCCCGTGCTGCTGAGAGCTTTCCCAAAGCCCCATTTGTGCTCCCTGGGCCCAGCTGGGCTGTGCTGGGTGTCCCCACAGGTCCCTCACCAGGACACCCCTGCAGTGGGTGGACAGGGGCCCTGCCTCACACTGAACCTGGCACTGTGAGCGCCAGCATCACCCTCCTCTTGCTCCTCCATACCTGCTGCCAGCTGTCCCAGTGGGTCCCAGGTCCCTGAGCCATGCACAGAGACACATCCGGACTATTTCAGGGCTCCCAGGCAAGGGGAGACAAGCCCTAAGCAGTGTAGGGAGAATCCCATCACCCAAAGGGCTCCCCAAAATAGGGGGCAGAGGTGGGAGGTGGGGGGGTTGGGGACACTGCTGTGCCAGGATCCCCAGAGCTGAGCCCAGGGATACACCCAGCACCCCTATGGGAGGGTCCCCACTGCATGCCAGCTCTCAGGGATGCTGGGAGGGATTTATGGGGAAATTGGAAAAGTTCCCTCCACCTGCAGCCCCAGGAGCTGTGGGGTGGCTGTGTCCCCACTGGGCAGGAGGAACTGGCAGGGGGCTGGCTCAGTGCACTGGCAGTGTCTGCTGCTCCAAGAGCTGCCATGCCAAGGGGTGAGCAAAGCTTAGGACTTCAGGAAGTGGGAATCAATGCAAACGATGGGAGCAATTTGGGGAGGAAATTACTGAGCCATTTTCAGCCTGAGTTTGGGAAAAGGAAGTTTTCCTCAATGCTAAACCAAATCAAATATTCCAGATTCCTCTTTTTTGTTTCATTTTTCTCTTGAGAAAACCAAGCCCCCAGTTCAATCCCTATCTTTTGACTCATTTCATCGGAGATCAGCAGGACTGTATGAGAATTAGGGCTGAGTTCCCAGGCCCTTTTTGGGAGCAGGGGCTGTACAGGGACAGGAGGTGGCCATAGTTCCCACTGGCCCCTTATTCCTGGCCAGCCTGTGGGCCAGGATGGCTCTGGGGATCAGTGTCCCCCTTGGGGCAGCCCCACTCCCTTTGGGAACAGCCCATGGCTGTGGCTGTGCTGGCTGCTTCCCAAACAGCCCCGCACTGCCCTGGCTGAGGCTCCTCACTGGCAAAGGGAGGCAAGGGGATGCTGAGTGTCTGCAAGTCTGAATCCATTCCTTGTGCCTGGAGAAGAGGAATGGGACAGGGAATAGCACCCCAAACGTGTCAGACCTCGGCTGTTTCATGTCCCTGTGCTTTAGTACATCCATGGTCCTGGGCTAACCCAGCTGGCACTGAGACCAACAGCAAAGATCCTGCTGGTCCCAGCCAGGAGCTGGGAGCTTGGACAGGTTTCTGGTGGAACACAGGCTGTGTGCCCTGGTGGGGATCAGCACCTCTGCCCCCTGCAATAAGACATGGGATGTGCTGGCACAGCGAGGGGGGCCCACGGAAGCAGAGCCTTGTACCCCAGCCAGACACTTTGCCACCTGTATGATTCGTTTCTGTTTCACTGACTTTTTTCTCCAAAGCCAGGTGGGTCTGAGCCTCTGGGCTGCAGAAGAGCCAAGGCTGCCACGGCTCTTCTCTCTCCATTACCTTTCTTATTGAGCTGTCTCTCACATTGCTCACGGCAGCAAAACATGCTACAGGCGTATTAAGGATTCTCCATGCAAAACTGATAAGCTGAAGCCTCATTATTATCCCGCCAAGTGATTATCTTTCCTTGATGAAGTCTCATATTTGCCCAATTTCAGATGGAAACCTTCCCCTTTCCAATTTGAGACTAATTCATTTCTTGACTCCTGGTTACAGTGCAAGATATCACAAACACTCCCTGGCTCTGATTTATATCGTTAAGAATCATTTACTTGCAATTAAAATGAGCCTTCAGGGCTTTTGCAAACAAGGCAGATTAGCTGACAGTAAAACATTTGCTTCTTGTAAACAGCAGCTTCAGGCTATGAAACCGTCTGCAGGGGAGGGAACCACCAGAGCTGCCCTGGGGCTGCAGGCACGGCAGAACCAGAGGGGACCTTTCCAGTTTCCCTATGAATCCACCAAAAATGTGCTACATTATCCCTGAGCACTGGGATGCTGCGGTGACCCTCTGAGCAGGGTGCTGGGTGCACCCCTGGGCTCAGCTCTGGGGAGCCCTGGCACAGCACTGTCCCCAGCATCCCCAGTGCCCCCATCTCCCACCTCCTCCCTGCTTGTGAGCCCCCAAAAGGCTCTGGATGAGTCTTCAGGGATTTGGGACCTGAATGCTTTAGCACAAGCCTCCAGTGGAGATGTCACCTAGCTTCCTACTCCTAATTAAGATAATTAACAATAGGATCAAGTAATTCTGCTCTTGGCTCCTCTTTTACAGCTGTTCCAGGCCCTGAGCAACAAGGAGACAAACCCACCCTGCACACATTAACAGATCATTTTACCTTGAGGAAACGGCCCAAATCCTGCTGTGGAGACCAACATGCCCAGCGTTTCCAAGAGCTAATGCAGCTGAGGCAGGATAGGGGAGATGCCAGGCAGCCCTCTCTGTCCCCTGCAGCTGGGTACCCAAGGCCTTGGCATCAGCCAGTGGAGGGATATTGGAGCTCAGCCGCTTGCAAAGCACACAAGAAGAGGGTCTCAAAACCCCCGAGTGTAAATATAGCAAAACTCAACACTGACTCTTTACAAAGCTTCATTAATTCTAAAAACTGGAGATAAACCAAGGCAGGGTAACATGCCACCTCTGCTGGGGGGTGGTGGCTCTTGCCCTGGTAACCTGGGAGGTGGGGACGGTGGGGGTCTCACCCATCCTGAGACTACTTGCTTCCCTTTAAGGGAGTAACCTGGGATAGACACTTCAGCCTTAGGAAAAGATCTCCTGGGTGGCAAGGTTAGCACGTCATCTCGGTGAGCTGAGGTCACTGCTCTAAAGGCAGCTCTTGCCTCCCAGAGACCTCTGAGCAGGACACTAATTCCCTCCAGTTATCAGCTGCGGCTCCCTCTGATTACATGGAGAGTTTATTGGGTGACTGGATAATTTGAACCTATAGAGTTATTAATTATGACCTTAATCTGATCATTGCTTTGTTCCATTTTTTAATTAGCTTAGTAAAACTGTAGTCATTTAACTTGGTAATATACTTGCTTAAGTGCACGTCTGATTGCATATCCTTTTTATATCCATCAGAAGCACTTGGGACTGCCTCACTCCATCCAGCTGCAAGCTGGGGCATGAACTCTGAGAAAACCCCAAGTAATATTAAGTTTACAAGCAGGTTGCTCTGCTCCTGAGTGGCTGAGTACTCTCCTATACCTGTGTTATAGCTGGCAGCAGGAGGAGGATGTGGATAAAATGCCCCAGTGCCAGGCAGTGGGGGAGAAAATGGGAATTTGAAGCCGAGGGACTGTGCAATCAAGACTCAGCCTTTTTATGGTCAGCACAAGGGGCAGCTTTATTCAGACATGAAGTTTTGAAGAGCACAAATCCAGGTGTGTTACTGGGCACCCTGCCCTGAGCAGAGGGAGCTCAGCCCGTGCACACCCCTGCGGCTGTCGGTCAGTGGAGAGCTGGAGCAGATGGATGGTGTGCATTGTCTGCTCTCAATGATTTCAGTGATGCTCATGGGAAGCTTTTATCCCAGCATCTTGGAAGGAAAGCAAAGCTGCTAGCAGAGGGCACGGGGCTGGGCTCTCTTAACTGGGGGTCAGACCTGCCAGCTGGGCAGCAGGGCTCATGTTTTATAGCCTTTGATGCTGAAATCTGAGGACTCACTTATGGTCCAAAGGCTGAGATTTCCCTAGTCTGGGATTTTGCTGTATTCCCAGCTCTCCTGGGATACACAAGGCAAATAATTTCCTTGGTTTCCCCATCTGTAAGGAGGGGATAATGGTGCTGGCTGCCAGTGCTGAACCCTTTGAGAGCCATGGATTTGAAGTGTTCTCATTGGAAGGAGTTTACTATTGCCCTTCCTAACTTCCCTAATTTTAGACTTGCACAGGATTTTGGATAGCTTCTGCAAATGCATGGAGATACTGTGGGGATCTGCCAGTTCTAAAAATACTGGTGCTCTGCATCTCAATGTACCTGCTGTGCTGTCCCCCAGGGGTACAGGGTAGACCATGTGCTGGAGGTGAACGTGTGGCACAGATGAGACTTTTAAACAGAATATCAGCACAAAGAAGTGGGAGTAGTTCAGTAGAAAGCTGTGCCAAGCCAAGGCCAGGGCTGCCCAGGTTCACCAAAATCACAGTGCAATTGCCCCTGCAGTGGGCACAGGGGCTGGCACTGTTAGGCACAATGGTGCTAATGAAATGGAACCACTTCCTTACCATGTTTGCTACCTTTTCCTACCTTATTACTTAATTCACAGCAGGGTAGTTCCACATCCACCCTCCTGGGATTGAAGGTAAGCAGAACCGTATTTAACCACCTGTCTCATTAATCCCTAACATCCTCTGGGCAGGTCTCACTAACAGAGCTGTGCAGGAAGGCAGTGCTGAGGTGGGAAGGAATTAAACAGCCTTATCCTAATCAAAGGCCAAACCACCAGTTCCTCAGTGGCCAAGTGCTGTAACTTTTCCTGGTTTCTCTGGATGATATCCCACACTGTCCTGAGTGCCTGACAGGACAGATGCCTTGGTGCTGGAGCAGGGCAATGATCCATCCCAGGGACAGGGCGAGGCTTGTCTCAGAGCTGGATTCAAAAGGCCTTTTGCTGGCACCTGCACCAGGCAGGTCCTCTTATGGCATGGCTGTCCCTAACTCCTGGGAGCTGTTGGCACTTGCCTGGTGATGCAGGTGATGGTGACCACCTCCAAGTTATCAGGGGTGGCTGTATCCTTCAGATTGTGACTGTGTCCCTGGAAAATACAGGTCTCACTTTCTGCTTGCCACAGGACAAGGGGTGGCCTCATGTCCACTGGCTGGGACTGCACGGGGGGAAGGATGTGGCTTGCAGAGGATTGCAATCGTTACAGGCACTTTCCTCATCATCCTTGTGGTTTTTAACCACTGCTCAGTGATAACCACAAAGCAGCTGAGTGAAAGGCACTGGGATTTCAGACCCCTCCCAAAGCCCATGTCTCCAGGATGGGGAGAATGGAGCCTGTTCCTCAGGATGGAGCAGGGAGAAGAGACCCCCAGCTGGTGGTTCTTTTCTTCTGGACAAAATCAGACAAGTGAAGGTACTTAACTGGGCTCCAAACCATCCCTCCACATCATTGCCCCCATGCCCTGCCTGTCCATGAGTGCTAGGTAAAACCAGAGGGGAACTCAGTAAGGGAGAGAGACTCCGCACAGCTGTAATTATTCAGTTGTGTCTTAAAGCCATGCAAAATTTTTCCAGTCCCTGTCCAGCACCCAAATGACACTTGCTGTCTTTACATCCTCTGGTCTCTCATCTTTGGTTTCCCTTTCATCTCCTGTTAGTGCTCCTCCTGTCATGTGGGTCTGCAGATTGTGGTTCTTCCTTCACCGGGCAGAGACCCGCAGTGCCCGCTCCCTGGGCTGGGCCCTTGCCAAGCAGCAGCTCTTTCAAAACACAGGGAAATAGAAACCAAGTTTAGGCTAACAGTCCTCCTCTGGAGGAACTTCCACAGGTTCTCTCCCAAAAGCTGTTAATTCTCCAAAGCATCCCTTTGACACAACATCTACAAAACCTGTCCTTTCTCCCTGGTCTGCCAGAAGTCTGTACTTAAGGACCCACCCACCCCACTTAATTGGTGATAATTAACACCCAGGCATGAAAGCAACAGTTGGCACACCTCAGAGTTGTAATAATTTGGGTTTGACCATGTCCCTGTGTGAACTGGCTCTCCTTTGAGGTGCTGGTACCCTGCTTTTCACTACTCCTTCCTCCTTGTTCCTCATTACCCTGTCCAGACCTGACTCCCAGGCATTGTGGAATCAGGGGGTGATGGGGACCAGCACGTCCAGCTCCAGCAGGACAACTGAGGTTATGTTTTTCCCCAGCATTTCAGCTATAAATAATTGAGCATTTTAAAACTCCATTTCTGCCACAAGACTCTAGAGGAAAGGGTTCAGATCTGGTATACAGATATATTTTTAAACAGTGAGAGATTGATTTGTGCTGCTCCTGCCTGGCTGACACCTGCATTCGGTCACCTCGAAACAGCTCAGCCTGCTCCTGCAAAGAGGACAAATTGCTGGTTCCCGAGCAGCCCTGCTGCAATACCTGTGTGGGGGGAGACAATGGTGTTCCAGCCCTGGCAGTGGCCCCTGGGAGATGTGCTGCTCTGAAGCAGCTGCAGTATTGTCTGCCCAGGTCAACCCACAACACAGCAAACACCAAGGGTGGCTAAAGCTGGGGCAAGGAGGCAGCCAACTGTGAGAGCCTGCCCATGGGAGTGGGCCTCTGTCCCCCAGGGTGGGCATGGAGCAGCACCCCCCACTCCCCCCCCACCCCAGTTCAGGGTGTTCTGTGCCTCACATGGTTGGTTTCCAGGGAGGAACAACAGCTCAGAGCCTCAAGGCTTTTTAACTGGCTCTTCCTGTTGCTGCTTTCTGAAAAAAAACAATAGTGGGAGGTTTATGTTCCCTCTCTTTTTTTCCTTAATTCCATCCTTTCAGTGATGTTACAATTGCTTAAGTGGAGCTTTCCCTGATGTGATGTCGGGGTAAACTGTGCAGCAAAATTACAGCAGCTGAATTAGGGCTGTGTTTTGTGCTGCTCTCAAGCATTTGCAACAATTATTAATTTTCTAGTGCCTACGTGGGTGGAGTGCAATCCTTTCTCCAGCTCCCAACTCTCCAGTTCTCTCCGTGCTCTGGATGGGACCAGGACTTGTCCAAAGTCTTGGGGTGACCTGAAGTGCCTGACATGGTGCCTGCAGTGCCCTATCCACAGCAATGTCACCTATGTGTACTACCAATAAGCTGGAGAGCAGAAATATGCTAAAATTGCTAATACATTCCCGGAAAGATGCAGAAATTTCTTCTTATTTTTATCTACTAGGGCCATACACAGAAGATGAGTGAGAGCCTTTTTTCTGAGAAGCCAAGTCTCTCTGTTCTGCCCACACTCTACAGCCATGTAAATAAGCTGAGGTAGCTCCTTGTCCCAAAACTAGAATTTCTTTGAATTTGCTTAAACCATTGGACAAAGTGGGTCAAGCAGGGAAAGGAGAGGGGAAGAACAACTATGTTCTTAGATGAGAAAGCCAGGGGAGAAAACTGCTCTTCTCATTGGCATCCACACCCAGGCTGGATGGATCCTGAGGGACAGGTGAGGCTGGAGTTTCCCATTTCTAGCTCTGTGTCAAGTGTGCAGAAATATATCATTTGGAGAGCTGAGGGTGACTGCTCAGAGGCCTGGGAAAGCCTCAGACATGCCATGTAGGAGACATCACTGAACTCAGCAGGACACTTCATAAGTCAGACTTATCTCTTCATCCCTCATGTAAGAAAGAGCAGAGATCAGCAGAAAACAATTGCTGGGTGTGATGTTCATCCTCTTACTACATCACCACAGGAGATGGGAAACACTACTAACTTTTATCCTGGTTAGAAAGAATCCTAGTGAAAGGATTTATGCACTTGTTAGGAAATGCTGCCCCATCCTTCCCCCACTCTGAGGTACAGACACAGCATGGCCACTTGCCCAGGTGGACAAGCTCAGAGACAGGAGGAAAAGTGTTTTTTCCCTGATGACTTTGCTCCCAGTAATCTCAGCTGCTGTTTGTAAGGGCAGCGGATACCACAGGCTCAGACAAAAATCTGCTTTTCAAGCAATGATGTCCCTTTTCATAATAAATGCTGCCAACTCCCAGAAGTGATAGCTCACAAACAATCAGGGAGAGGACAACGGGAATGCTCTTTGAGGTGCCGTGCAGAATAGATCATCCACTGTACAGCAACAAATCAAATTTAGGGAGAAAGAATTTGGAAACAAATTACCAGCAAGATATTTCAAGCTGACAGCAATTTGGAGCAACTTAGGTCTGTCTGGTAAGAACTGTATTCCTTTTATTTCCCTGTCAATAGCAGCTACCTTATAAGATTGGTTTCTCATTGATAATTCTCTTGCCTGGAACAGAAACTCCTGAGTACACTTAAGTTGATAACTCTGCCTTTGATCACATTTCAGTAGCAATGCTTTTCACTTTGATGACAGGTTTTCTTCCTTTGGATGAAGTTTTGATGCCTAAAAAGCCATGTGGTGGTAGGATTTCCAGCCTCAGAGAGCTCTGGTGCACTGCAGATTCCGGGGCTTGGGCTCAGGGCTAGGAATGGCAGGGATATAAATTTGGGGCAGGACTGCAGAGATTGGAGAACTAACCTGCTCTGCCTCAGTTTCCCTGATAGTACAACAGCACAGAAACTGCTTGTAGATACTTCTGTCTTCATGGGAGAGGGATAAATAATATCTGCTAGTGATGCCTTCTCATAAATGCTGAAACATGGTGGATTAAGGGTGTTTCTCCACACCACCTCTTTGTTGCCTGGGGGAGCAATGTGCTGCTCCATGTGGCATGTGAGTTAGCAGGAGCACACAGGGAGGGGCACATCAGGTAAGGTGCAACCACAGGCTCAGCGCACACCCACAGCCCTTCCCTCCCTCCAGATTAGGGGAGCAGGTGGAGCCCACGTGCAGTGTGGCCAAGAGACACTCTTGGGTGGAGGTGGAAGTTGGGACTGACCCACTCTGCACACAAGGGGTGTCTGTCCAGCATCTACACACGCTGAGGACTCCTCTCATGCTGACCGTGGTGGTGCTCAATGTGTTAATTACCAAGCAGGGTCATTAATACCCATCACCAGGAAAGGAGAGGACAGGGCTCGGCAGGGAGGAATGTGTTGGGGGTAGACTGGAATGCAGCAGTGCTGAGAGACAGTAAAAACCAGTGCACTAGCCTGTAATTTCCCTGCAATTTCTCCTTGGGAAGTAATGAAAGTTTATGACCAGTTGTGGCAATGCCTGTGTCTCTCTTCCAGAAAGAGGTAGATAAAAATAGTTTGGAATCACACTAAGAAAAAGAGAATTTTGACATTCCTTTGAAAACTCTTTGTGGTTAAGTGTTCCCAGCCTACTTTGGCCAAGTATTTAGGAAGAGGGATGCCAGCTGTGACTGACAGTCATTTCAGTTGCCCTCATGCAAGCCAGGCCCTGCTTCTCAGCTGAGGGAAGTCAGCTGAGCAGAACAATTCAACCAGTTTATTTTTTGAAATAGAAATGAAGGGATTTGTGCTGGTTCAGCAGTGCCCTGGCAGCCAGGATGGCCAACCATGTCCTGGGGGACATCGGGCAAAGCATCGCTGACCAGGCAAGGGAGGGGATTGTCCCACTCTGCTCTGCCCTGGGACCGCCTCACTTCGAGTCCTGGGGGCAGTTTTAGGTGACACAATGTAAAAAAGACATTGAGCCATTAAAGAGTGTCCAAAAGGTGGCACAAGGATGGGGAAGGGTCTGGAGGGGCCATACAAGGAGCAGCTGGGGGCACTTGGTTTGTTCAGCTGGGGAAGAGGAGACTGAGGTCTCCTCGTTGGGGTCTTCTACATCCTCCCAAGGGCCTGCAGAGGGGCAGGTACTGATCTCTTCACTCTTGTGACCAAAGACAGGACTTGAGGAAATGGCTGGAGCTGTGTCAGGGGAGGTTTAGTCGGATCTTAAAAAAAGGTTCTTCCCCCAGAGGGTGGTTGGCACTGACCAGGCTCCCCAGGGCAGTGGGCACAGCCCCAAGGCTGCCAGAGCTCCAGGAGCATTTGGATAACACTCTCAGGGACAAGGTGGGATTGTTGAGGTGTCCTGGGCAGGGCCAGGAGTTGGACTCAATGATCCTGATGGGTCCTTCCAACTCAGCATATTCTGTGATTCCCCTCAGAGTCTCTGTCAGTCTTGGGACAGGAGGACTGTTTCCTCCTGGTTTTCTACATTGCCCCATTTGATGCTTTAGGCTGGTTTTTACCTTGCTTTTACTTCATTCGATGTCACTGAGCTTCCAGGGAGCATGCAAGGGACTTTGATGTTCCAAATGCAGGGTCAGGTGCTGTGAGTATGGGATTTGTTCCCTCCACTGGCTTCTGCTTTGCATGTAACATTTGGGAATAACTTACTCATCTGGAGGGAGGAAAGCCTTGATCCAAGGATGTAGCTTACATTGTGGTCCTTTAACACCCTAAATTAAAATCCCCCAGTACTTGTTTTGCACTGCATCCCCCATGGATAACAAAAGCAATCTACAAGGCCTATTTACTCAAGCAGTGCCTTAGAAACTAAAATCTTATTGTCTGATCTCCACGGATATGAAATACTCAGTGACGCAACAGAGGCTCCGTTTAAAATGAAGAACCCTTTTCCCCAGTGCCCTTGGCTAAGCTTGCCTTCCCTGCACAGCCCCACCTCCCCAGGAACCACGTTTCAATGCTGCTGTACACCCCTTAGTCTTCATAGCATTTTAGGATCTTTCTAGATGGAAACTGCCATAGAAATGTAAAACCTTATTAATTAAAGGCTGAAATAGATGCAGTGTGTGGAGGTCAGTGACTCATGCAGGAGGATTCTCAGGCTTCTGCTATGCATTGCCTCGGGGCACTTTTTTGAATGTTCCCTTCTCCGGGGCTATGACAGTTTATTACACAAAGGCTGTGTGAACCTGGAGGTGAATGCAAACTACTCTGGCTCAGAACAGCAACCAGTGAACCCAGTTCATGCTGAACCTTTTGGGATGCATAATTTCTCCTCATTACAACTTCTGCTTGTTTTTTTCAGGACGTCTGTGCTGTAGTGTATGAGTGTGGGGGGGATGCTGATGGGGGCCAGCAGTCTCCCTGCTCATGGTCATGCTCGAATTGCTTCTGGGCTTCTCCTTCTGGAGGTCCCAGCAGGATTTGATGGTGCAGGAAGAGAGGCTTTGCTTAGGATCCAGTGGCTTCTTGAGTATGAACCAGGGCATGTTTCTAGCATGGAGAAGGTGGGCAGTGATAGTGAGCACAGCAGCCAAAAGCCCTGGCACAGGGAACACTGTGGCTGCAGCTCCAGCTGGCAGAGCCTGTGCTGGCCCCTGAGGTGTTGGAGCAGCAAGACCTGATCCCCGGGCAGCCAGCGGTGCCAGAAGCAGCCCCAGTGTAGGTGCAGGTGTGCTGGTAAAACCATTTTCCTCCTGACTGGGGTTCGTTCCACTGAGGTGGGCATTTCAGTCCTTCTGCTGCACGCACAGCTCAGGTGGCAGAGCTGCAGTGCCCCCAAAAGCACCACCTACCAGAATTTCCAGCAGTCCTGAGGCATGCATCATCCCAGGACACTGGGATTTGCTTTCTGGCTGTGCAGATGTTGATTCCTAAATGGATATTGGGAGACAATCTTAGTTCTTTATGTATCTGAGACCTGCAGAGGAATGGTGATGCCTCCCAGCTGCATGGGAACACTACAAATACTGGGGAGCCTCCGGGACTTGATGCCACAGCACAAGTGAAATTATGTTTGTGCCAAACCCTCATTTAGACACTTTCCTACATTGCTGACTTCACCAGAGCCATCAGTCCTTAGGGGAAGCTGATTTTGGGGTGACCCCCATAGGAAAGCTCACTGTCTGCAAGGTCCCTGCCCTGCTCCTGGCCCCTGGCTGGCAGAGCAGGGACCAAAGAGGTGACAGGGCTGTGCCCTGTGAGTGCTGCTCTGCAGTCAGCACAGTTGGTGGCACAGCATGGCTGCCCTGGGGCTCTCCCCACTGCACAGCCTGACATCAGCCTGCAGACAGCCTCAACAGCTGGTATTTGAACCCTCAGATTCCTTTATCATAGTTTTAGTTTTTTCTCTTTCTCTTTGGTTCCTGCTGCCCCTTTGGCCTCTCCAGCAAGGACTTCAGCCCACCAGTACAGTATTCAACAAATTTTTCTCATTCTTTTAATTTCCTTCCTTCCCTCATTCCTCTCAATCCCCCCATTACCATCTCCTCCCCAGCAGTCCTGTTTTTGCACCTCTCACTTCTGTTTCACTTCTCATAAATAACAAAACTAAGCTGCTTTTCTTTGAAGAAAAAGACAAACAAACAAACATACAAAAAAACCCCAAAAATAAAACCAGAAAGAAAAAACACACATTTTGAAATGGGCACAAACGGATGCACAGAGCAACTGCTTCATGTCAGCAATGTTGTCACAGAAATAGAAAATCCAGTTCCAGCTGAAGCACGTCATTTAGACCCCGTGTACGCTGGGACTGGCAGACAGTGTATTTACAGCAGGTGCTACATAAACAGGCCCCTTCCTTGCTTGGCACACAGACCTACCCCAGGACTTAACAGTGGAAGCAGCTTCCCTGTGGTGGCTACGCCAACACGGGTGTCTTCAGGTGCCCCTGGCAGGGACTGCCCTTGAGCACACATCTGAGGAACTCGGACACGCTGCCAGCAGTGCACAGTCACCACCCTGCTCTGCTCTGCCGTGCTGCACCTTGGATTGCCCTCACGGAGCCGAGACCAAAGCGTTTGCTGTTTTTATGCACTCAAGCTCCTGCAGTGTTGCCGTGGCCGCCCCGCCTCCCTGTCCTCCCCTCCCTTACCTTGGGTTTCCACCCAGCGAAAAGGGGCGAGAGAAACACTAAAAAAAAAAAAAAAAATCCAGGAAAATGGGATTACAAACCCACAAACACTGTCACAGGAAGATCTGAGGTCAAGTGTAAAACCCTTAATCATTTTAGAAAATGGATTAGATTTCAAGCTGCCGGCACAGCCTGGTGCTGTGGTAATGACATGCACTGGATGGGAGGTGTGAGCTATTGTTGCTGGGTGCCTGTCTGAACACCCCTCTGCATTTTGGTCTTGTTGACAGAGCCAGCACCGTGATTCAGAGAGAGCTGTTAATTAAGAGACAAAGTCCAATCTCAACCTAGCTGGCTCTGTTTTTACATAATTTTTTGTTTGCTGAGCTTTTTAACTCACTCCATGAACCAGCAGAGCTGCCAGCTGATCTCCTACTTTTCCCTTCGCTTTTCAGTGCAGTGCAGAATGTGTGATTCTGCACAAACTCCAGGCCTTCTACCTCTGAGTCTGTAGGTTTAAAAGACTTTTTTTTTTGGAATCTGACATTTTGTCCTGAAAGGATGTGAGGCACACAGAACTGCCAAATGTGGAAGCCACCACAGGAGGCCAAGACATGATATTAAAAGGAGTAATGAAAGAAAGCAAGCTATTGAAGTGTAAACTCAATTTTAGTGAGAGTATGCTACAGATCAGAAATGAGTAGTTTGAATCCCTGGTGCAATTGACACCAAATATTAATGGTTTGGTACAAGAAGGGAATACAAAGAGTTTTAAAAAATCTGTTTTCTCTGTGTTTCCAGAGGAGAGTCTGTTTGTTAAGGCACTGAAGACTCTATATTTTTTTAATAACATGTATCTCAGTCAGTATCATAATTACAGATTTTACTTTCTTTCCATAACTTCACTCACCGATAAGGCTGGGCTCTTGATCCCTATTTTCTTTCTGCATTAAAAGACAACAGTACTCTGTTTATTTCCTAGTCTTGGATCTCTTTCTTGGATTAAACCTGCAGGAAGGAAAAATGTAATCTAAATCACTGCAGGACAGTCTGTCTTCCTGCAGGGAAGGCTTGGAGAAGTATGGCAAAGGTGGGAAACAGGACCCTGCAAATTCCATTGAACCAGTATCTGGAGGAAAATCCCCGTCCTGCCCACAATGTGGTCACCTGTGCTGTGACACTGACCTGGGGCCAGCCCCCTCGGCTCAATTAGTGCCTTGAATGAATGGGATGCCTTGAATGAACCTTCCTGGTAGGTTACTCAATCTCCCTATCTTTTGCTTAATAACAAAGGATGGAGTGAGTAGTTTCAGGTATCTCAGGAGTGGTGGCAAATGAGTCATGAAATGTGTAAAATTTATTCAGTTGTCTTTACAATCCAGTATATGTGTGAGTTCTGTAGAGAGATTTGTATCAAACACCATCTCAAAACATACCAGGGAAAGTCCCAGAGTAATTTGTTGTAGGGTAAAAACAATTGCTCTCTCACAAGAGGCTCACTGAGACTTTTCAAAGAAAACTTTGAAACAAATTAGGGCATAAAGACGAGTTTCTCCCACTGCAGACCTGCTTCTGCGAGCGAAGGTCAGGTTCCCAAAACCTCCCCCTCTTCTGAGAGGGGCTCTGCTGACCCGGCTTGCATCCCTGGGGTTTCCTCTCACCTGTAGTCTCATTATTAGAGATATTTGCATGAAGACAAGGCTTTTCCTAAAAGCAGTAGCTCCTCACGAAGGTTTTGGGTTTCCAAAACAAAACATCAATTCACAAACACAAGAGGAGTCCAGCTATAACTTTTTTTTCCATCTCCTTCAAATTGCAGCATCTGGGACCTTCGGTGTCCCACGCCTCCTCAGGAGGACACAGCCAGGTTTTGACCACACATTTGTTGATTCTTCCTCAAAAGTGGCGGCCTGAGAGCCTGGGCTGTGCGGGGGGGTCGGGTCCGGTGGAGGGCTGCCCTCGGTGTAAGTGGAGGCTGTGCCTCGGCTCGAGAAGTGAGGAAGGGCTTCGGCCAGGGGGGTTCCTCGAGGGTCCCTGAGGGCTCCTGCCCGGGGAAGAGAGGGTCCTGCCCGGGGAAGAGGAGCCCCCCCCCCTCCCCCGCCCTGCCCCGCCGGCCTCGCCGCCCTCACCTGCGGGCGGGCGGTACCGGAGGGCGCGGGGGCGGCGCGGCGGGCGGTGCCGGGAAGAGCGGCCGGGCCGGGGCGGGGAGGCGCCGGAAGAGCCCATTTCCTCCGCGGGACGG
>VYXB01004353.1:179250-376751 GCA_013397135.1 Pachyramphus minor | reverse complement strand
TGGGGCCGGGGGAGCCCGGCCGGGGGCGGGGAGGACCCGCCGGGTTTGGGGTCGCCGGGCGCCGTTCCCCGGGACAGAGGCCGCAGCTGGGCCGGCTCCCGGGGAAGTTTCGGGGCGGCGGGGCGGGGCTGAGGCCCCTCCCCACGCGGCCGCTCCCGGGCTGAGGGCCGGGCCGGGCCCGCCGGGACCCCCGCTCGCCTCTCGGAACCCGGTTCCCCCGGGCGGCGCAGTCGAAGGGAGAGCTCTCCCTCTCTCCCGGCCGTGCGGCTGTTCCCGCACAGGAGCGCCGGGAACGCGCCTCGCTCGGCCCCGCCACGTTTCCTGACACCCACCTCCACCCGCTCCTGTGCCGTAGGGCGGGCGCTCCTCCTTTTCTGACTGAAAGTTTCGTGCTACTTTTCGCAGGCAGAGTAGGGAGAGCGTGTGAGCTCCCGGGTTGTGTGTGACCCCCGCGTCTGCTGCCGTGGGCTCCCTGGGCAGTGAGGGCCACCCGGCTTTTATTCATTGCTAGTGCCAATTCAAAACACTTTCAGGCTGAAAGTTTGCAGGAAAACGTGCGTCCCAAGTTACGTTTAGCGAAGAATTGGGTGTGATCAAAGCAGGTTTCCCTGCCTGCCCGTGGCCCAGCAGCCCTGCCCAGGAGCTGGCGGGTATCTGCTGGCGAGGGCCATCGATCGCTCCCTCACACGGCTCCCCACGAGCCTCCATGACCACGTCCTCATCCCGGCTGTGGAGTTATGGCTCCAGGCGTGTCTGGGTTATCTGTATTGAACTGGTCTGGGAGCTGTTTGCGGCCCCCCCCCACCTCGTTTGTCTTTGACTTTTGTTTTTTGAGATGGGAGTTGTGCAGAAGGTGTTCTGGGCGCTTGAGGTTCCGGTTTCCTGCGTTTTTCCCGCACTGGAAGGTGGGAGAGTCTACACTGGGCTCCCCGTGCTTTCAAACCGGCTGAAGGCTGGGGGTTGTGTTGTTCTGTTCCTGGGTTGGTTTGGAGGCAGCCTTGTGTGTAAATGGAGGTGAAAGCCCAGCTCGCTTTACAAGACCTGCAGTCTGGTCTGTCTCGGGGCGCTAAGGCCATGTTAAGTGTTTACTTATTTCTGCCTGCTGAATCGAAACTTTTTGTTTAGAAGGACATATTTTGATGTTGAGTCACTGGTTTTTATTTACAGGGAAACAGTTTTTAAAACATCAAGGAAATGTTTCTTTGACTTTTCTCAGCAGAAACAGACAAAGGTTTGTTAATAAGGCCTTGTTTTTGGAAAGGCTTTGCCCTAACCTTTTCCATGACAAACAACGTGCCTTCAGTCTGTAGGGCTTTTTTTCAGCCAGCTCTAATAATAGGCCTCTGCCTCGGAGATTAAAAGTTTACACAAGGTGGCAGGGGGGAGCACAGCGGGCAGAGATTAGAAATCCTGTGCTCAAACCGATGGTTTAAAATACAAATGTAAATACTTACCTCACAATAAATTTTCAAGCTTTGTGAAACATCAGCACTTTTGTGCTGATGTGTGTAAAGGCAGACATTAATGTGCAGCTTCTTCACAGGGCTTCTGTTGGTCTGATAAAGTTAACTGGGAGATGTAATAGTAAAGTAATTTTGTGTTTTTTCAGAAGCATGAGTATCTTCCTTCTGCAGCTGTAAGATCGAGAAACTGATCATGCAAAGGAATCCACATTAGTAGAAATGTTTATGAATTGAAGATACATTTTAGTGGGACTTCAGCGCTGCCTTGAAATTATGTCTGCTGTTACTGTTAGATTTCTAAATGATCTTTCTTATGCAGCGAATTAGTGAAGATCACAGAAATATTTCGTGGCCACACCAGCCAGCTCATCATAGGTGGACAGTGGGGCTGATCTGCAGCAAGGACCTACATGGCCATGATGTTTCTGTTCGAGGAGTTGCTATGTTTCTGAGGTTTTTTTCTTTGCTGGATGCTAAAGGGAGTGTGATGAAGAAAAGAGGTCTAAGTACTATTTTGTTAGGCCAGTGCAATATGAAACGGTCATTCAGCATGATCATGCATCACGGACTGGTTTGGGTTGGAAGGGACCTTAAAGCCCATCTCATGCCACCCCCTGCCATGGGCAGGGACACCTTCCACCAGCCCAGGTTTGTCCAATCTGGCCTTGAACACTTTCAGGGATGAGGCTTCCTATTATCGTGCCTTAACTGGACAACTCAAATTCTTGTGCTACAGAACTGTAATGCATATAACCTTGAGGAATTGGATCCTTTACTGCTCTGGGAATTCACCCTAATTTAGTTTTATAGCTAATCTGGAATAGCTCCATTCAGTGAGTTTATAGCTGATGCGTTGGTTAAACAGTGTTGCAGCTTTAGAGAAAGTGCAGATGTTTGATAATTACTACTTTTAACTCCATACTATTTTAATCCAGTGAATGAGACTTAAAATAGAGCCTACCACAAAATTGCATGCCAGCACCCTCCCTGGATGAGCTCCTCTGAAGAGACAAGCACTGAGAGTGACCTGCTGTGCCACAAAGCTGAACTCGGTGCAAATGGATTTACTGAGGTGAAGGAATTGCAGGAGGAATGCAGTCACTGCAACTCGAAGTGGTATCATTCTCCTGGAAAAATTGAGACTCCTTATCTGCCAGTCAGGGTGAGAATGGGTGTAACTCTGGTTTCTGGTGTGCAGAGGGTTAGTCCAGACTCTTCTGTTGGCAAATCTGATACTTAGATATGATTCATAATTCCTCATGACTGATGGATTTAAAGAGCCAGCTACCTTTATGTATGATTACACAGCTTTGTTTGTTAATCCCAGATGTACTATGGAAACATCTGCTAGTCCTTTGATATGTGTTTATAAATATCTCTGGTGGAAGCAGAGAGGAGTAACCTTTTTTTCCCCTATGCTTTGTGAAGTGATAGAAATTATTAAATACACACATCTAAACTAATGCTGTTTGCAAAGGGAAATTCACTCCCAGTCTATTGACGTGCCCTTCTGTTACAAGATTTCTAATTTACAAGACAGCTGCTTGATTAATCATTTAGACTTCTGAGAGCTTCTTCTGAAAGGCTTTAAGTTCAGGCACCTCTCCTCATGTCCTGGGCTGCATCTGAACGTGTGGCCAGCAGGTTGAGGGAGGGGATTCTGCTCTGCTCTGATGAGACCCCACCTGCTGTGCTGCCTCCAGCTCTGGGCCCCCAATATAGAAAGGATATAGAGCAGCTGGAGCGAGTCCAGAGGAGGCCACAGAGATACTCCAAGGGCTGGATTCCTTCTGCTCTGGACACACTGATAGAGTTGAGGCTGTTTAGCCTGGAGGAGTCTCCAGGGGACCTTAGAGCCCCTTCCAGTGCCAAAGGGGCTCCAAGAGAGCTGGAGAGGGACTTTAGATAAGGACTTGGGGTGACAGGACAAGGGGGAATGGCTTTAAACTGCCAGAGGGCAGAGTTAGATGGGATATTGGGAAGAAATCCTTCCCTGTGAGGGTGGGGAGTCCCTGGCACAGGTTGCCCAGAGCCAGGTTGAACAGGTCAGGGAGCACCCTGGGCTAGTGGAAGGTGTCCCTGCCCATGGCAAGGTTTTGGAATGAGGTGAGCTTTAAGGTGCTTTCCAGCTGAAACCATTCTGTGATTCTGTGGATGGAAAAAGCAAAGTAGCTACAGGTGTAGCTAAAGGGAAAACCATTACCAAGGCAGAGGGTGGAACAGTGGTGATGAAACCAAGCTGGATGCCAAGCAATTCCCCAGCAGATCTGTTTTAGTATGTGGAATGGCACAAGGAGGGAGGAGTGTTGATGTATGTTACAGTCCAAGAGAAAATTAAACTCCTATACTGTTTCCAAGGCAGTGAGGGGGTTGAGAGCACAGCAGCCAAGAAGCTGGCAGCAGTGTGGCAGGTAGGATTGCACTGGGGATAATATGAGGCAAAACTTAAGCTCATGGTGTGCTTTTTCCCCAAACAACACCCAGTTTCTCAGCTATCTGTGCCCTGTTATGGAATAGTTCTGCAGATGGCTGTATATGCTGACAGATTTGTGTGTGGAGCTGATGTTGGGGAGAAAATGAGATGTTTGTGTAAGTTGGGGTAGAAGAGGCTGTAAACCCATTAGTGCACCCTGTTCTGGACTGAAACTAGTGAGTTTGTGGATAGCTGCTGAGGGTCAGAAGAAGAGAGAAATTACTTTTTTTATCTAGAGGTTAATTGATGGAAGTGAGGGAAAAGTGTGGACCAGACAGTTCTTGCATTACTGCTGTTCAGCAGAAGGTCAAGAGGTCATTTAGGTAAATACTAAATTTGCTGCTTTTCACTGAAGTCAATAAGAGCTAATGCTCCCAGGATCACGTGTGGTGGTTTGTGCTCCCTCTTCCACTGCTGTGCCCGCTCCCCCAGGAGCTCAGAGTTTTCATTCACTGCTTTATCCTGGGCTTGTAGAGGTGATATCTATGCAGATCTAAGGCTCTAAGAGGGAGATTATTCTGCCCATATATGTTTCTGGATCATACAACCTCAACCCAGAAGATCCACTTAAATAAATGGGCTGCACAAGGGCTGCACTAGCGATACAGCTTTATATTGCCACAAAGGTCAGTTTAATTTTTCATGTAAACAGGGCTGAGCTGTGTGCCTATAAAATGGTGTTTAACCTGTGTAACACTGAGCAGGTCAGCATTCATTTCCCCAAAGTGCTCTTGAGATCTTCAGCTGAAGCCATAGATGGGTAAATGTTTTTTTTTAATTGACTAGAATATTGAATTCAGACCCAGTGCTGTTGAACAGCAGAGGACAGAACTGTGGTATGCTCAGAAGCAAGAAGGTGAAAGTGGGTATGAGCACAACTAATCAAGATGTACAAGCTGCCTGTTCTTTACCCTCTTTCTTGCAAGTATGTCCTTGTAATATATACTTGTAATACTAATTTCCTTTAGTGTGACTTAAAAACCTGGTGAGGGTCGTTGCTCAGAGTTGCTCCTGGTTTTGGATAATTCATGATGGGCTGTGGACATGTATGCAAGTGACACATCTGGTATAAACTTCACTTACAATTTACCATACAGTTCATTCCAACCAGTACCTGATATCCAGGTGTTTTGGAGTCTAAACAGCCTGAAACTTAAATTATTTATTCATTTAAAGAATAAGAAGGTGAACAATGAACTGTAAGTGGTGTGCAGGGTGTTTGATGTGATCTGACTGCCATAGGTTGAGAGGTCCATTCAGTCTTTTGTCCTGTTGTGACCTGTGTCAGGATGTTTTGGTTATACTGGTCCCATCAGCTCTTTAGTAGTCTAGCCCTTGTCTGAGGCCCTAAATTACAAGCCCTTCACCTGGCCTTGGCCAAGCTGTCATCAACAGCAGAAGGAGGGAATAAGGCAGGAGCTCTGCAGGTTGTTTCCATTCCCTTGTCACTCTGTTGAGCAGTATCCTCTGGCTCCTTTGATGCCTTTGGGGAGTGGTAGATGCTCTTGGATGGTGTCTGGTGTCATGCTCTTGTTCTCTGGTCATAACTACTGACCTCTGCCACTTTACTGACCCCCACAATCATTTATCTTCCCTTCCCCATATCCTCCCCCACATTTTTCTTGGGTGGTGGCAATGTGTAAAGACATCGCTAAAAGAGAAACCAGTAGGCAAGCAAACAAGCAGTAAAACCCTGAGGGAAGGGCAGACAAGTAGCATTGCTTCTCTGATGTTCTCTGCCAAGCTCCAGCAGTGCAGAAGCTTCCTGAGCCAGGAATTGGAGCCTGGGCTGAGCTCTGTTCCACAGATGTGCCCAGTGGCTGTGGTGGCCAGTGCCCAGGGCTGGCAGGAGCCCACGTGGCTGCTGACACCGCCTGTCCTGCCTGCAGGTGCAGACCAGCTCTGTCACTGTATTCAGTTCAATGACTGTCTTAAATTTAGAAACCTTGTGAGTCCAATGACTTCATACAAACTATAAGTAAAATGAAAGATGCTAAATATTTTTTGAGAGAGAGAAAAGCAAGAATCTGGTTCTGCTCTGAGGGGCTCTGGAGTGGTTTAAATTTTGGTACAAAGTATTGGCTTTGTAGTTACTGCCACTTCCAGTGTTTGGAAGATGTATTTAATTACAAACCACTGCTGTTGGAAACACATTTTGTAAGTAACATTAAACAGTGCATACTGAAAGCAGAGATGTGGGTAAGGCTTTTTGGACAGCCTGTGTTTGTTACTCTGTGGCACTTCTAGTGCCAGTGGAGTCCTCAATCACAATTCTCTGATTTTGTATGGGTACAGAGAAGAGTGCAGTATGATTGTGTGAGTGGTTTTTTCCCCCCTCTCCTAGCTGGAGTTAGGAAGAAAAAATAATGGCATAAAATGCAGTAAGAGAAGGGGTAAAAAAAGGCTGGAAGGTTTATTTGTAGCAAAACAGAATAATGCAGATAAGTTGTGCAGGTTTCAAAGCTTATAACCTCAAGGAAAAAAGTTAATTTCTGGTCTTTATGTATAAGTACTTTAGCATCAGGTGTTCTAAGCTTGTTTACTTAGTTTGCAAAACTGGTTAAGACAATTTGAATGTGACTATTTGATTAACAGAATATTATTGTGGGCCTAGGAAGAAGTCAGTGAAAGATGCAGTGTTCAGCAGAACCAGAGGTAAAGTGCTGGTGGAAAGCCAATGGAACAGGATTTCTTAGCTCATCTGGTTTTTCTTCTGTAGCTTTGTCATGTTCCCTGTTCTTGGGGGTGAGAGAAGGGGTGGAGAGAGGAAAATGTCTTTAGTCAGATATAAGTTGGTTTCCACTTAGTAAATAGCTGTTTTACTACCTTAAAATCTTTTTCCTGCAAGACCATCCAAGCAGTGACTCCTTCCTCTCAAACCTTCTGGTTCCTTCCTGTTGCTTTTATGGAATGTGGGTGGGGCAGTGATAGTCTTTTCTTTTTTTAGCAGAAGCTGCTTTAATTGGTCATGCATATGCGAAGGCAGTGACTCCAAAGGATTCCTGTCCAGGCAGATCATTGATAGCTCTGACTCTCCTGCACCACGGTGCACCCTTAGCAGGTTTGTACTTGACAGGAGGTGGTTATGGCTGTGCAGGTAACTCTGGGAAGCATCCAAAAATTCATTGCACCACTGTGTTTTCATTATGACCTGCTTTGCTCTTCTGGAGAAGCTGCAAAGTTCTCACCACGCAGTGCTCACTGTGCTCTGCAGCCTGGCTGGCAGTTTGTGGGGAGAGGAGATGGTGTGTTAGAGCCTCCTGCCTTACCTACTCTCCCAGATAGCTGCAGTCATTTAAAGATACTTAACTCATCCAAAGCACACTTGTGCATTCCATTCATGTTCACTCCTCCTTCCTGGGGTTTGTTTTTGTGAATCCCTCCCCCCTCCACTTCGTAACTCTGCAAAACAGAGTTGTCTGGGGGTGTGTGAGGATGCTGCGATTCTTCCCGTGAAAGTAACTCATTGTTTGTAGCTGAGGTGGTGCTGAGGGTTACCCTGCACATACAGTGAAATTCTCGGCCTTGTCACCTGGGGGGATTGTTACTTTTTTTTTTAGAATAATTGCTTTGTAATTTTTATCTAAGACTGACAGTGTTCCTGAATCAAAGTGAAGGACTAAGAAAGGACTCCTAAAGGACTTCTTCTAAGAAACTTAGAAAGCGTTTTACTTTGAAGAGTCTTCACACTCCTTTGCTCTAGTAGCTTTTGCAAATGGAGAAAACTTTTTCTATTCTTAAAACATCATGAGTTTTTGTTATGTAGCCTTTAGTTGCTGCTATGCTGAGCATGCAAGTGAGAAAGAGAATGGTATTTAGTGTCTTTTAATACAAGACTATCCATTTGCTCCATGTTTAAGCAGATTGTCTCATCAAACCTCTAATTATAGGGAGTCTCATTTTTTTCAAAACATACATGTCAGTATTTGTGTACTTCTGGCTGTTTTAAATTGCTAATGAAGGTGTAGATTTCCAAGCTGTGGTCAGCTAAAAGCACTGAAGGGTATTGCGTAACAACGTATCAATTTAGGAATGAAAGTGCAGTTTGAGTGGGGTCAGAATCTGGTTATTTCTGATACTTTAGCATAAACAGCACTTTTTATTGCAGGTTGAGTGCTGAAGAAGATCTGAACAAAAATTCCCAGGTTTTCTTTTCCCTTTATTGCCAGCCATCAGTGGGTTTTTGCAAGCTAAGCAAGAATCAGTTTTGCTGCACTGGCGAATTCTTCGCCAACTGATAAAGTAGACTAATTTATAACAACCTTTTTCTTATTTAAGGAATATTTGTGGCAAAAATTAACTTGTTAAAAGGTTGCCCCTTCTTGGATTCATTGCAAATGTAAGGTTGGTAATTGGAACCTGTGCTGGCATAGTTTGGGGTTTGAAGAGCTGTGCTCTGTAGCCACAGCCTAGTTATTATATCTGCACTGACTGCGTATCCCTAGGGTCTGAAACGTGTGCTGTGGTTCAGAGAGTGCCAGTAAGCTGTTCTGCCATCCTTTCTCAATGATTTTAGGGAAGCTTCACACAGTTTTCTGCCTCAGGAGTCGGAAGAGACACTGAGGGCTCTCAGTAGTTGAATTCAAGTGGCCCAGCCCTGCCTGGGCTCTAACATCCTCTCTACAGGCTGAGTCCCCTCATTGTATTTGAAAGTGTGAACCTATAGTTTGAGCCTACAGCCTTAAATGTGAGAGCTGTGGCTGTGTGAGGGCTGGCTTTGGGAGCTGGAAGTTGCCATTGCTGCAGTTCATGACAGATGTTGCTGTTTGCTTGAAATACAGGTGTGTTGCATGGCCAGAGCCATGATCTGACCCACACAAGAGCTCAAATACAGCAGTTACAAATCTAGTGGTTGCTTGTTCTGATTTTGGAAGCTTTCTTTCAGGGTGGTGGTAGCGCAAGTCTTCAGCAAAAAATGGCACAAACATTGTGAAGTCACAGTGAGTGGTTTACTGTTAATAGCAGTAGCTTGCTGCTCATGATACCTTTTTTCTTTTTCCCAAATACAAAGTTTGTAGCTAGAATATTAAAATTAATCTTGGTTGTATAGGAGATCCTATTTCTTAGAAAAAGCATGTGTCTTCTAAAGCAGTCTTGATACTTTGTCAGTCTTTATGGAATTGGAATCCTGCTTGTGCTTTGGAATCTGAAAACTGTGCAGAAATGAATTGGATGCTTGCTGGGACATACTGGGATATCCATCTGGACAGTTAAATGGGTATAAGCCTGAGTTTGGTTCCTGCATTCTTTTAGGATGTCGTCTGTGAACTGGAGCCTTAGTGTGACATAAATAAGTCAGTAATTGCTTGTACTTGCTGTGATCTGGCTTGCCATGCACCTCCTTTCTAGTTCCTTTGAGACAAAAGAATCCTGGCAAAAAGGAAATGATCAGAGTTTAACTCTTATACAGATAGAAGGCAAGAGGCTGCTGTTAGCACTGACTAAGAAAACATCATATTTGTGGTTATGAAATCACTGCTGTGGTCCCAGAAACATTGCAGTGTGCACAGTGTGCCTTCATCCCCTTAATGACAGCTAGACTGAAATGGAGGCGTGAAAACCTGTTGTTGCAGAGTGTGTCCCTGATTTTGATGGGAAATGAGTCGCTCAAGATGTCCAGCACTGGAACAATTTGGAAGCTGCTGGGAGGTGGCACATACTGCTCTGGGGGGTGTGTTGCATCTCAGTCCGGTGATGTGCCCCATCCCTACTCCTGTGTGATGGGGTGTGAGGGGGGCTGTGCTGCCGGGAGGGGAAGGTGAGGGGCTCTGTGGCTCTACTGGCAGGGCAGTGGGCAGGAGATAACACCCATGCAGGAGAGGGAAGAGTTCTAAATGTCATGGATTTTTATAGGCGTGCTGAATTAGGTTACATCTCTGTACTCTGTAGCAAGGTCTAAAGATTAGCTAAGCTAGTTGAGAAGTGGAGAAGCACTTGTTTCTTACTGGTTCTGTAAGGCTGTTTGTTAGGACGTTTCAGATGCCTCTCTGTGGGCCTTCTCTACAAGAGCAGCAGAGAAAAACATATGAGAAACAAGATTATGAGAGCTGGAACTGGAATGGCACTGGTGAGAAACAGGTTTATCTGAACCTGAACATCGTCTTTTGTCTTAGTGGGTTACTGCAATTTGCGATTAAAAAAGGTGTAGCAAAGTTGAATATACTTGAGTGGCAGAAAATGCTTTGATAATCAAAGAACATAATCATTGATTTCTACAGAAGTTTGTTCTCTTCAGTGATTTCCCATATATTTTTCCATGTTTCATATAGATACCATGCTTGAAAGTTGAGTAAAATTATTATGTTCAGTGAAAACCAGGAATTTGGGATAGCATGGAGATGGTCTTACCTCAACACCAAGTTGGCACATGACCAATGTATCTACTCAGACCTGAGAATTTGGAGGCACTTCTAACTTTAAAAATACAGACACAGCCAATACATTCCACCTTTACCACCAAGATCTGAGTCTGGTAAGACAGGTTCAACTGAAATTTACCCCATAAATATAAATACAAGCTTTGCCACAACGTGCAACATTGGAGTTAGTTTTAATATTTCTGCCTGTGAAATTCTAACAGTAAGGATTTCTAGGGAGGTGCTACCTGTGTGGCATTTGGGGTGGGGGAGAAGATTTGGTAGCTGAGCAGATGAAATTTAAGGTTGAAAGCTAACACAGACTCCCTGGTTTTAGTTGTGTATACTTGATGATAAATAAAAACAGCTTAAATAAAACGTGCTTAAATCCTATCTGAAAAGCATCACATGTAGCAAACATCCTTGACTGGCAGCCATTTGGGTGCCAAGGGGAGTGTTGCATTGTTTGTGGAACACAGCAGACAAATCAATTTGGAGACTGTGAAGGGAAAGAATGAAACTTTCTATTTTCTGGATACACCTAGTTATGTGAAAAACAATTTTGAACTGTCAGTGGGGCATGATAAAACTCTGATGTGTAAGCTGGGTTTAGTATGAAGTGTGCCTTAACCTTTTGGAAACCAGACCTGTTCAGAAGGTTTGCCTTCATGGTGTGTGTGAGATACCCACTTCCTGAAGATCTTTGTCTCTTGTCTGCTGCCTTCAGCAGGGGTAAAGGATCCTTGCTGGCTATTGGTGGGTTAGGTATTTGGATGACAGGCCTTGGGAACAGGGAAGCCGGTTCATTTTCTGTCTGGAAGATGAAACTGGGTCACTGTTGTGGATCCCACCATGTTCCATCATCATGACTTGGGTAATAGAATAAGGGATGTTCTCATTATGTGGACAGAAAGACAGCCTGGCAGCATGGTAGAGGACCAGATTATCACTCAGAATGACTGTGACTACTTAAAGAAATATGACAAATAAAAAAGCTGCAACATAATACAGTCAAGTACCTATTACTTCTCCTGGGCTCACAGCTGCACAGGATGGGGAGCAGGAAGATGTCCTCCAAATGGTGAATGGCCTCCCAGGTGTAAAGTGTTCTTGTGCCATGTTCTTTTGTTGGGCATTTTGGATAGCATAATGCTGGAATTCAGCAGGTGATCTGTTGTGCCTGGTCCAGGTTAGCTCCTGCTGTGCTGGTCAGGCCTTTCCTTGAATGCTGACTCCCTGGGAAAAACCAGGAGACACTGATGAGTGCAGTTAAAAGCTTTTAGAAAGCAGCCTGTCAGGAGAGTTAAAATGTGAAGCCTGACAGCAGATAGCCTGTTGCAGACCCTTCAGATAGCACAGGGTGGTGGGACTAATGCACAGGAGATGAGTAGTTACATTTTTTGCTGCATAACCCAAAGAGATTTGCTCTGTCCAGGGATGGGGTGCCTGCAGGATCACTTGGTGCAGGGCAGGTGGAACGTACTTGCTCAGAAGTTCCTGAGGCACAGCCAGCGCTGCCCTCAGGTGTGTGTGGGAGTGCAGCCTGGAAAAACAGGACCACGAGCACTAGGCCTGTCTGTGATTCATTGGGGTGCAGAGCTCACTGTTGGCATTGTGCTTCTTCGTGGGCTTCTTGAAAAGCCTTGGGTGCCTTCAGAACACTCCTGCAAAGAAGCTGCAGAGCCGCATTCCTCTGCTTGCCAAAGTCTAGAAATTATTTGCATGCCATGGAAGTAGGTATCTGAAGTTATTCTTAAAGCCTTGAACCACCAGTTTTTGAAAACACTCTGACCTTTAGTTGTGGCTTTTGGAAGGAGCACTCTGTGCATATCTTGGTGTGTTCCTGGCAGGCCAGCTCCTGTAGCGGGGTACAAAGTGCAGCCCCAGCAGTTCAGCCATCCCTCTGCTCAGGTGTGTGCCCTCACTTCTGTGAGCAGGGCTGGGGACTGCCCTGGGGGCACTTTAGCACCAGAACTCCTCTCGATTCTGCTTCAGTCTCACCTCCTCCTTCAGGACTGGAAAGGGAATTTTTGTAGTTCCCAGCTTACTCTGAGCATGCAGTGGCTCACAGGTGTGCGCCAATGGGGGTGTCTTTGGAAAAGGAGCAGTAGAATGGCAGCAGTGGTTGCTTGGAGCAGAATGGAGACTTGTTGCTGATCTATAGCTGTTGAGACCTTGAGTGTTTGTAAAAGCAGGGCAAGTTGTCCGGGGATGGCTCTGCTCACAGAGCTGCTCCTTGGCTGGAGCAGTATCTCCAAGAGTGACTTCTTTAAACAGCTGTTCTTCCCCTGTCCTCATGTCCGTGCAATGGACTAAACTCCAGTAAGATGTTGCATTACTGTTGAACCGCCATGGTGACCAATGGAATAACCCAAAGGTTTGCAGTTAACGTGCTGGATGGTGAGCCTGGTTTAAGGTTGGGGCTTCATGTGTCTGAGCATCAGATGTGTGGGGAGGACATTCCTGCTCCCTGCAGAAGCCCTGATTGATGTTCAGTTTTCAGTGGCACCTGGTTCGACTTGGCTGTGCCATCCAGCTTTGCCCTGTGTTCCCACTTCTGAGGCTTTGCCAACAGTGCCAGGTGACATCTCCACTGCCGGTTGGGCTCGCAGCAGTGTCTGTGGCACAGTGGGACAGATGGGGATCTCAGCCCACCCTGCAAAAATGGATTTCTGTCCCAAATCAGTTCTACCCCATCTGGTTAATCGCTCAGACGTGGGGAAAACTGTGCCAGTACGGAGGGGGTGTGATGTGTGAATGGGAATGAGTTCCTGGAGGGGTGTGGGAGGATGAACGTTGGTCTTTAAGCAGCTTTTCTACTGCTTATGAAACCACAGGCTGGGTGACGACCACTCCTTGTGCAGTGGTGGCGTTCTATATATTCCTGCACTTGAGATCTGGTGTCACTCACTCTCCCACAGTGTGGTCTGTGCTACCTTGTCCTTGAAATTCCTGCTCCGAGCGCGTGTGCTGCTGTGTGTCCTGTGTATGGCAGGGCTGGGGCGTGGAGACCCTGTTTCTGTGTCAGCAGGGGTGCCCACTGGCCTGCCTGGGTCCCTCTTCGGGAGAACATCTTCTCCTGGTAGATGTTACAGTGACTGTGGTCCTTGTGGGGGTTATGGTGGCTCTCCAGGAGCTCAAGATGGAGCACTCTGCTACAGTACCATCTGATGAGGTTTGCTGTTACCAGATTTGAATTCAGTGAGGGGAAAGCTCCAGCAGTCACAAGGAAAAGGCAAGTTTTTGGAGCACTGGAGCATCCTCATGGTGAGATTGTAGCCCTGCTGTAATGCAGCCCTGGCATTTGTCCTTTTATCCCCTAAACCTACCTCACCCATGCTAAGGCAACCTATAGCTTGTTCCTGTATTCTCCAGAAGTATTTAATTGAATAAACCTATTTATTGCAATGTACAAATGATATCCAAGCCATTGCTGCCAAGCAGTCTTTGATATCAAGCTATGCTTTTTAAATAAATTTCAATAACGTTGCTACTAAGTGGTTTTATAGACCATTACTTTTGGCCAATTCATGAACTAATATGCTAACGTATTTTCAGATGAATTGCCTTTATTATTCGACTAATACAATTAATGTATCTTCTCATGGTTACCTTGTCCTGCACTTTGTTTCTGTGAGAGGCGTGACATCATTAACTGTATAGAAACAGCCTTTACCTGGAAAGCTGCTGGGCTTCCCAGAGCCCTGGGTGTGTTTCAGAAAGCATAAAGGCTTTCAGTGTATATTTTCTTGTCTGTGTACATAGGAAACACTCATGCCGATCTAATTGGAAGGGAATAAACCAGTGAAATTCCTTGTGGAGAGTGGGATGTTACCTGGGGATGAAGGGCATTTCACAGTATGTCCCAGCCCCACAGTGTAGGCTGTGGAACGAGCCTGTAGATGAGTGAAATGAAAAGAGGGTGATCAGGAGAGAAGGTTAATTACTGAGATGGAAGGGCTTAGTGTTCAGTGCCCAGGCCAGGATAGGAGGTGGCCACCCTTCACATTCCTGCAGTCAGCTCCCTGGGGCTGTGGAGATGCAGCCTGGAATGTGCTCTGGGAGCTGGGAGCCTTCACCTGCACCCCGAGCTTTTTCAGTTACAGACATCAAAGGTTTTGCATATGCCAGTATTGATTGGGCTCTTCCCAGTCTCTCTCTTTTTTTAAGCTTTCAACTTTTAAAGTTTGCTTTCTGCCAGCAGTGTGGCACTTGGAGCGTGGGTGGAGTGGAAAGCTGGATGCACTTAGGTGAGCGTTCCTGCCTCGCCCGGTGAAGCTGCTCCTCCGTGTGCCAGCTTTCCAGGGCAAAGCCGTGTGGGCAGGGGTGCTGGGAGTCCTTGAGACCTGTATGGTGCCCGTGGTGTGAGGGAGCCTGTGTATGGCTGGGGCTCAGCCTGCCAGGGAGGGCTCCTGAGCCCCCCGAGTGCCCCGGAGCCTTGACCCTGCCCTGGGAAAGCAGAGCGTCGCCTGTGCCGCTCCTGCACTGCCAGCTGAGGTGTTGGGATAAAGCAGTTGGTTGTTGGTACGTGTTGTAAACATGGTTGGTTACCAAAATTAGTGCCTTGGCTCCTGCTTTTTACAAATAATAGCACATTTTGCTCCTCTGGCGACTTTGGGGACATCTGGTGCTGTCAGAGCAACGTGACTGCTGAGGTGCTGTGCAGGCAATGCCCTGTCCAGAGAAAGATTTTAAAATACTGGCGAATAAGCTTTAAAATTACTTCAACAGTAGGTATTTAGGAAAAGGGGTAGAAGGGACTTGGGGAATGTATTTCTCTTCCTGACTTATAAAAAAAAATAAAAAGTTACAAATGGGGATTTAGTCTGATCTTGAATTTTGAGGGCAGTGCAAAGCAGGAAGAGGTAGAATCTATTCTGTCTGAAGTGATATGAATTGGTTTTATGGATCTGTAAATACTTGAAATCCATTTTTTACTGCAGTTATGGTTCAGTTTACTCTTTTATTGTGCTGTACAGCATCACAGTGTTAATCCAGGGATCTGTTGTAGTTCATTATTTTTAGTTTTATTTTTTTAGACTACTGGTTTCAACAGCAAAGCTATTCTGGTAGTTTAACTCAACTTTTCCCATAATCATGTTTGCTGTTCCATTGGGATGTTGATATAAAACTGTAACGGGAAGGAACGGCTCTGTGACAGCTTTGAGCAGATCTCTTCATGCAAATCTGCTTTTCTCTCCTATGTAAATGTTATGGGGAAGTGTAATAGATATGTAAGCTGTTAAGTATGAACCAGCTGGATTTTCTGGCTTTGTAAGGCTTATATTCACTGCTTTACCTTTGTACTCTCAAAAGGTGAATTGGGCAAAGGGGGAGGTTGGCTGGGTTGAGTTAAACCTGGCTCCTGATGAGTAGCCCAGATGTTGCCCATCTTGTTGTGACTCTGATAAAATAGTGTGGCTTCTCAATAGGTTTTTGTGTGGCTTTATTTGGCTTTATTTTCTAACCAAAATGTACAGGTAATGTCTGTATATTGTCATAACAAGCAATTTTTTAAATTACTACCAGTCAAACCAAAACTGATATTTCTGGAGGTGGTATAACCTTTACTTGCACTAATGGATGTTTTATGTTTAGTAGTCTCCATTTTAATTTAGAGATACATTCCAACAGCATTAACAATAAAAAATTGTATTCTTGCAACTTTTTTCTTCTAGAAATGACTGCTGTCACTGCAGCCAATGTGAACTTCAAATGGGACCCCAAGAGCCTGGAGATAAGAACACTGGCGGTTGAAAGGCTCCTTGAGCCTCTTGTTACACAGGTGGGAAAAGGGGCAAAATAAACCTTCATGAAGATGTTTTATGTATTATTTCAATTGGATAACTTGTAAAGTTTAAATTCCAAGAGTGAAAATAGTGAAAAATCGAAGATGGAAAGACATTTACAAATAGTTTCTTTGTTCAGTTTTATTGTAAGAGTTACTGGGCAGGGGTGTAGTAAGACTGTGCTGCTTTAGCACTGGATAAGTCACAGTATTCCAATTAGAAGTGCAGAAATGCATGTTAGTAACTAATATTCCATGCCTATGGTTTGTCCTGGATTTGTGAATAAGAGCTTCTTTCTCCATGGTGTGCATGTCCCTGTGAAATGCACCGAAGAGTATAGGAAGGCTGGAATAAGACTTGTAAATATGAGCTGTGCCATTGGGCATTTTTGAAGATCTGTGGGAGAGGCTTTCCAGAAGGTTTGGAAGAGTTTGGAACTGGAGGCAGTTCACTCATCTCTTCTAACACTGTTTTCCTGGAATACGAAATGTCTAAAATGACAGTACGAACTAGACATGATTCCTGCTAAGCACAGGCTGAAATGATCACTTTATATTTTCAGTATTAATATCCCTTTAGTCATCAAACTTGTGTTCCCTTTGGATCCTCAGATGGGCACTTCTACTGTAAAGCTTTTTAGTTTAAGTTACTGATGGAGTCTTTCCTTAAGAGAAGTTGTCTTAATTTGGCAAACTTAACTTAGCAAGCTAGTTCATAGGACCTTTTTGTCCAAGTCCAAGTGTCTGTAACTTATTCTTTAAGGAAAACAGGCTGTACTGGCAATCCCAAATTTTCTGAATGATGTGACTGGCAAAATACAGAGAGGGAAATGGAGCAAACTGTTGTGTTGCATCTTCTTATTTGTAGGACATGATGAACTGAGGCTACTCGGTACAAATGCTCCCCATTAACCAACACGATATTTTCAGCTGATGGCTTTCCCTCTCTGAATCAGCCCACTGAGAAGATGGATTCAGCTCTGAGGACCTTTATGTCAGAAGTCCTCAGGCTTTCCAGAGTAGTAATTTTTTTTAGTGTTATTTAACATCGCATTGAAGTAGCTTTGTATGCATTCCTAGGCTTTCCAAAAAGGAGGAGGAGGGGGAAAGGCAAATGGAGAAGTGTGTGTGGATTTTGTGACATATCTGTGTTTGATAGAAGGGTGTGGATGCTGGTCCTGAGCTAAGAGTACCTGGTGGTCATCTGGCTGCTGGTGATGGCCCTGGTCTCAGCAGGGTTTTAGTCTAAAACATAGAATCAGAGACATTTGTTGATTGCAGGATTGTGAGAGTTCAGTTTGGGTTCTGTTAAGGAAATAGTGAGCTCTAGGGGATCCTTTGGTCTGCATTCAGCCCATTGTCTGTGCTACTGTTTTGGACTGAAAAGACATTGTTTCTAGATTTCTATAGATCCAGACTTCAACCTTGTTTGGGGTCTCTTATGACTGGAGAGTTATCCCAGACTAATTATGCCCGCCTTGGTTTCCTTTATGTGCTGCCAAAGAGCTCTGGCCTGTTACTGAGATTGCAGTTTATCAAAAATACAAATAGATCTCCATTCTGAAATCAACTTTTCAGGTCTGCTGCTGCTAAGAAAATCTTTAAGCTGTTTAGCTGCATTTATAATGCTCATCTAAAGAATCAAGAAGCATGGTCATGTTTAAACAGATGTGAAAAACACTTTGCTAGGTTAACTGTTGGAGCTGGCAATATGCAGGCATTGGCAATGCACTGTCTAGAAAAAAATGCATGTGGCATTACTGTCAAATGGATAAACACCTCATTTATTTCTTGTTTTGGTTTTCTTTTTCCCTTCCACCCGTGCCTTTAGGTAACAACACTGGTTAACACCAGCAACAAGGGCCCCTCTAATAAAAAACGGGGCCGTTCTAAAAAGGCCCATGTTCTGGCTGCTTCGGTTGAACAAGCAACAGAGAATTTCCTGGAGAAAGGAGACAAAATTGCAAAAGAGAGCCAGTTCCTCAAGGAGGAGCTGGTAGCAGCAGTGGAAGATGTTCGCAAGCAAGGTAAGAGCTTTGTGTCTGGTGGCCTGTTAAACCGTGGCTCTTCAGAGTAAGTTCCTTTTGCTGTTGTTTCCCTTTGCTTTATTTCTGACTCTGCACTTCTCCACTTGTGTGGATTCCCTGCTTGCCTGGCTGGCATCCTTGAGGAGTAATATGAACTGGATAGATCTGGAAATTGGATATCCCAAGTAGAGATTGAGAGAAGCACAAGGGCTGGTTCTTTGAAGATCACTTAAAAACTCAGTTTAGACTTAAAAGTAAACCACCCCACCCCTCCAGATTATATGAAACTACATCTCAAATGTCAATAACTTCTTCAATATTCCAATGCATACAGACCAGCATTGTAGGAGGAAGAGCCAAGTGTTGACTTGACAGAGACGTGTATCTTGAATATGCAAAATGTAAACAGCAACAAACAGAATGTGAAGACCTTGGTTAAATATTCCAGGCTTCCTCCCCCACATCTAGTGTTGATTTTTATAATTTTTACTTTCTTGGAGAAGACCTCCAAGAAAAGCCCGTGGAGCTGACTTACTCTAAAATATGCACTAGTAAATATTGTTGCTCATAAATCATTTATCATTCTTCCAGTCATGAGTCTTTTCTATGCTTCAGTGAAACCCAGTCAACTGGTATTAATGGTGACGACTGCTCCTGCAAAGAAGGGAAAGCTCATTAGCATTAATTACTTGTTTGTAGCTGAAGTTGCAGAGTGGTGAAATATTAGTTAGAAATGGTTCTAAGTTCTGGATGATCCTGGCTGACAGACCAAAGAAAGATCAAGGTAAGAAGGCTACAAAATAAGAGGCTAATTGAGTTGGCTTAATTTAACAACAAGCAGCGAAAGAGACCCCTTTGACTCAAAGCTTTAATTCCTGCTGCTTGCAGCTCAGAGTTGAGAGTCAGAGCTCCTCTGGGAGTGCCTCCAAGTGACTCTGTGATATCAGTGAGCAAGGGAGCTGTGCTCAGCCCTGGGGATTGAGATGTTCTCTGAGCTGGATTTGTAGTTGTGCATTGCAGTGAGAAGCTGGTAGGAAGGAGAGACTGATAGAAAAACCTTCTAGATGGCCCTTTCACTTGTTTCTTGGCCTCTCCTTGGTTTTGAGACTACACATGGGCTTGGTGCCAAAGCCTCCCGTTGGCGTCTGACAGGAGGTGAAGCACACAGCTGAGAGGTGCTGGAGGGAAAGAACTTCCCACCTTAATGTCGCTTCACTTCCTCCTCCCTTTTTGCTGTTTGCAGCTTGCATGAGGTCTGGTGCATAGAGAGAGTGGCTGTGCCCATTTCCTGAGGCTGGCTGTGTGCTCAGACTGGAGGGAGTCCCCTGGATACAACTGGTGCCCACCCTCATTTGTGGTGAGCAGGGGTCAAAGCTGTGCCCTGTCATGAGGCTGGTGTTTGGCCAAGTTTAGCAGAGCAGCTCTCAGTAAGGAAATGAAAATCAAACCAACCTTTGAGGAAATTAAAAGCAAGAGGTGAAAAATGAGACAGCAGAGGGCAGGGTTATTGCCAGCAGTGCCTGGGAGGATTGCAGTTCTCAGCAGTGCTAATAACAGCAAGGAGGTACAACCTCCCAACACACATGTTTATATACATTCCATGTGCTTATGGAGCACTCCCAGTATTGTGGTAGACCAATTGGAAGAAATGAACTGGAGAGACAAGGGACGTGTGATACAGAGTCTGTGTGTGTGCTTAGCAAGTCTTGCTTGTGTTGGTGCCTTTCTCTGCCTTTTGCAGTGGGGGCAGGAGTGGAGAGGAGGATCTGGGTGTTGTGGTCAGCAGCAGGGTGATCAGGAGCTGTGTCTGAGAGCAGCAGTGGGATTACAGATATAGAGCACAATTTATCTTCAGCAGGGGACAGGAAAATAGAATTAATAACGCTTCTATTTAGAGTAGGGAGAGGTTTAGTTACCATAATAAAAAAAGATGAATGAATGTAGACAGGGATTATGAAGATGATTAGGACAATAGATAACTTGTCTCATCAGAGAAAATTAAAAAAAATTTTTTTTTTAGCCTAGCAAGAAGAAGATTGAGAGAGTACATGATTTTAGTGAGCATGCTTGTTCATAAAATCCCATTTGCTGGGGGTAAAAACAAAGAAGTGAAAAGAGCTATTTGAAATGAATGATAGCATGGCTACATACTAAATCAATGTAAGTGGATCTTCCAAGTCTTCCCGCTTTTTACAATGGAAGGATAAATTACAACTTGCTGTAAATATTAAAAAAATTAATGAAGTCTCCTACAGTAAGATTCCTAGCCTTTTAAAGATTTGGACTTTTGATGCTTTATAAAGCTGTGGAACTCTTTAAGATTTTGAGCAGAATAGTTGAGGCAAAGAATCAAAGTGTTTTTCAGAATAGATCCTGCTGGACTTGGTGCTGGGAAAACATTTGATGTGAATGCCTCGGTTTTCAACATCCTTGCAGTGTTTGTTACAGTCACTTCTGCCACTGGGGTTTGCTGGGTAACAGAGGGGGCTATACTGGTCTTGCCCAGCCTTAATCCCTCCACCTCTCTGTGGGGTTCTACCTTCTCATGAACCATGAAGTCTTGGTGTGTTCAGCTCTGCTGGTGCTGTTGGGAGGTGTTTTGGAACTGAACCAGTTCCTTACCCAGGTGCTTGGTACTGAGACAGGTTCCAAACTGGGATTAAGAATGAAATTTCTTTGGGATCAGACTGAGACTATTCCAGATTTCCTGGAGTACTGATGGCCATAGTTCACTGTCTCTGTATCTGCGTGTGAGCGTGGGGATCCAGGGAATTAGCTGTGCTCTGGCAACTCCACATAACAGACCAAAAGTCAAAGCTTAAAATTAAAAAGCTTAAGCCTGTGTGTGGGCCTTGAGCTAAGAGAATGGATGAATGGTCTTGTGAATCCTGTGGGCTTTGATCATGTTTCAGGTTGCAAATGCAGGGGAATGAGCTGACTGATTCAGTGTGGTGTCTTTCTGCCTTGTGTTTCTAAGTGAAGGCTTTTTTCAAAACTGAACAGTGAGACAAATCATGAAAGGGGAAAATAGGTTTTCAACTGTATGCTTCTCACAAGGTGCGTGGCTTAAAGGACTTCCAAGGAGCAGAAGGAGGCCAGTTGTGGAATGCAAACACTGACTTATTCCTGGAAAACTGAACTTGAAAATTCTGTTGTGACCAGTTAGCTTAATTTCTTGGAAAGGTGCAGTGAGTTCAGTTGTTTCCCTCCAAGAACAATGCCTTAGGAGTGTGCACTTGGATTAGAAGTAATCCTTCAGCCAAGGACCTGGGATCTTTGAAAAGCCATAACCTAAGGGAGCTCAGAGATGGCTCTTGGAAAACTGTAGGAATGTTGTAGGCAGTATATAGAGTTGATTGAAGACAAAATTAAGGAAGTAACAGAAGTTTTTATTGCCATAAATATCAACTCCTGTGTTGATATGGCAAAAGGTGATGCAGTGCCTTGTCCTTTATAGTAGAAAGCCAAGGCAGCCTGTTGTGACAGGGTGTTGAAGGTGGCATTACTGGTGAGATGGGACTTCAGTATCCACAACAGTAGAGACTTGAAACTCTGATTTCCTGCTTGCCTTCATTTAGTGGGGAATGGCAACCTCTAGGGAACTGTGGGGGGTGCTCTGGGCAGGTGCAGGAATGGCCTGGTGGCACTTGTGGTGTTTCCAGTGCTGCTGGCAAAGCTTCCTGGGGACACACTCTGAACTGGGAGGTGCTGAAAGGTGATGTGTGGGCACGAGTTTCCAGCTTGCAAGAAGAGCAGCAGTGCCTGTGTGTCCTGGCCTTGCTGCCTTGCCTGTGCCCTCCTGTCAGTGGTGGTGGGAGCAGCTCTCTGTCATGGTCATCATGTACCACTGCAAGGAGGATTAAAAGTGCTGTCAGACCCTGTGGGCATGGTGGGAAGGCGACTAGAAAATGGTAATTTTCTTTTGACGGACTAAAATCTTACTATTTCTGAAATGGGCTCTGTTCCATTAGATTTCTTTGAATTCTTAGTGCTTTATTGACAAGATCATAGGACAGTTACCATTGCCCTTTCTTTTCTCAACTCTGTTTCATTTTCTTTCCCTTCTAACACCTAGTGAAAATCCAAGGTTATATTGGAAAAGAGATTACTCATGTAAGAATTTGTACCAGTTTTATAATCTGAGTCTCATAGTTGGACTCTTCACCATGTGTTACTTTTAACTCTTCTTTATCTGCTCCCCAGCTAATGTTACCTCTGGTTCAAGTATGAAAATGGGAAGATTATGCTGGATCCCCTTTGAACTGCTAATGCACACACAGAATGCAGTAACTGCATATTTAGGCCAGGGCAGAGTGCGCTGTTACCATTTGAATCCAGCTAAAATAACTACCCCATGTTGCTTTTCCTTTATAAAAAGTCTGAAAGCCAACTTTCTTTAATTGGCAGAAATATATATATATATGCAACAACTTTAAATATAATCTTCCTTTAATTCTGGGAAGCCAGTTATCTTTTGACACCCTGACAAGCTGTTTGAAACTCACTAAATCTTTTTAAGTCTCCTGTTAAAATAAAAAGGAATAGCATTTTATTTCAGGACTGGCTTGAAAGGTTGCAGTTTAAGAGATGAGTAGAGGATAATTTTGGTTGTTAGTAATTTCTGAGATTCAAGTGAAGCAAGTGGCTATCTCTCTAAATTTTTTAAAATAGAAAATAAATGGAAACAACATTCTTTTAGGAGTTGAAAATGTGGGAATTTTACTTGCAAGTAAATAAAGGGGGAAATATTTTTAGTAAATTTTTGGTTCTGGCATATCATAGAGTGACCTGGATTGGAAGGACCTGAAAGCTCATCCAGTTCCGCCCCTGCTATGGGCAGGAACACCTTCCAAGCCCCATCCAACCTGGCCTTGGACACTTCCAGGGAGCCAGGGACAGCCACAGCTTCTCTGGGCACCCTGTGCCACGGCCTCACCACCCTCACAGGGAACAATCCCTTCCCAGTATCTCATCTAACCCTGCCCTCTGGCAGTGTTAAGCCATTCCCCGTTGTCCTGTTACTTCATGTTCTTGTAAATAGGTATCATTAAATCCTGGGATTGTTAACAGATTTTATACTTGTAGTGGTGACATTTATTTTATTATTAGCCTTTTCTAGAAGGAATAAGGAAAGGTTCATGTCAGCTGTGTAGTGGTTTTGTAATCGATCTCCTGACTGGTTGCAGTTTTCAGCGTTGGTGATACATTCTTCCATCCATCTGGAAATCTGGGATTCTTATCCCTTCTTAAAGTAAATAGTCCTGTTCCCCAAAGTTGGGTAAGGGATAGCTTTGGGTTGATATTCAGAGCTGGCCCATGCTCGGACAGAAGCTTTATTTTTTTTCCCCTCTCACAGAATTGAAGTAGCATATTTTTTTATCTTATAATGTTATGTACCACTCTTGGTTGTATTATTTAAGATGATGGAAGGGTGTTACATAGGAGGGAGCATTTGAACAAAATCGGATATCTTGATGTGGTTGCTTGGACAGGCTGGCAGCTGTGCTGGGGCTGAATTTAGCTATGAAGGTGTGGAGTGCCTGGGTGCTAGAAACTCTGTGTGGGGATGGTTAACCCCCAGGCTCTCCAGCTGTTGGTATTTTTGAGTAGTTAAAAATAAGCTGTTAAAATAAACAGAAGCATCCCAGGACTGCATCATCTAGAGATCTCGGTGCGGACCTTGGCCAGCCCTGTTTGGGTGTGGGCTCCATGGGACTTGCTGTCAGCTGTCACTTGTCAAGCACTGTTGGAGGTTTTTTCTTCTCATCTGAGACAGGCTATTTTTATTTTGGCATTTGGCCATGTGGACACTTTTTCATACAGGTTTGGGAAGCCTCTGGCACAGCAGTTATAACAGTTCCTCTCCTTTCTGGTCATCTGCTGCTGCCTGCACATCTCTGACCTTGAGGACCTACATTTTCTGTACTAAGTCCTCACTCTTCTCCCAGTAGTTTCTGAGATGCAAAGAGATCCAAGAATAATAATGTGAATTCCAAAACTTACTGCTGTGTAGGAACTGTGGTACTGGAAGCTGCTTGAAAAAGCAGGGGAGAAATCCAAAATTTACTCCTCTGACTATATGCAGACATTACTTTTATGCTTTCCAAATGCCTTCTGGAGGAATTTCTCTAGCTGGGTAAAGTGGCCTTTGCTTTTCATAGTTAACCAATGGCATTGTTACCATCTGAAACCCAAATTCTTTCCTCCTGCACCAGATGCAGACCCACAGGCTATGAAATGCTGAAGCATTTTACGAAGCAGTGCCTGGCTTTGAATTCAAACCAGGGCATATCCAGCCAGGTCATCGCTCCGAGTTGTTTACAGTCCCAGGAGCTGTGGCAGCTCGCTGTGTGTTTACAGTGCTTTCTGCTGCTTTCAGCTTAACTCCTTTTGCTCAAGCTTTGAAAGCATTGTAGCTTGTGAAATAACTGCAGCCCCACGGAGGCATGCTGAATCTGCCTCTGCAGAGGATTCTGGCATGTTAAAACACCTCTACAAATGGAAATAAGGACTAAAGTGCTATTTCCCAACCTTTCCTCCCTGCCAAGCCCCTCTGCCCTGATGCCATGCGGTGGCTGTACTTCGAGGTAGCCACATGCACGAATGGTTGGCTGTATTCTAAGGCTTAGGTTGGCTTGCCCAGAATGCTGGCAGCCCCTTGGGAAGGGCTGTGTGGGGTTAAAGCCCTCCATCTGTCTCCCCTGTGCAGGTGACCTGATGAAGAGTGCGTCGGGGGAGTTTGCAGACGACCCCTGCTCGTCGGTGAAGCGAGGGAACATGGTGCGAGCGGCGCGGGCCCTGCTCTCCGCCGTCACCCGCCTGCTCATCCTGGCCGACATGGCAGATGTCTACAAGCTGCTTGTCCAGCTCAAAGTGGTAAGAGTGGTTCTTGGCGAAAATTACTGTGCCCTGCCAGGGTCTGTTCCACACATGTGCTGACCCTGTGCTGGCAGTGCCTCGCTGCTGGAGCGGGGAGGGGTTTCGGGTTTTTCCTCCAAGCACAATGTGTGCAGTGGACGCCTGTCACTTGTTTTTACACTCATTGTCAGCAGCTGTTGATGTTGAGTTGCACTTTGTTCTGAACTTATAGTATAGAAACTGAGACTCTGTGTTGATACTTGGCCCGTTCATCTTACAGAAATCATTTGGCTTTCTTGGGATGAGTAGCTTCAGCAGACTAAGTAAAATGAGAGAGGAATATTTAAGTAAGGCTTTTCTTTCCTTGAGCAAGAGAGTGGTGGGTGGTTCGTGCAGAGTTCGAAATGAAATGAGATTGGATACCAGGCCTGCCTTTGCTCATGGGCGTTGAGGACTTTCCATGTGCCCTTCAATGGCCACAGCCACAGCTCTGCCAGGGCCCTGGGCTCCTTCATGCTCTTTCAGATATGTGTGCTTGGCTGTCTCTGGTAGCTGGTGAGTATGAAGTAGTAGCTGACCTTTGTGTACTGTTAGCCTTTGAAGTGTCTCTCTCCAAAAAATAACAGGGGGCAGAGGAAGATTGCTTTCTCTGTCTGCCATGAAATACATTCTGAATTACTTCCTGACCTGTGGACTGTATTGCTTGGAAAAATATGTGAGTATATTTTCTTTTAGGTGGAAGATGGTATCTTGAAACTGAGAAATGCTGGCACAGAGCAGGACTTGGGTATCCAATACAAAGCCCTCAAACCAGAAGTGGACAAGCTTAACATAATGGCAGCCAAAAGACAACAGGTATAGTGTGGCAGCTCTTTCTTCTGTATGTTGTTTCTTCTTTACCAAAATAAGGGAGACTTGTTGTTCTTGGACAGTACTTTTACTTTTTTTTCTTTTTCAATTTTATTTTATTTATTTTTGTTGCTGATACTTCGTGTTGCTGTGCCGTGTTTAGGAAGTCTGAGCTTGCTTGGTAAGCAGGAAAACTCTGCTTGGCTGCAGGGTGTTGCTTCTGACAGAATTTGTTCTCAGTAGCATTTGTTGATGTTTAATGCTTTAGTGCCTTAATGAAATGCTACTCCCCAAGACTTGCACTTCCCAATTTGAAGCAGTGCAAGTGTGGGTAAGGAAAGAGAAGTGATTTGTGAAGTGATTTTGTGCACCCAGTGCACCCTAGACCACGTTGCTGTTGTGGTTCACACAGACAGAACATATCCTTGTGCAGTGGGCAAAAGTCATGGCTGGGCACAGCTTTTTCCAAGGGAGCGAGTGGTGATGCTTGTTACTCTTGCACTGAAATGCCCATTTGAGAAGGGATTTTTAATCCCTGTTTGTTATGGTATGTTCTGTGTTTGGATGGCTTGTGCATAACCTTAAATTGCGTGTGAAATTTGTTTTGTTCAACAGCACTGGTGTGACTCATCCTTGTGTAGGTAAGTTTTCAAAAGAAAGCAGAGGTGTGGGCAGTTCCACTTATCAGGAACAGCATAATTTTTGTAAAGCATTTTTTCCTCTTTGTTCTGCTGATATGTACAAACCAAAATTGCTTATGCACCTCTGACACTTCTTGGGACTTTTTGCAGAGATTTATCTTAGAAAATAAACTGGGTACAGTCTAAAATGGATTGCCAGTTGGTTATGTATCTCAAATCTGATTGCAGTAAATGGGAGTAGGGTTGTGATGGCAGTGCAATAAATGCTCCTAAACTGCTTTGTGATAGATTGTTCTGCACTATGGGAAGTGGTTGTACAAAGTCTGTAAATCTGTATGCCTGCTTGGAGTGCCCTCCCTGCTTGGTGTGTACCTTACAGAGGTCACATATTGCACATTCATTTTGAAGAGTCTGACAGATTTTTTTCCCCCCTTTTTCTCAGTAAGGCAGTCCTCATCTTCATTTTCATCACCTCTTTGTTAAATTTAAGAAGGGATTTTAAAATTATGATGCTGCTAATAGCTATATTCATTCTTCCTTTTATAAACTTGCAGCTTGTGCTGGACTCAGAAGCTGTATCTAATCATAGTGCTTCTGTTCCAAAGCAGAGGTGATGGTGCTTTAGAGAATTGCAGCAGGGAGTGTTTGGGAAAAGACTTGCTTGCTAATCTTAAATTAGTAGTAATTACAGTCATTGGATTAATTTTGTCTCATTGGAGGTGAACAAGAAGTTGAATGGGATGATATATTTGTTCTTCTGAAATTGAGTACCCGGAGTCTCTTGAGGAGAGTAAACGTCATCTTCTAGGTGTGATTGAAGAAAACATTCTGGTTGTGAGCCTGGGAGTTTAAATTAAAGATGATCCTGCTTCTCATCTGCAAGTGCAAGACAGGACAGCTTTCAAAATGCTGGTCCTGTGCTGCAGAGAGGAGCAAAAATCCAGTGTTGGATTTTGGATTGTGCGGTTGTGAATTACCCTGCAGTTATGGTGGGTTTTGTCTTTGTGAAGCTGTTGTGGTTTGCAATTAGTTGAGCCCTCAAGAATAAGAATGCTCAGTCAGCAGACAGATTTGAGCACACCAGGCAAAGAACCTGCCTGTCTTTTGAAGATGCACAGAGATGGCGTATGGATGTTGAACGTAGGGAATGTTCTCAAATGCTTTATTTTTTCCTTTAATTTTCCTAACAGGAATTGAAAGATGTGGGTCACCGTGACCAAATGGCGGCAGCCAGAGGAATTCTGCAGAAGAACGTTCCCATCCTGTACACGGCATCCCAGGCCTGCCTGCAGCACCCTGACGTTGCTGCCTACAAGGCCAACAGGGACCTGATCTACAAACAGCTTCAGCAGGCGGTGACGGGCATCTCCAATGCTGCCCAGGCCACCGCCTCCGACGACGCTGCCCAGCAGCAGGGGGGAGGGGGAGAGCTGGCCTATGCTCTCAACAACTTCGATGTAAGTTGTGAAACCTTTACATTTTGAAAAACTAAGTGCTAACTCAGCGATGTTCCTTCACCTGGTTTAGTGGCAGCAGCTTACTGGTATTCATATTGCCTGCAAGATAGCTAAAAAGAATTCTTTTTCCAAGCTAGGGTTGATGGAATATAGAAATTTATCTGTGTGTTTCTTGGTGATTGAAGGCTGTCAAATTAAACTAGCTCTGAAGTAGCAGTTAGCCTACTGCTACCTTAGATGTAAGTCCTTGGTTTATTTGAAATTGATTATTTCATAATATATTTAGGTAATGTATTCTTGTAGGTGACAGAAATTATTTATTAAAAGTGAATGTCTTTGGAATTGCCCAAACTACCTATTGAGAGGAACGTGAAGTGGGAAGTTGAATATGATCTTTGGTTGGGGATGAAGTCATTTCACACTGGTGTGTTGTACTGATCTGTCATGTTCCTTGTCTCATGTTCAGCACGTTGCCGAGGACAGCCATGCATTTTTACAGAGATCTCTTTCCTTTTGAAGCCAGGATTCTGTGTCTACCACTGATTCAGCCTCTGAATTTTAAACACCTTACCTTTAGAACTCTATTTAATAATGCAAAGCCATCACTAAAAAGGCAATTAATAGTTGTGGTTTTGCCAGATTTTGCTCACCATCTCCTCTTCATTCTTACCACTCTTGTTCCTCCCTTTCTGCCATGTTTCTTTTACCAGGATAAAGTGCTATTTGAGTTTTCCCTGTGCCTGGTGGGAAGCCTTTCTCTGTGATCTCTTGGGTAACAAGAGGATGTCATGACTGTCTTGATCTTTGTGACTGACTTCAGTTTTTAAGTTTACCTTTCTTATTCTGTCAGCTGCATGCTCAGTAAGCCTTAGGAGTGTGCCTCAAGTTCCCCTGAGGGAGCACAGGTTCTCATAGGTACCTGTGGGAGGGGAAGGCAGGCCCTGCAGCAGCACTGTCAGGGACTGACTTGGGTACACAGAGTTGAATCAACTCCATTCAGGTTTGTGGACTGGCTGATCCAGCTGAAATTGTCTAACAAGACTTCTGATATATCACTGTATTTTACTATACAAACTCTCCAGTATATGGCTGGAGACTAGTTTTTTGAGTGTTGCAGTTGCCATGAAGCTTGTGAGCTTTTAATTCCACTTTGTGGGGCTTTCTGCTAGCAGCAGTGCTGGATCAGCAGGCCAGCTCGATGCATGGTGTGTGCAATAGCTGTCATCTCATCCCTGCCAAAGGAGGCTGACAAAACAAATGTGGTGAGGTTCTTGGCAGATGTTATCCCTGCACTTCATTTCCTGCTGCTGCTTGAGTGTTTTTGTGCTCCTGTAATAGAGGCTTTGCACACACATGCCCGCACATACTCCAGTGATGGTAAAATATTAAATGGCTACCAGAAGATAACAAGCTGATTGTTATCTCTCCTTTCTGATGGTGCAGTCCATGCTACCGTTGTATTAACCATGTGGCTAAAAGCTTCAGGAAAAGTAAGGACTCTGTTGGAGAGCACATGCTGTGTTCTCATCCTGCTGATGGCTGAGTGGTTCCTCCCCTGGGGTATGAAATGTGCTGGCTGGCAGGAGAAGCAGTGGTTGTGCCGTGGCTGCTGAGCTTAGCTAGTGTACAAACTGAGAACTCCCAGCTCAAAAGACTTTGGGCATCCTCTCATAAGTAACAAATCTTGCCCCTGTACTGGGAAGAAAACCCATCCAAACCCTAAACCAACCACCAAACCTTCAAATGGACAAATAAGTTTTCTTTAAGAAATTAGAGACCTGTTGAAATAAATGACCAACAAGTCCTGCACAGCTTCCTGGGGAACTTCCCTGGGTGGTGTATTGGCCCCTTGAGAGCAGATACATCAGTGCTGCTGTTTCAGCCTTAAGTCTCTTGGTATGCTTATGAATACTCCAGCAAGATAAACCTGTGATAATTTTCTGTTATGAAGAAATGGATTTCTGTGCTGTTTGAAACCTTTGTGTTGATATATCACTGGGGAATTTTTGAGAATAGAGTTTTATTTACCTGCCTAACAGTGAAGAGAAGGAAGACTGGACAAAGTAGGACAACAGAGCACTATGTGCAAGGCTAATTTTGGATGTTTGTTTTCTTATTCATGATGGGATAATTATATCTGACAAGTTAACTAGTGAAGGCATGTCTGGATTGACATGTAGTTAGGAAGAGTTCCCTACTTTGAACCTTATTTGTGCTGGCACGTTTCATTTTTACCATTCACGTAACGAGGCTTCCTGTGGCCAAGATATGTTTAGCTGTCAAAGCAGCACAAGAAATGACTGGTGATATAATCTGCTGGGAAACCTCTCAGTAATTTTACAGAACTACTCATGAAAATCCTTCTCGGTGCCAAAATAGTGTTGTTTGCCTTTTAATGCCTGATCAGGGCGTTGCTCTAAGTGTTGGTTGTGTTGGTGACTTCTCAGTAACTTGCTGCTTGGTCCAATAACTGATGTTGCAGAACTTTTCTTTTCCTAGAAACAAATTATTGTGGATCCATCGACCTTCAGCGAGGAGCGTTTCAGGCCGTCCCTGGAGGAGCGCCTGGAGAGCATCATCAGCGGCGCGGCGCTCATGGCTGACTCGTCCTGCACACGTGATGACCGACGGGAGCGCATCGTGGCCGAGTGTAACGCGGTGCGACAGGCCTTGCAGGATCTGCTCTCGGAGTACATGGGCAACGTGAGTGGCTCCTGCTCTCTTGGCTTAGTTTGGGTGGGTTTTAACTCCATATGACGAGCTAAAAGGTGGAATTGAAGCTGTGTGTCTCCAAGCTGGTTTGTTCTGGTCCAAACAGAGTTTGAATGGTAAAGAGTAGTCCCGAAAGGCTTGTCTTGAGGTGGGATGAAACATACTTAAATCATCAGTGATACTTATCTTAAAATTGATCTCTAATCTTCCAGGCAACTGTTATCATCATCAAGTGTTAACCCTTTGGCACTGCTTTTATTTCCTGACTGTTAATGTTGGTTTGTATAGGAATTCAGTGGAACTAGTCTGTTTTTCCACCTTGGTTTACATAAAGTAACGGGACTTACGCAAAAAGTAGTACTTTGCTTCTGTTGACCCTTGGAAAGTTTAACTGTGGCATCTTTTTAGCTAAAGGCATAAATTGTCAGAATCAAGTCAGTTATTGTCGCTACTCAGGTTGAGGTGATATATGAAGTCAAATGTTTAGTGAAGAACCCTGAGAGCAGTTTGGTATAAATATTGGGCTCTGAGCAGTTCTTTTCCAGTGTTTAGGCATTGAATGTGCACACACAGTATTTGAAGCCTGGGAGTGTTTCTGTGTTTGGAGTAAGTATCATATCATGTGGGTGAGCTTCTGCAGCTGAAGGCATCATGATATAATACTGGACTTTCTTCCCCCCCATTGCTCCTTTGCCCTTGTCCCAGCAAGTTTTCATCTGAGTAACTTGCTGTGTTGAGAGGTGAGCTCAGGATATGGTAAGACTGACACTGTATCTCGTTGTTAAACTTGAATACTGTTAAAGCTGATTTTGGAAAAAGTTACAGAAATAGCAACAACTTCAGCAAACTCTGTGGCTTGTAGAACTGTGGCAAGTAAAATTGTCTGAAGAAATCTTAATGGGAGTCTTATTTATGCTTTTGAACATTTTTGGGGTCAAAGTTCAGAGATACCTTTTTTAGACAGTAGGACTTATTTAGGAGCCTCTATGTGTTAAGTACCTTAACTTCAAATCTTTTGGCAAAAGTGACTTCAGTGCAGAGTAAAACTGGTCCAGAGGCTGCCATATGTGGGTTGGGGTGGTGGAATTTGGAGAACAGATGTAGTGTGTGGTAGAGAGAAAGGAAAAGGAGGATTTCTGTTTACCAAAGACAAGGACAAAGTAATTGAACAAAACTGGTGCAAGTCTGATGTAGCCTGCGGGCTGAGCGAGGTAATTCATGTAGTCTGTCTTAATTGCTTGTGCAAGTAGCTTGTGCTCAGCACTGACAATTTGTAGAACTTCAGAGTGCAGCTGGGAAGCAAAGCATGAGGTTGTGCCATTCTAAACTCCTTTGAGCAGGGTGTTTTATTAGTCTGTAAAGAAGCATCAGCAAAAATGCCTCAAACAAATGTGCTGCTGGATTGGACGGAGCCCTGTCAGCATGATTGAGAATGGAGCAGCCACCAAAGGCTAATTGAACATGTGGAAGAGGTAAATGCTCGGTCTTGCATGTAAGAGTTGGTGGCATTTGTCTCATTGAAAGTTGGTCAATACCCATGTGAGTGTGGAGCTGTGACTTCCTCTCAGGGGAAATACCTGTCCCCCTCCTCAGCCAGGTGCTCTTGTCTCTGATACCAAGTTAAAGTAATCACGCAGAGATGGAAAGAATGTATTCCCTCAGTTATCTCCTTTAACACATTGTGAAATTAGTGGAGCATGCTGAATTTTTTAAAGTCACTGCTATGTTATGATTGTAGACAGTGTAGTTGGGGAAATGAGATTAGAAATTCAGTGAAATGGAGTGGAAAAAGCAATTGATAAATTATGGTGGAAATGTGGGATGGTGTGTAAAAATCCATACTGTAAACCCCTCCATGATTAAGCTGAAGAATGACTAATAGTTGGGAATCTAAACAGTGGAAATGGTGTGATACATCTATAGGAAGAGTAGGGGTGTGCTGACTTAGAGTAGTGGCAGAGGAAATGTCATTTCATGTATATGTATGATATACCCACAGCTCCTGGGATTCTTTGCTCCAGTCTCCCTTTGAAGGAGGAAGTGAATTGGGCATTAAATCTGTTAATTGCACAGCACTTGCTGTGCATCATAAATCCTACCCAAGTGCTAGAGTAAGAGGTATTTATTGGCCAAGTGTAAAAATTCAGAGAGAAGCTTGGATGAGGAGTACACTGGAAAGGCAGAAGCACAGGAATGCCTTGAGGCAGATTCTCCTTTAGTTTTGAATGCTTTCTCTTTTAGTGACTTCCTCTAGCTTTTGAGTTTTCTTTCAGATCTCTGGCAATAACAGGACTGTTTCCTAGACAGCTTATAACTCAGTTTAGTGTTTTGGACCCAGAGTTTAACTGTTTCTGTGTGCCTGTCCTTGAGGGTCTGTAAGTCTGCAAGCCTTGGAAGCTGTGTTATGGTGTGTGGCAAAGCTTTTAGCTAAACAACAGTTTTTGGTAATAAAGTGAACTGTAGGATCTCTTGACCTCTGCTGGCATGGTGATGAATTCTGTGATTGTGCTCCTAAAAGAAGGGCAAGATTTGCTTCTTCAGTAGTTTGCTACATAAGTTTGAATCCCCTTTTTCTTAGATTGGTGTCTATTATTTCATTTTCCATCTTATACACCTATTCTACACTTTTCAAGAGCAGTCCGAGTAAATGTTGTGCATCAAGGCCAGTATCCTGTCATGACAGTGGTCAGTAGTGGATCCTGCAAGCAAAAGGACAGGAACAAGAGAGGTGTGTAGCTTTACTTACCCCAGTGTCTCCCAAATGCTGGCGTTCTGCAGCTCTGGCACTTCCAGAGCTGGCATTGCTGACTGCATTTAATGGCTCTTGATGGACTTTTCCCTACTGAATCTGTGTGGTTTCTTTCTGAACACCTTACAGCATCCATAATCTTCCTTGGCAGGGAGTTCTGCTTAAATGGGCACTGTGTGAAGAAACATCTTTTGTTTTGAAGCAGAACAACCTTGTGCCCCTTCTGTTGGATATTTCCTTGGTCTCAGTTAGGAAAAGACCCTGAGCAGCTACTCCTTACCTGTGTTTTTCTGTGCCATTTAATGTTGTTTTATCACATATCACATAGGACACTTTTTGGTCTTAGCTTCCCCAGAATGAAGTGTCTTAGTTTAATTTGGTCTTGCCATAACCAAGATACTCAACACCTCCTCTCAGCTTTGGCTGTGCCCTCGTTATCAAACAGAACGCTGGGTTGGGATGGGGTTTGTGGAGTCCCAGTGCCTGTGTGTGTGTGCATTTCCCAGAAGTGTTGCTCATGTTAGCCAAAGTGCTGCTGTGGTCACCTTCCATCTCCTTCTGGGTCTGGTTTGCATCTTCACACTTACTTTGAGGTTTAGGGACCAGAGCTGCATCGGCTATTCAGGATTTGGGCAGTGTTTTGATATCTGGTTTTGTTGTGTAGTCCTCACATAGCAATGCCTTACACTGACAGCTGCTGAGCATGAAGGGGACTCCATGAACAGCTACCCTCAGGATTTAGCTTCTGAGCCGTGGTGGCAGGAGGCTGTTTCTGTGGGTATTGAGCTGGGCTTTCATTAGCAATGTCCACTGAACATCATCAGCCACTTGATGTCCCAACCCCTTGGTTTCTAAGACACATTTCTTAAAACACCATCAGTTCATCTCTTAATTGTAGCATCTGATCCTTTAACTTTTCCCTCTCCTCTTGCACTTTGCCAGGGGGAACTGTCTTCCTGTATGGATTTTGCTCACTTCTCGCAATTCCAACAGAAAATAGTTTTCTTTTTTAAACTTGTGTTGCAGATCCCTCCTGGGTTGAAACAGCAGACATGGATGTTTATTTGTGTTTGGGTTTTATTACTTGGAGTAAGCTTGATTCTAACTGCTAATGCTGAATGGCAGAGCAAGAAGGGGAAGGCCTAAAAGAATTCATTACTGATTCTGATGAGTGCTGTAAAAGCAGAGTAGTCCACTGTCTTGGTTCTGGGATCAACTACCCAGAATGCAGTAAATTGACCACAGTTGTAGCTAAGTTTGTAATACAATACACAGATGGCCAGATCTAGATCTTTGTGTGATCTGTGGCACTCCGGCATTCTTGATGCGTGTTTTGTTAATTAAATGAAAAAGTGTCAAAGCATATTTGAGTTTAGTTGGACATCAATTCCAGACTTAGGCAGGGCAATAGGACAGAGCAAAGCATCTAATTGAGTGATGTCAATATTACCAGTGCACCAATGAAGAAGTTAATAGGAAATACAAAAAAATACAGTGGAAAATTTTGAGTCTAACTCTGATTGTGTGTTAGTTGATTGTACATGTTGACTGGTTGCAGTTTGCTCCAAATAGGAAGTATCAAGCAGTGACTTTTTAGATACTACTACCAATTTATTCAGTTTGCCTTTGCACTGGCAACTGGTGCAAGTCCTCTCCCAGTGCAGAGCAGGTACAGTCAACATCTCTGCTTTTCTGTACTGTGCTACTCAGCTCTGCCTCAAAGTTAACATAACTGCAATGAAAATACATGGATATCTAAGCTACTGAAAGCAAATGCATAAAAAAAGAACAGTGGGCTGACAGCTGAAATACTTGTGTGTTTCTGAGAAACTGGAATGTAGAACAGAGGTAAGAAAATGTGTCCACTGACACAAATCCACAAACTTCACGTCATGACAGGTACATTCTCTGTACGGTAGCTCTCTGGGGGTGTTATCAGGGCAGGACTTGGGCAGCTTGCCTCAATGTCAGCTGTGTGTTACATATGGCAAACCCAGGAGATGGTGGGTTGAGGCTGGGCTTTGAAGTTTGTGTTTGTGGTTTATTAGGGTAAGGAGGTGCAGGCCATGCTCTGGAAATGTAACCAGCAGCTTCCAGTCTGCTCTCAGTGTGCCTTGAGCTTGCAGAAGACATCAGTTATGTGATTGACACGTAAGAGTGGAAATAAAAACTTCCTTAAGCTTTTGCCAGTCCGTTTTCATGACTTGCTGCGAGAGCCCTGCGGGGTGGGACAGTTGCTCCTTCCCAGGAGCCGTTGGGCAGCAGCACTCGGAGGTGCCCAGCCCTGTTTAATATGCACAGGAACGTGCAGAGAGCTCTCACATTAAGACTCTTCTGCACCCCATCAATTTCTAATGCATGTAGCAACCCTTTCATACACACACCAGTAACTGGGCCATGTACAGCATGAGCGTTGTCAGGAGCTGTAGTTTGGCTAGTAAGGAATGTGAACCCAGAGCCCCATTGTGTGCCACATGCTCCTGTACAATAAAATCCCTTGTTACTACATTTGGAAACGATAAATCATGTTACATAAAGTAGCTTGACAGGTCCCATTTCAATGGGAATCTTAATGCTTTCATATTAACATTCTGACTGTGTCCTTGACTGTCTGGATTGCATTAGAGGTGCTTGGCAGCAAATGGAGAAAAGCCATTGGGAGCTGGTTTCAGAGCAGGCATTCCAGGCACACATCATTTCAGGGATGGTTTGGGGTTTTTTTTCCCCTCCCAGTTTCCATCTTCTCTTTGGCCTCAAGTGGTTGAGTGCCATAGCTGGGTCTGTTTGGGGGTGAGGGTTGTACTTTTAGTGTTAGATTTAATTGAACTTACACTGGTATGGCACAACTCAAAGGTGGTTGAAGCCCAGGCTGCCTCAGGAACTCTTGCAGGCCAGTGTGGTTCAGATCTTGAGGTATCTGAAGGGAGGGCTCAGCACTTCTGGTTTTAGGCTTGGTGAACTCCTGACTCGCTAAATGCATGTTTTACACCCTTGTGTCTGTGTTCAGTGCACTTATGGAAGTGTACTGCTCCAAACAAGTGCTGTTCCCTCAATCTTAATTGTTTTTGTTTTTCTTCCCTAAGCTTCTTCGAGCATCTCTGATTCTTGAAAGTGATTGGGCAGGAAAGTGCCTGGCTTATCTATTCAATATCTGCTGGGAGAAATAATTTGTTTTCAGAACTACCAGCAAAGGTTATTTCTACTCCTGACACACTTGCAATTTGCAGAGTGGAGATGTATTTTCATTAAGAACTTGCCTATTAATAATGTTGATCCACAGCTTTCTATGCCCATCAAGGATCCAAGCTTGGAAAGGAACACATGTGAATTTTCACATGACAGTGAAGATCGTTTATAGCAAGTATCTGTATACTGAAAGGGCTCTTGCACAGCCCTTCTAATGAAAGCATCTGTTTCTGTGGAAATAGATGTGAATTAAAATGGCACAGTGATCTGTGCTGATGATAAAGATGCTGATAAAAATTCTGCCTTGAGATAATCTACACTTTCTTTTTTAATATTGTTTGTCAGTTTAAAATGCCTGAATGCTGATGTGATGGACGTGGTTTGAAAGCCTGGATGAGTTTTCCTGTCATGGACTTTGCTGCTCAGTAAAGAGCTGTGCTGTTACGTTGGGCTCTAATTTCCATAGACATTATCAGTTTGACAAAGCTGCTACTTTTAAAAACAAACACTTCTGAAGTGATAGAGGTTTTAAGTTTAATGCTTACAGGCTGCCATAGAGTAAATAATTCAGCATCCTTGGAGTGAAGCCTGGTGAAGATGATGAGAATTTCTCACTGCGTCAGTCGGGCATTTTCAGCTACAGAAATGAGTTTCCAGGTTGTTCACCCAACACCCTCCTGGTCTGGGACTTAGCATGGGGTGTGTTTTCAGGAGACATTCTGGCAACTTTTACTTCTTTGGGAGCGATGCAGCAGCCTATGGAAATAAAGAGAAGCCAGCTCATGCAAAGATTTGAGAGCCTTGTGAGCTCTGGGTTTGAAAGCTCTTCAGAGCTCCCTGTTATTCCAGTGGTTACCCTGCACGTGCATGGGGAATTGCTGGTTTACAGATCCCAAAAAACTTGGGATGCTTGGCCCTGGATGGGGGGAGGGCAGCACATGTGGGCTCCAGTTGTTTGCCATGGGTGGGGATACATGTCAGACTCTGCTGAGGTTGCCAGGACATTGATGCCCATGGCACAGCTTAGAAATCCTGGATACTTTTTCAGGCCCAAACCAGCTTTTGTGTCTGCAGTGAGAATGCATTTTTTTTTTTTTTCCAAGAAGCATATGGCTGTCTAAGTGCCTCATGAAAGAGACCTAGCAAAGCCCAGCATTCACCTCAGGTCTGGTTCCAGCATGAGCTTAGCAGTCTATTGAAATCTTAAATTATTGCTGCTCTCCATCCACTGCCTTCAGCCTTTGCTGCTCGCTTGGTGCAGAACTGCTAGAGAGAACTCTTAAACTGAATAGATTTGACAGTAGCTGGGGCTTAGTCTGAGCTGCCTTGTGCAGCAGAACTCACCCTTGCAGCCTTTCCATGCTTTGCAGCACTTTTGTTGTAGACTCAATGTATGTAAAAGGAGGAAGGTTGCTGTCCTCACTTACAGTGCTCACTGTAGCCATGTGTGCAGCAGAACTGAACTCTAATGCTGTCTCTAAATGTGGGAATTGAGTCCTGTGAATCCCTGGAGTGGCAGTGAAGGTTTCCAACCTACTTGATCCCTCCTTCCCTTCCCTACCCCTTTAGTTTTTTACTGGTGAAACTTTTTTGTTGGTTTCTTTCTTGTTAGATGTATGTCCATCTCTAATGTTAGCACATATAACTTATCTAATCTTCTCATACTACCTTATAAATCCAGACATTTCTAATTCTAATGTTGATAAAATAACATTTTGAGATGGTGGAAAGAAGACCTGAAATAATGTGTGCACACTTGTTTGTGATGTGGTGGTTGGCATCTAGCAGTGTTTTATTCTTGAGCTGTAAATCATTTTACATAAATATGCTCTAATGCTATGCACTGATTCTGCTTTAACACTTTGTGGATTATGACTTAATTTATTTGAGCTGTACTGTTTTGTAGGAAAATACTTGAACTTTATCTGCCCATGTAAGATTAAATATATAGTCACCCCTAATGCAACTCTGTTTGGTGATACTTGAGTAGTCTCTCAAAGTCAAAATTGAGGAGTATGATGGAATGGAGCGTGTACATTTGCACAGTGTCTGCTGATCTGTGGATAAACAGTCTTTTAGCCTCCAGCAGGATCATGCTCTCAGTGTGCAGAAATATTACACACACAACTGGGCTTTTAAATTTCTCTTGTTGGAGGAGAGGGATGATGGAATTATTACAAAGCTGGAATATCATGGCTCTTGTATTGTAACAGAATACTTGCATCTCAAGTCCTGAACTTCCCCTTTTCTCTTTTGCTTGATCTAATAAAAACTCTGGATTTAGTTCCTGTCCATCTGCAAGATGGAATTCAGCAGATAATGCTGGAAGAGAATGAGGACAGTTCTGTCCCTATGACTGTCTGGTACCACTTCATCTGTTTTACAGATTGTTACCACAAGCATTAGAGGTCTTGATGGAAACCTGGATATTCTGTTCTGGATGTGGATTTATTATCTAGACTGTGCTCTTGCTTAACTGGTTTATCCTGTGTGAAAAAGCTGATGTTCTGGAAGCTCATAATGTGTCCTGGAGCTTTAGACCTTCTTTGTCCCAGAAAGTCAGCGGAATCAATATAGAATAATTAGCATTTGTGTCTTATCCAAGTAGTGGCAGCCCTCTGGAATTTAAATAGAGGCAAAAGAGTGACTTAATCTTTCTCATGTCTGAGGAAAGGATGAGGGTTAAGCTGTATCTTGGAAAGCTGTTGAAATAGAGGAGAGAACTTTGGCTTCCTTGTGGTCTGCACCAGGACACGTTCCTTTAGCAGGAGGGACAGGAGGTAGAGGGCAAACAGCAGAGCCAGCCTGCATATGCCAGGGTTAAAAACCCTTTGCTCCAGCTCTATGAAAACATTGACTTTATGACTTCAGAGACTGTATACTCAAAAATCATTCTTGCTGAACAGACATTCTCGAAAAGTGGTTTCTTTATAATCACAGCAGCAAACCACAGGCTGTCAGGCCAGGAGCTGCCTGACAAAGCTGGGCTAAAAGGTGCATTTTTATCAGTGCCAACTAAAAAAGTTTTCCCTCAGCATCAGGCCACAAAGGGAAAACCAGGGCATGTGCAAAATTAGCAGCAGGCAGCAAAGAAGCAAACTCAGATGGTTGTGAGCTTGCTTTCACAAAATACTTGTACCTCTCACAAATGGAGGGTGTTTTTCTTTACTGCCTGTGTGTCAGGTTGAACACAAATGTGCAGCTGCTCATAGATTATTGGCTTCCTTGACCTCTGACTATCATGAAACAAGGTTTTTGCCTTTCATTGGGTGCCCTACTGCTGCCATATGTGGCCAGAAAAAACACGTTGCTTCTCAGCTCAGAATCCCTTCAGCGTGCCTGAGGTGCTGTCAGCTGTGGTTTACTGAATATGATAACTTGAATTGATGTTATCAGTTACTTTATGAAACCTGCAGAAAGATCTGGGTATATGAAGCCTGGTAGCTCTCTGGGGAAAAAAAAAGGCTCTGATAACAGAAGGTTCTAGGTTTAGAAATGGTTCAACTTTGTAGGTGTGATATCTTGAGAGTGAAGTATCTGTGGGGCAAAGGAAACATGGGTGATGTGGGACTGTGCATGGGTGTTTACAGACCCTGAGATCAGCTTGGCAAGGCTCAGGTGCCCTTGGGTGGGGGTTTCTGGCCACCCAGCCCCTTCTGCTTCAGGTCTTCTCCGGAGTGTCCTTCTAGCTTGCTTTTCAGCTGCTGGGTTTTAGGGAATTTATTTTGACCTTGTATTTAAAAGATGGCTCCCTTAAAAGAAAAGGTACTTTCTGTTGCCTTTGGTTGAATTTTGGACTCACCTGCAAGTGAGGCAGGTACCCTTTCCCCCCCATTTGTGTTTGTTTTTTTTAATACAATAACAGATCAAGGTTTGTCCATGAGACTGTACAGGGACAGTATAGGGGTGTGGTGATATTGACATCCTAAACTATTCAAGACTTCCAATAATTCTGATACTGTTAAATTTCTTTTCATATTGTCTTGATATATGAATGTAGTTGCATAATATCTCTCAAAATTAAAATACACACAGAAATATTAAGGAATGATGGAGATCCTGAAGTATCTTCCAGCAGTTTCTTCAAGACACCCATCTCAATTATGTGCTTGAGACTTTATTTTGAAGCTTCTTGTCTGATACTGACTTATGACCTGCAACATTGACATGTGATGCTTTTAAAAAAATCCTGTTTCCTGAGTAGGAATATAACCCTGGGACTTGTTTGCAGCACACAAAGTTTATCCTGTATCTCATGTTGCAAGGCTTGTTGGATGCTTCTCCAGGCTTCCCAGCAGCTGACTTGCAGCTGAGAATATGCCCAAGTCAGATATCTCCCTTCCCATGCTGTCCCCATGTTTTTTAACCCAATACTGTGCACTGCTTTTAAGTATACATTAATTTTATTCAAAACCTCTTGACTAAACCCCAGAATTAAGGCAATTTATTCTGCTTGTGTAGAGGTTGAGCAACTGGCCATGTAGTGTTGCCCAGGTGGCTTCTGCATCTGTGGCTTCAACTTGATTTCTCTCTTTCCAAAAGGTTTGTGTACCCACATCACCACTCAGCTCCTTGGATTGTGAAGGGAGAAATGGGGAATGTGGGGCTGGCTTGCTCTTCCCTGCTGTGCCTTTGAACCTCTCCTTTGAGGGCTGTCTTTATTGAGTCATTTTGGAGGAAGAAGGTGACTCGAGAGCTCTGATGTCAAGCACAAAATAAGACTGCAGCCATATCACTTGATACTGTTCCCCTTAAATGCCAAATTGTGAATTTCCTTAGAGGCAGAATGAGTTTTTGGGCATCTCTCCAGGAGTCAAAGAATCCCAATTCTAGAGGTCACTGGACTGAAAAAAGCCAAGAAAACGAGAAGATAATGCAGAAATAACTGAGGAGAAAGAGGTTGAAAGCCCTTCTGCCTTGTACCTAAGCAGTTGACCCCTTTGAAGCTGATGGCCTGCAAGATGGGCACATTTGTTCCTGTGGGACTTCTTAGCTGGGGAAGGCAAGGTCTTCACAAATAAATACAGAAGGTGATGTTCTGGGGTTGTGAGGGTGGGCTCTCTGGTAGCTGCAGGTGAGGTGGCTGCCCAGGCTCACCTGGGTGTTGTGGGTTCCTGCTGATCTCCCACTGTTGTCATACACAGCTTTCCTCACCCTGATGGGCTGCTCCTGGATTTGCAGATACCCAGGGACTCAGCTGTGGCAGCAACAAGTGGGGAGATCCTGTGAGGAACAAGGTGATACTTCAGTAAATCCTCGTGTTCAGGTGCTCTCCGTGTACTCACATGAAGGCTGATTCACAGAGAGTGTGCAACTGGCTCTTTGGTGACAGGTGCTGAATTCTCCAAACCACCACTAAATTTTTATCCCCAGTCAGTTCTTGTTGTGCTGTGGAAACATGTTTCCCTTCACTCCTTCCCAAATTATGGGTACCCTCAGCTGGATTTTAGCAAGTGCTTTTGAGAGAGCACAACTACATCAAGTACAGGGCACTTGTATCCCCTGGGAGTATTTCTGGTGTTATTTCCAGTGGATTAATTACTCTGTGTTTTGTAAACTTGCTCTATGACTTTGGTTATCTTTACCCACTTCTGGAGCAGTGCCTGTGTAAAGGGAAGGGTGCTTTCAGTGCTAGACTGCAGTGAAGTATATATTCAGTTACCACTTATTTCCTGGTGTAAAACTGAATTTAACCAGCTGGGTTTTTCAGATTACTGTCAGTTTAAGCACCTTCAGTTTCCATGTTTTTCTGTGCCAGATTTTGCAGTTCTGTATATTAATTCTATTTGTTTTGGGTAGCTGTTACTTTATCATCTATCTAATGCTAATTGAAATCATCTATGTAATGATTTCTTAAAAAGTAGAGGCTGATACAATAAAAATCTGAAATGCCTCTGCATCCCATAGCGCTTTGCTTTGCTTTCCTTTCTTTTCCTGAACACTTAGGTGATGCCACCTTCCTGTTCCACCTCAGATGTGCTGACTGTTCCTAAATGGTTTATTTCCTTTGACATTCGTTTTCTTTTGAAGAAGGGCAGCCACTTTGTATGTGTCAGGCTTGTGCTGGAATTTTAAATACTTTAATGCACTCTTATTATCTGCAAGGGTGGCTGCCTAATTAGTTAGCTTAGTAAATAATGGCTTGGTGATGCCTCTGTAAGAAATGAAGTTACACATGCCATGTTTTCAGTACTTTTTAATCTCACACAGTGCCCTGGTGAGTCACTTGCTTTGGGTAAGTGGAGATGATGTGAATAAGGTTGATGGCTTCCTTTAAGTGCACTCAGTGCCATCGCCCTCCTGGGCAGCCAGGGTTCCAAGCCACTGTCCACTCGGTACCTTCACTTGCCTCCACAGATGCTCCCCCTGCAGAGCTGCTCCAGCCCTGGGAACAGCACAGCAAGGACATGGAGCTGCTGGAGAGAGTCCAGAGGAGGCACCAAGATGAGCAGAGGGCTGGAGCAGCTCTGCTGGGAGGGAAGGTGGGAGAGTTGGGATTGTCCAGCCTGGAGAGGAGAAGCTTTGGGGTGACCTGATTGTGGCCTTGCAGGGCCTGAAGGAGCTACAGGAAAGATGGAGAGAGACTATTGTCAAGGGATGGAGTGACAGGACCAAGGGGAATGGCTTCAAACTGCCAGAGGGCAGGGATAGATGGGATATTGGGATATTGGGAATATATGGAATATATATAATATATGGAATTCCTGGCTTTGAGGGTGGTGAAGCCCTGGCACAGGTTGCCCAGAGAAGCTGTGGCTGCCCCTGGATCCCTGGAAATGTCCAAGGCCAGGTTGGATGGGGCTTGGAGCAACCTGGGCTGGTGGAAGGTGTCCCTGCCCATGGCAGGGGGTGGGGCTGGGTGAGCTTTAAGGTCCCTTCCAACCCAGGCCATTTTATGATGGAGAGGAGGTACTGCTCTTCTTAGTGCTGGTGAGGCTTGAGGTTCTCAGTCAGCTTTTGATGCTGTTTCTGGTTTTCGATGCCTATTGCTTCCCATCAAAGGCAACTTCATACCTGGTGTTTTTGCTGGTGTGTTGCAGGTCAAGGCTGCTGAATCCCTTCCTACAGGAAGTACTTAAAAATCTGTTGTGAATTAAAGCTATTTATATTTCTAATAATGAATAAAGGATACATTAATTCTAACTTTGCATGTCTTCTGACTGTATTGGTAGGATTGGTTTATTATCTGTTTCTCCAAACTGTCTTGCCAGGAGTTAGGTGGCTTTATTCCCAGATTTATAATGCATTCTCTTCCTCTTGGAAAGGGCATATGCTGTCTTGGCTCACTCGTTTTAATTTGAGTTTTGCAGGGGTCTGTGTTGTTCCAATTTTAGTTGTTCTATTTCTAAAGCCTTTCACACACATGTAAAATATGATAAACTACACTATCTCAAGGCTTTTACAATTCCTGCAGGTGTAAACTTCAGCCTGGTTTTCATGTTTCTAGATACATCTATTAGTTCATGTAACTTGCAGAGGAAAAACTTGAGATATCCTTTAGAAAAGGTTACTAATTAGTATCAAACCTAAAAACCAGGCCTGTAAAGGTGTCTCCAGTAGTGGATTACCCACCAACCCCAGCAGCTCTCTGTTGGCTCCTGCAGAAGTGGTTTGTCCCTCTGATTTGGTATTCTGAGACATTCCCCCATCCATCCTGCTTCTCCCATCTACCCAGCCATGCTGAAAGCGAGATGAATTGACCTGTAGCCAAGCCTAACTAGTCATCACTCAACAAAGTCACTTGGGAGGAAACAGCTGTAAGTGTTGACAAAATGTTGGGCTGCCCTCCTCCAGCTCCTGGTTGTCACTCACAGCCTGGATCAGGCCTCACCTGGGCTGCACAGCAGTCACAGGATCACAGAATGTGCTGAGCTGGAAGGGACCCACAAGGATCATCCAGTCCAACCCTCAGCCCTGCACAGGCCCATTCCCAGGAGTCCCCCCCTGTGCCCCAGAGGATCATCCAAACCCTCCTGGAGCTCTGGCAGCCTTGGGGCTGTGCCCACTGCCCTGGGGAGCCTGGGCAGTGCCAACCACCCTCTGGGGGAAGAACCCTTTTCAACTTTGGACATGGGTGCTGTATGGAGAAACAGTATAGGTTTAAAACATTGCTTTTATCAGTAGTCCTGATCCATCTCTAGGGCCTGTGAAGGCTGATGGTGCTGTCCTACTGTTTTTCCAGCACAGGAGTTCTGCTCCTTTCCAGGTTGGGTGGGATGGGGGTGGGGACTGTGGTCCAGGGTGGCTCTGGAGGGGACACGTGCCTGGCCAGCCCTTGGTGTGTGGAGGCACAGCAGGACAGCCTGGGTGGGGTGCAGGACTCTGAGCCCCAGCTCCTGCATGTGCCTGCACCTCAGGGGAGGGAGGGAAGAGGAGGACAGATTTGCACGCTCCAGGAGTGGTAGGATGCCAGGCCCACTGCAAAATAAGCTCTTTACATCTGGAGTTGTGTGAAGTAGAGCCGAGACACTCTTCTGCCTCCCATCTGTTACTGAGGCACTTCCCTCACAGGGGGAAGCACTGCTTGAAGTGAGGGGACCAGGCACACTGAGGCAGGGCAAGTCAGAGCCCTTCAGCCTGAGCTCAACTAGGCAACAGGGGCAGGGGAATAAGAAACATAAACTGCTTCCATTTTACACAAACTTTGAGATACATTTGCTTTGCTAATGCTGGGTCCAGCTCTGCCTTGCGGAGTCCCAACTTTGCCCCAGCATCATGATTTAATGGAAACTGGGGAATGTCAGGTCCGTGAAAACTCAGGTTTAGCATATGATGTATTATTGCCAATTTGGGTTTTCTTTTGAGCTCCTAAGGAAAAGATCTATGTTGTTGTAGGATGACTTTCTTGGTACCCTGGCACTTTCCTCCCATTTCTTATCTGTATGAATACATATATTTGCTTCAGTGGTGGAAATGTGTTGCAGAGGTATGGAGTCTTTGTGCTGTATATCATAAAACCTATGCCTTCTTTCAGATATAAGAAGAAGGCTTAAGAGAACTCTGGTAGCTCTGTTACCTGGTTTTGATACACAAAAGTAGTACAAAATGTTTGAGAATCTGTTGTTTTTCAGACCCAACAAACATCTCTCTTCATCCCTTCCTCCCCCCATCACAGGTGCAAATAATAGTAAGAAAAGTTACAATTGCAATAACACTTTTTCCCCTCAAGAAATAATACATTGATAGCACTAGACAGTAATTTTAAAGGTTTGATTTCACCATTGTTCAAAAGAGGATTTACAGAATCATAGAATAACTGAGTTGGAAGGGACCCCCAAGGCTTGAGTCCAACCACTGGCCCTGCACAGCCCCATCCCCAACAGTCACCCCCTGTGCCCCAGAGGATCATCCAAACCCTCCTGGAGCTCTGGCAGCCTTGGGGCTGTGCCCACTGCCCTGGGGAGCCTGGGCAGTGCCAACCACCCTCTGGGGGAAGAACCTTTTGCTGAGATCCACCCTGACCCTGCCCTGACACAGCTCCAGCCCTTCCCTGGCTGCTGTCCCTGGTCCCCCCAGAGCAGAGCTCAGTCCTGCCCCTCCTCTGCCCCTGCCCAGGGAGTTGGAACTGCACTGAGCTCTCCCCTCAGTCTCCTCTGCTCCAGCTGAACACACCAAGTGCCCTCAGTGTCCTCACACACCTTCAAATCCAGGCCCTTCCCCATCTCTGTGTCCCTCCTTTGGACACTCTCCAATGGCTCAATCTCTCCCTTCCATTGTGTCCCCCCAAAGTGCCCCAATGTTGAGGTGAGGCCGCCCCAGGGCAGAGCAGAGTGGGACAATCCCCTCCCTGAGCCCCCAGGACAGGGATGTCCCTCCTGGCTGCCAGGGCACTGCTGACTCAGGGACAACTGGCCCCACCAGGACCCCCAGGGCCCTTTCCCAGCTCTGCTTTCCAGCCTCTCATTCCCAGTCTGTCCGTCCATCTGGGCTTGCCCCATCCCAGGGGCAGAATCTGTCACTTCCCCTGGTTGAACTTCCTATGGTTGGTGATTCCCAGCCCTCAGATTTGTCCAGGTCTTTCTGCAGGACCTTTCTGCCCTTGAGGGATTCAACAGCTCCTCCTGGTTTCACGGCATTGGCAAACTCCCTTGGTATCCCTTCCAGTCCTGCATCCAAGTTGTTAATGAAAATGTTGAAGAGCTCTGGGCTGTGGATGGAGCCCTGTGGAACCCCACTAGTGACTGGTGCCAGCCTGATGTCAGCCCAGTCGCTGTCACCCTGTGGGCCTGACCCGTGAGCCACTTGCTCACCCATCCTGTTACCTGGTTATCCAGCTGTGTGCTGGACAGTTTGTCCGGAAGGATCCTGGGACAGACAGTATCAAAAGCTTTTGCTGATGTTGGGAACCCCTCAAACAGCTCAATCCAACTCTCACCCCTGGACTGACCTGTGTCCCTGGTGCTGCCACTGCCTCAGTGACTGGCAGTGACTTGCCCAGTTACTGTTCCTTGGGAAGATACTGGAATTAAACTTCTCCTCACCCCTGCAGCAGGAGCACAAGGTGTGGGGAGGGGGTTTATAGGTACAGGTTAGCAACTGGGTTCCTGCATGGGCCGGGGGTGAATTCTGTCACTTCACGTAGCTGAGATTCATAGAATCACAGGCTGGTTTGAGGAGGAAGGGTGCATAAAGCTCATCTCATTCCACCCCCTGCCATGGGCAGGGACATCTTGTGCTAGACCAGGTTGCTCCAAACCCTGTCTAACCTGGCCTTGGACACTTCCAGTGGTAGGGCAGCCACATTTGGTTGTTCTTAAGATGGGAATTCTTACAAACCAGTCCCAGTGTTTTCAGCTGCTCCCAGCATTGCCCTCGACTGGGATTTCTGGAGCAAATTACAGGGATTAAGAATTGGTTTTAGCCTGGAGCAGTCCTGAAGCTTTTGGTCAGCTGCCATTTAAGTGAAAAGGTGCTATGAAATTTGGAGGAAGACTAACTTGTGTATTCTCCTGAGTTTTCTTTTACATTAGAGAACAGACTGCCAGAATGAAGTTGCAAATTATAGCCCTCATAGGAGGAAATAAGATTTTTGGAGCGTTTTTTGTATTAGTGAAGTGACTGGAAATATGTCTTGAAATATTTCAATAAACTTGAAATATTTAGTTCAAAGGCTCTGGAATGGTTTTGATAACAGTGGAAAAGCAGACCTTTCCTGATTATAACTGCATTGCACACAAAAAAAGAAATAACCAAACCATTTTTCAAAGTTGCAATCAGGCTGTGTACAGACTTTGGTAGAAGCTGTTTTAATTATCACAAGAAAAGTCCTATTTTCTACTCAGAAGGGGTGTGAGTTTGGTTTTTTTCCTGGCTCATGTCACTGAAACCTGTTCATGTTCTTTATCATATTTTTCACCTTGTCTCTGTGAACAATCTGCATCAAGTATGTGGACTTGTCTTTAATCCTAGTCCTGTCAGTAGTTAAAAATGTTTCTCTTGCATAAGCAAATGTAGCAAACAGCAGAGAGTAATTTAAAAAGGAACAAAACTTTTAGAAGTTTTTCTCCCTTCAAATTCACTATCAGTAGGGATTTTTTTGAGATTTATAGCTCATTTTTAAATATTGATTTCAGTTAGCTCCCTGGGATCACTGATTGCATATATTTCGTATTTTGACACAGTAAATCCACCTGAAACAGCTCTCTTTTATATATATTTTTTAATTAATCACATATGTGTGCATAATGAATGTTTTAGAGGGATGGGGCGGTTGGGTTGCTTTGTTATTTGCATAAGCTCATAATTTTGGAGTGGTTTCCTGGTATTTTCATGGCTCCCAGAGGGTGTCTGATGGCCAGGCAGGACTGAGTTTTGTTCCTGACTGTTCCAGCCCAGGGTGGAGTTGGAGGAGTTGCAGTGAACAATGTGCTGCAGTGGAGCTGGGTCTGCATTAACAATTGAAATTGGTTTTTAGAGCTGATGATCACTTAATTTGCCTGATGAAGTCTACTGATTTTGAATAAATGGACAGTAAAAGTAGGTGTCAGAAAGTTCTTCCCTTGATGATGTAGCTTTACTGTGACATAGTCAAGTGATGGAGAGCCCAGTGAGAAGAAGCACACAGTCTTCAGAGTGGCAGCATCAGCTCATCTGAATGTGGTATAAACCTTTCTCATGTGTCTCTGGACACTGTCCCTGGCGTGCTTGGTCAAGTTAATTGTTGTCCACAGGCAGCTGTAGGTATGAAGGGGCAATATCCCTGGAACTTATCTGCAGAGTGCACTGAGCCTGTGTCTACCTACCTGCAGCACTTCCATTTGTGTGCCGTGCTTTAGGGTGTGATGTTGGACAGCTCTTGATTACAGGAGGGGCCTGGAGAGGCTTGAGCTGCCTCAGAGGAGGGTGCTGAGCACTGCACGTCCACATCTCCCGTGTAAACATCTCTCTGTAATGATCCTGGTGTTTGCACAGGACCCTCGCTGCGTGTCAGGTGCTGGCTGCTGTCCTGGTCTCTGCTGGGAAGAGATACTGCTGCAGCATGGGGGCAGGAGCTTTGAGTTTATTCCATGAACACCTCTTGGATTTGGAGCAGTCATGGGGTTTCTCCAAGTTTCAGGTTTGTCAATAAATATTTACATTGCTGACAAATCCAAAACTTGGAGTGGAAGAGACACTGCAGCATGTTCAGCAGTTTCCAGCGCTGAAGGTGTTTTGGAGTGGCCTGTAAATACCTGGAATGCCATTCTGATGTTGTGCAGTGGGCTCTGTGGGTGTTGGATTAGTTAAACTGGGCAGCAGATGTTCCTCATGCAAAGGATGAACATATTTGAGCTGATCTGGAGAGTTGCTCTCCACTCTCTGGCAGGGAATAATACCTGGCAAGAGCTCATTACATGTGGGACATTGAGCAGTTTCAGTAAAGGGTGAACAGACACCTCCTGAAAGTTCCCTGTCACTGTAGACACTGGGAACTTGTCAGAGGTACCTTATTTCTGTTCTGGTCTGTTGAGCAGTGTGGCGTCATGTTGGAGATGTAGTACCTGCCAGAACTTACTGTATTTTTTTTGCAGTTCAACCTAATCTAAAGTCTAACCTTAGCCTTTTCAGAAGTTTCTGGATGCTAATTGTAGGCAAAAGGCATCTGTCATGTAGTCACAGCTCTGTTATTTCCAGGCTCCAGAGCTGCTGTGGTGCTAATAGACATCCCACAGCTGAGCCTGTCATCCATAAAGAAGAATATAAACTAGAGAAGCTTTCTCTGCCTGCCTGCCCTGTGGCTGTGAGATTCTTGAAGGCCTGGACCCTGAAGATACGCACTTGAGACTCACAGAGCTTCTGGCTGCCCTTAGGAGTTCCCCAGCCTGTGCTCTGGTCAGCCTTGCAGCCTTCTGCGGCTTCCTGGGTGCTGAGCGAGGTGTCTGTCTTACCTGGAAGCAGCAACACAGTTATTTCCATCTTCAGGACTAGAAGGAAAGACTGGAAAGCTTGAAGAGGAATTCTTTAACCTTTGAATTATTCCTGCAGAATTTCAAGCAGATGTTGCTGTTTGTTTGGGGCTGGCTCGCTTGAGGGCACGACGCGATCAATAAGTACTTACATGTCTTTACTGAAGCATGTTTTCTTCTCCTGAGGACAACAGAGACAATGCTTTAATATCTCTTGCTCTTCAAATGAGAGGTGTGTGATTAGACCTGGGGGCTTGCAGATTGGGGGCCTGCTGTGTGGTTTTCCCAACTTAGTGGTTTCTTCCTGGCTCACATCCTTTGATGGGCATGTGCTGAGGATGTTCCCTGCATGATTCCCTTCTGGATCAGGTGGACTGCTTGGGTAGCTAAAATTTGCTTTACTCAAAGCAGAAGTTGTTAACAAGCTTCTGAGAGTGGCTGCAGTGCAGGAGAATGTGTGTTTCCCCCTGTTAACTGAGCTGTGGTGTCTTTAGAGATGGAAGCTCCATTGTAATCTGTGTCCCTGTCCCCTTTCCCATGTTCTCTCTCTTAACAGACTGTGTCATTATTAGCTTTACTAAGAGCTCTATTAATTTTACAGGTTTTTTTCTCTAAAAGATTTAAAACCTAAAGTGGTGTCAGGGTTGAGGCAATCCATTTGAGGGCCGAAATTGAGAGCCCCAGCTAACAGCACATGGCTTTTGAGAAAGAGGTTCTGGATATGTGATGGATTATTTAGGAGTTAGTAGGAAAGAGAGCAAATGTATCCTAGTAGGAATAGTTGCTGTTGAATCCAGGTGAGCTGGATTTCACATTAACACTCTTCTTAATATTTTCAGCTCTTTGCAAACATATAAGTAAAACGACTTTTTGCAGTAAGCTTTTCTGACTATTTTGTACACTTCTTAAAGGATATTTCAAGTATTTTAGTGGCTGTATAGTTGAGAGGTATCTTGGAAGGACTTTTCTACTTGAAATGCATTTCCTGTATCTAGTGCTGTCTTTAATCTCATGTGGTCTTGCAAAACTCGTTCTACCTATTAAATATGCAGTAAAGCTGTTCTGTTTGGTAGAAGATGGTACGTTTAAACAGCAGAAGTCCTCGTCAGTCCTGTATCTTAAGATTAAAAATTCAGCTGCAACACTACCTTTAGATTCAGAGCTATTAGAATGGATTTTTCAGATTTATTGTCCTGATTACAATACAGAAAATTAATTGCTTTTGACTGTAAAAAAATATGACTCATTCATTATTTAAGAACCTTTTTGATGGATGAACCTTTTCCACTTACTTCAAGACTTTTCCTGAAATATGGGTGGGTTTTTAATTGGTATAAAGCATGATGCACCTATATCAAACAGTGGCTGCACTGCCCACCCTTTGGGGTAGGGAGTGGTGGAAAAGAAAACCAGCACCTCACCTCATCTGTGTGTAGTTTGCTTGAGTATTCAACATGAAAGTAGCAGAGCCCACTAGGAGAAAACGGGTAAGTTACTTCAGTGGCATTTAAAATAAATAATTTGAGTTTATAAAAGAAAGATTTATTACTTCCTTTAAATGTCCTGGTAGTAGGGAATAGCCTTTAATTTTGCTTGTGTGTGTATTGGGAGTGTTTGTGTCACACTGAGGGGAAGAGCTTGGATTTAACTCAAGGTGTGTTCCCCACTGGTCACAGTTCAGTTTCCAGCTCCTGGTTCTGATGCTGCCAGTTCAGAAGGTCTCAGATGATTTTTGTGTATATTTAATGCTTTAGTCTTGTCCTTTTAGAGGACTTAGGAGAAAAAGTCAAATTATAGACCTTGTTGACTAAAACTGGCTGACAGGATTTGGTTACCTGTCAACCCAGAAAGGTTTGCTCAGTGCCCTTAGCAGCCAAACCTCTGCATCACAGAAACAAACACGAATTTTGTTAATGAGACAGTTGTCTTCCCCCCCCGCCCCGAATCATAGAATGGTTTGGGTGAGAGGGACCCTTAAAGGCCTTCTAATCCAACACCCCTGCAATGGGTAGGAACAGCTTCAACTAGATCAGGTTGCCCAAAGCCCCATTCAGCCTTGCCTTGAATGTTTCCAGGGTTGGGGCAGCCATCCACCTCTCTGGGCAACCTGTGCCAGGGCCTCACCACCCTCACAAGGAAAACATTTCTTCCAAAATAAGACCCAGAGCATGTGGATCTCATGTCAAATATGGCAAATAGAGCTTTAACTCATTATAGTACAGTTGTTTTTCTAATATCTTCATGGTAATGAAATTTTTTATTAGAGAACAATGATTTTGTAAATCTTTACCTTGAGAACAGATGACAGTAAATATTGACATCAGGGTTTTAGCCTGGACACTCAGTGGAGGAGGGAGTCAGAGTTGTCCAGTGCTGCACTTTTCAGTTCATTTGTACAGTCCTCTCTGGTCAAATTCTTGAGTCAATTATTTTTTGCAGTTGTCTTAATAGAGCCTACATTTATAAAAGTAAGTTGCCAGTGATGTTGACATTTCCTTGTTACTAATTGGATTTAAAGCTTTTGCATAATGTATTCAGAATACTGGGTTTTCTTGTAGGTGTCTTACCTTTGCTTGTGAGAACAACTGGTTTTGCAGTTCAGAGATACTTTTTCTCATAAAATTAGTCTCTAAGAGTTTAGGAAAATAGATATATCATGTGCTGCTTTGAAGTATTAGAAGGATTTGAGAGGCAGTTTGCCAACTGACATTTAAAACCCTTGAGAACTTGTTCCAGCCGAACCTTTTGGAAAAAAAGTAAATGCAGCTAAGGCTTAGTTACTAAAATGATTTTAGCTGGCAGTTTGGTGCATGTAATCATCTTGGAACATCCTGGAACTTGTTCTTTCATTCAGCTCTTGTATCAAGGCTTTTGGGTTGTGTCCGTGAACTTCTCACTTCTCAAAACGAGAAATCCTGCCCGTGTTACTGAGGCCCTCTGGCTCTGAACATTGTGTTTGCTGTGGTGGCCCATAGATAGAGCACTTTTGTAGAGGGAAGGCACTGTGACACTTCCCAGATGGCTGTGACTCAGAGGTGAAGGGTTGTCTTGCTAGTTTGACATCTCTAAACCGTACGGACTGTGTGTCCTTGCTGAATTGTTGGCAGGCTGGTCCTGTTGGAAAAGCCATGCTGCTGGCTCCATTGTGACCAACAGGTGGTCCTGGTGTTCCACCTGGTGCCCCAGGGGGACCCCAGGGTTGGAGCCAGTGCCTGGCAGCTGTGCCAGGGCTCGTGGTGCTGCCTGAGCTGTGCCTGGTGCGGGCACTCACCAGGGTTCAGCCGCAAGGGCCCCGAGTTTGGCTTGGCTTTGTTTTCACGCTCATCGTGCTCATTCAGGCAGTTTTGCCAGTCAAGAGACATGTTGTTTGGGAAGCACCCATGCAGCCCAGCTCACTGAGGTGCTGGCTTTGGAGTGATTCTGGCAAACAGACTGGCCCAAACCTGCCTTGCCTGCTTGGGATAGTGAGTGTAGGCTGGTCTTTACATACTGTGAAAGGGTGAGCTTTTGACACTTCTGCTTGAAAAGGGAGGAAGAAAGAGGCAAATTCGGTTTTACAGGATACACAATTTTAATAACAAAATGCTTCTGTACACTGCACTTGTTTTACTCCATTACTCACACCCCCTCCCACCAGAAGTTGGCTCTTGAAACATAATTTAAACACAACTCACCTAGGACTCTCTGTAATCTCAGGTCGTTAAACTGGTAGAATAGTTCACTTACTAGTGTTTTCATTAGTAAAAGAAAAATGGGCTGGGTTTTGTTTGACTTTTTGCAGAGGAGTAGTTGGAGGATGGCAGTGCTTACATAGAGGTGTACAACCTGCTTGGTGTTTTACCCCATCTAAGGCTTGATTATACCCCTCAAAGCTCCTGTTATCTTTCCCTAGAAACCTCTCTAAAGGTATATGAGATGTGAAATGCAATGTACTTCCAGCTGACTCTGAAATAATCTTTAAGCATCCTGTTAATGTGGCACCTTAAAAAGCAAAGCCCAGCACCAATTTTAGCATCTGGGGTGTTTTGAAATGAAAGAAGGTGTGAGGAGGGAGGAGCTGCTACTTTTGACTTTTGTTGTTTCCTTGTCTCTTCCTTTTTTGGGGGGAGGAGAAATACTGTATCTCCCTCTGAACTTATTTAATTTTTATGGAAAACTTCATAAGAAAGATGAAATTCAGCTTCTGGGTAAATTTCATAGGTCTGAACAGATGGATTTTGATAGCTACACAGATCACAAAATTAAATCAACTTTATTTCCATTAAAATAGTACAGAAATTACCTTAGACACATTAAAAATAAGTGTGCGGTGCAGATTTCTGCTTTAAAGCCACTGAATGTTTCTGATTTTACATGTTAGCAATAGGCCACTGTCTCCTGAGGGGTGTAATGGGACAGAAGCTCAGATGCTCAGATTTGCATGCGGCTGATCACTGAAAAATCGGATCATTTCTGCTTGGGGGAGAAGCAAACAAAACCAAACATTGATAGAGCAGCATTCATTATGATTCCATCTGATAGGGAATGGGAGTTCAGTGCAGAGGAACGCTTCAGCTGGAGACTAAATGCTAACCCATTTTACCCTTCATCGAGTAATTTTTAGCTGTATTCATTTAAACATTGATCTAATGCAGAGCGACTAACTGAGAGCATTAATTCAGCCCTGTTCCAGGATGATGACTCAAAAACTGAACCTGTGCTGCTGGGTTTGCATTTCACTGACACAAGGCTGGGGAGCAGGAGAAGCTGGCTGGAGATCAGCGAGGCTGGTGATCTTTGGATGTGATGAGCACTTCAAGAGCAGTACAAGCAATTCCCTTTCTGAAAGGCCCTGAACACCTGAGGTGTGCCTAAAGGTGTTGAAGCACCTGTAATGCCATTTAGCATGTGTAGAAACTGAGGCTGTGCAACAGAGATGGTATTTGGAGAGAGCACATTAACAAGCTCTTGTCACCAGCCAGCGTTCGTATTGAAATACGATTAATTTAAACCAAATCATCATGGTTCTTGTTCCACAAACAAAATAAATCAGAGACTGCCGAGTAGCACAATTATTACAATCCCCTCCTTGCCTGGAAGAGTCACAAGCAATTGCAAGTGGAAGACAGTAACTTTAAAATAAGAAATATTAACAGCCTGTGGCCGTGTCCTTGTGCAGAGCGATGGCTCTGCCTGCCATTCCCTGCCCCTCCGCAGGGAATTCAAGTCGACTTCACTGCTAGTGTTTGACATTCTGCGAGTTTTATGATACCTGTTACCCTAAATGTAATGTTTGCAGAATTGCTTTGCTTATGCCTGGAACCTGGCAACAAATGGTTTTGGAAATGGCAGCCATAAACCACGGCATTTGGGAGATTGGCTGCGTATTAGTGTGGAGTACAGGGAGTCACCGTGAGGGAACGGTGCCTGCTGGGCTCTGCTGCTGCCTCCTGCTTTACTGTTTGGGAGCCAAGCACTGCAGGACCACGGGAAACTGGGAATGGTGGTGGGGGAGAGAGGTTGGGTGCCTGGGTGGGTTTGCTTGGAGAGGTACTGAACAGCATGGAAATGCATGGAAATGCTTGGAAAATAAGTATGAATGGCTGGGATGGAGAAGAGGGTTCAATCCAGCATTGCTGGAACATCTGTCTTGGCTCTTCTTGAGCATAATTAAAAGCTAATGAAGATGGAGTGGTTTCTGTTCAGAGCTGGGGTGTTGGGAAAGCACCTTCTCGGGAGGAACCTCAGCTCTTCATGAAGCAGCCACTGCTTGTTCCCATGTGGAAGACTGACATGGCACCCTTTGAGCTGTCCTACAGCAAGGGTTTCTGCTGGGCTGGAGGGGAGAGCTGAGACTCTTTGCAGGTGCAGCTGGGGCCATCAGAGTTCAGTGTTGACATCTGATGGGGAATGACAGCGTAGCCAGATTATTTGGCTGCCAGGATAATTAATGAGCTCAGTGATAACTTTGTCTCTGCTGGTACCCTGCAGCTGTACATGGAAGTCATTCCCACTGTGGCTGCTTCCCAGTCCCCCAGTGCAGCCCCTCGTGATGACTGGGTGAGGTGAGGGAGGTGCACAGGCAGGGCAGGTCCCTGCTGGCAGCAATGCCCGAGCAGAGCAGCAGCCTGGACCTCAGGGAAGAGCTGTGAGCACCTAGTTGTGGGAAGGAATGAAGCAAGTCTTTCTACAGGCAGCGGAAAACCCCTGCATATGGATTTGCATTTCTCAGCTTAGGTCTGGCCTTCTGGCTCACGTGGGATTTAATCATACAGAACATTTGCTCTCTGTCCACCTACCCCGCAGGATTTTTTTGTAGTCAGTTAAAAGCAGAAATTAATTGCCTAGAATAGGTGTAAATGGACTCATTGTAGTATTAACAATTACAAGGGTTCAAAGGTATCTCTGTGGAAAGCCATTAGGTTTCACTGGCTCTCTTCCATGAAAGTACAGAGTCACAGGAAATAAACAAAATATTGGTTTTATAAGGGCACTGTATGAAAAGGAAAATTATGCAAATTAATATCTTCAAATGCAGTAATTGAAAAACCTTTATGTAAAATCTTAACAGAAGTCACTTGTCTTGCTATAATTGCCTTAGATGAATTCATTTCACAAGAAAATATTGAACTGTTGTATAATTGAACCCTAAATACCTCACTAAGTGGTAATACAGATAGAGAAAAGCAGAGTGAAATAGCCAACAGATTTTTATGCAGTGCTTTTTCTGTTTAAAAAGTTTGCAGGATAGTTTAGTACATCACAATTAGCATACTGTAATTATGGATTTGCTCAAGGTATGGCAACACTGTGAGGAATTTTTTTTCTTCATCAGGGTGCGCTGGGAATTGTTTAACACTGCAGCATTGGACACAACACATTTTTTAGTTATACATACATGTATATATATATAAAATAATTCTCCATCCCTCTGGACCTTTTAGCTTTGGTTAGAATGTTTACAATAGTTGAAGTTGACTTAAAAATAATGTAATCCTTTGCAGACCCCCCACCCCCCGCCCTTGTGGCATCTGAGTACCACCATCACTGCATAGATCTGCAAATATTTACATATAATTTCATAATAGAGTATAAATAGCAATATGGTACTTCTGGCTAAAGAAACCAAATTACTCCTTAGAATGAGGTGTGTGTGTGTATATATATTTATATATGATTTTTTAAAAAATCATACTAGTTTGGATTCTGTCCCATATCAAGTAAGAAACAAACCATTTTTCAGTGAACTATTCTATAATCTAATTATATTAACCTAACTTGTCAGAAGGGTTTTTTTTTTTAATCTGAATTTTGGAAGAGGAGGACAAGTGAGAGCTTATATTACAGGGGCTGATTCTGTCTCCACAGAAACCGGTGGAGTTAGTGCATGAAAATAGCTTCCAGTCGAGAGGAAGCCTCGGCTGGGGGGGCAGCGGGGGGACAAAGAGAGGCTTCTTCCTTCCTTCCTTTCTTCCTTCCCTCTTCTCCTTAACCTCATCATTGATATTTACTTTTAATTAAGAAAACCTTGCATTAAGGGTATTTACACATGAAAAGGTGTTGAAATGCTGTTTGTTCACAGTCATTAAGTAATTAGCCTGAATTCATGAAAAGCATCATCAAGTCAAACCAGGGAACCGAGAAGTATTGAATGTACTTAATATTTAGAATCGATCCCGTCGTGCTGAGCCTCCCTAAAGAAGCTCCGTGGCCATTTTGGGAGCCCCTGGAGGGTCGTCCTGTTGGGGTGTGTGTGCCCTCCCTGCCCATGTGTGTGTGCACATGTGAACTGCTCCTTTCTGTGCCTGCTGTCCCTTTCACCGAGCCAAACTGTGAATATGCAGAGAGCAAAACTGTATTTAAAACAAATTCATCGATCCCCAATGCACTGAAATTCCCACCTGGACCTTTGCTGACTTTTTTTTTTCCCCCGTTTCCCCTCCCATCTTTTACTGGAGTGAAATTATCAGAGGAGGAAAACAAATCTTCCTCCCCAGCTGCCTTTAAAGTGCCCCGAGCCAGCTGCAGCCTTTGGGATCCTCCAGATGCAGTGGAACAAACAGAGTGTACGTCCCCCTCAGATCCCTGTACAGTATCCTTCCCCTCGGACTCTTTTCATTAGAAAAAGTAGAATATGGAGACTTGGGTATAAATGTTTACACACAGTCATATAATTACATAACATGAAACATTTTACATAGTTTGAGGTGAGCATCTCTTTTGACTTTTAAACAGTAGGAGTGCAAGTTTAATGTAATCATTGCTTCTTTAACACTGAAAATATTATGGATTTATTTTTTTAAAAAACTTAAAAATACTGCACCACTCCATAAACAATGTTTCCATTAAGTAGCTTGGAAAATTAGGCTTTATGTCAACATTTGTAAAAATTAGAATCTGATGTAGGTCCCCTACAATTTTAAAATAGGTTACTTATCTGGTTTACTTTGTGATGGGCTGTAGGTATTATACTTCACATTCTTTATAGGGCAGCTGCTGGCACTTGCACTGTCCATAGCCATTGATGATGATGAAGGGTCCTTCGTGGGTGGGTTCGTACTCGTTATAGGGTCCTTGGTCTGACATATTGGCCATATGCAGCCGCGTTTGGGATCGGAGCTGCCTGTGGTTTTGAATCATTGAGCACTGCCTAATTCTTCTTAATGTAGGAGGGCAGCACTTCCTGGAGATGAACACTATAAAAATGATAAAAAAGAAAGAAAACAATAAAGCCATTGTTCCTGTAATTACCCTCTGAGTGAAGATGGCATTGTTTGGCTCGGGGAAATGTTCTTCGGTGGTAACGACCATGCCTGCTGTAGTTGGAATCTCTTTGTCTCCCATATGGAAATGAGAAGAGCTGATTCTTTTCGTGTACTCAGTAGTCGGGGCCGTGTACGTCGTAGCCACGGATGTAACAACAGTCGATAAATTCCAGCAAAGCTGAAAACCATACACTGCATCCAGAATATCCTCTCCCTGGGTGTGGTCGGGGCTATGGCAGAGGATGGAGTGCTCCCACCGACCTTGGAAGCCACTCAACCATGTGGCCAAGGCGCAGATCTTTGGGCTGCATTCCCACAGATTGCCGGAGAGGCCCACGGTGGTGAGGGATGACAGCGAACTTAGGATCTTGGAATCCAGAGTGGTGAGCTTGTTGTTATCCATGAGGAGGGTTTTAAGGTTAGGCATAGTTTCAAAGACGGTTAGGTCGATGGCTTTGATTTCATTTCCAGTCAAATCGAGCTTTGCTAAGGTGCCCCAGGTCCACTCCATCCCACATGTCAAGTTGCTAATTTTGTTCCACTGCAAGAAGAGCGTGTGCAGGCTGCTCAGCCGGAGGAAGTGAGCAAAATTAATCTTTGTCAGCTGGTTGTGCTCTAGGTGAAGCTCCCTCAGCTTGACTAATCCCGCAAATCCATTGCGAGCCAAACTTCGCAAGCGGTTTGTGCTCAGATCCAGGAATTCCAGGCTACGACAGTCCCAGAACAGGCGGACCGGGATGGTCCGCAGGGAGTTGGATCGCAAGTGCAAGGTCTGTAGCTTGCGAAGGCCGTAGAAGAGCTCGGGGTGCAGAGAGGATAACTGATTAAAAGAGAGGTCCAAATTCTGCAGGTTAAGCAGCTGGCTAAAAGTTGTGTTTGGCAAATGAAAGATTTTGTTGGAACTTAAGACTAATTCCTTAAGTTTATACAGTCCTTGAAAAGAATCTTCTCTGACTGTTGCAATTTGATTATGATCTAAGTGAAGCCAAGTAAGTTGACTGAAGCTTGCAAATTGATCCCTTTCAAGTTCAGAAATATAATTGTGCCTCAGTGACAAACCTAGCGAGCCCTTTTCAGTGGTGTTTGGCACTGAGTGAAACCCCTGAGAGTCACAGTAAAAGAGCAGCTTCTCACAGCGACATTTTGGTGGACAAGCCATGCCCAAGGCAGGCAGCATTTTTAAAACCATACTCATTGCATATAGTGCTGCCAGCATACGAGCCCCTAATGGCCACTTGAAATGTAAGCCTGCAGAATATAATTTAGGAAAACAACAAGATAGGATAGCCTTATCAGTACACTTGGAACATCACAGTGGAAGATTTCACTGCAGATAACATTGCCATGCATTTCCAACAAGCTAATTCTAAATGCAAGAAACAACTTACTACAACAACCCGAATACTTGGACATTACACTTAGGAGGAGGCTTTATCTCGATTAGGGAGGGTTTACAGTGGCACTATCAGAAAACATTTTTTTTCATAAGGTTCAGTGCAGAGCAATCAGCTTTAGCATCTAACTGCTCCTTTAAAGCAGAGCCGGTCATTCATTATACAAGGAAGAGAACGCAGGAACTTACCCATTCTTTTGAGTACATTGGAGGGTGCATTCAGTCGTAGTTTGAGACTCAACGCCGTGAGTCTGTGAAAGGCTCTAATGTAAGACAGCCTTGAATAATTGACTGGGTTTAGTGTCCTTTGATATTAGTGCAAAATCGAATCCACGATGCTCTCTTGGAATATTCCTTTTGAAATCGCTGCCTTAATCTCCTCTGACAGATCTGCAATTTTTAAATCTTAATACAAGTTTTCGTCCTCCGTGGCTGCTCAGCTGGTTAATTGAAGCTCACGTTTTCCTTTTCCGCAGCTGTGGCTTCCTTTAGTCCTAACTTGTTGATGGCAGATGGGTGGCTTATTGCTGAGAGAAGCTCCTGTAGTAGCATGAGTGCATTTACTGAAAAGCTTTTCAGGGAAGCGGTACAAGAATGGATTTGCTTATGCGCTGCGACCACACAGGGCTCTATATAGGCTGACGTCACCTGGTGACGTTCCTTTTGTTTGGGTTTTCCAGAAGCTTTGCTGTTTTAAAGCATTGTGCTGCATACTGTGATCGTGTTAAAGACCACTGCTAGAGGGAGGAAAAAATCCAACGGCAGGAGTCCTTCGTCCCCATGATAGAAGGAGCAGGGCAGACTTGCAGCACCCTGCTCCCCCCACATCTGCACTGGCTCTGCTCAGCTGGGGTTAAAAGCAGTGCAGAGCTGTGGGTGGAAGTGCCTGAGTGCTGGCTGCTCCCAGTTTTCTGCTAAATATCCCTGCTTGAAAGGAACTTTTAGATGCAATATGCGCACAGTTTGAATAGAGGCTGCTGGTCAGCACCGGCTTTGAGGGAGGTGAGAGGGTCTGGGCAGCTGAAAGCACTGTGTAACAGCTGTGTGTGGCTGTGGTCCCTGCAAAACTGGCAGCGAGCAGTCGAGTGGCTGAGGTGGTATCTCAGAAGTACAGGACAGGAGCGAGCGCTTCAGGCGAGGAGAAATTTCTGGAAAAAGTAAAGCTTGCGTTAGGGCACAGGAAAAATTTAATTGGAATCCAGCTTGACAGTGTGCGGTTACGAAACTCGAAAAATCTATTTTCTCCTCCCAAACGGTGCCTTTTGTACTTGCTTTTTCCTGGGGACTGGAGTGCAGGAGAAGAAATGGTGGGGTTGGCATTCGCAGTCGGGGCTCAGAGCAGCGTGAGGGCTGCCTTGTTGTCAGCCACTGCATCCTGCTGCTGTGTGTGTCCTGTGAAACGGGGGACACTGCTCCCATTAGCACCTGGCTGCGGGGTAGGTCCCTAACAGTTACCCTGTGGGGTTTAGCATTGCAGAGATGTGCATTTGCAGGAGCAGTGACCCTGCAGAGCTGCATGTGCTGGTCCAGCCCAGCCGGGCTCTGGCTGGAGTGTGCACCCACAGCGAGGAGGAGGAGATGGAGAGTGGGCTGATACGGCTTTTTGCTTGGTTTAAAAGTTCATTGCCCCCTTATTCAGAGCAACCTCTCCTCAGGGACAGCTGGTACTGAAAGGTGAATTAACAGGCTCGATTGAAGTTTTTATAGGTTTTTATGATGTGTGTGCAGGAAAGCCTCTGGAGCAACCGCTCTGGTCATGACTCGATGTGGATGAGGCAGGGGGATGCTGGCTTCTTATTCTAGGCAACTTGGATGAGCTTTTTTTATTTTCACCTTGAGATGTAAAGCCATAGTGTAGTAGGAGGCACTTGAAAATGTTTGCTCTGTAACGGCAAGCTATCTCCTGCAACCTCTAAGATATGGAATGAGCTGAGAATAACAAGCTTCCTGTTCTCATGGAGGAAGATGAATTGTGTCTAAAGAAGGTTTTAAAATAAAATGGCTGTTTACCTTTGTTATTAAGTGTTGGTTCCTTAGAGGCACTTTCTTAAACTAAGACTTGCTGTTTTCTGCCTGCTGCTCCCTTGGCTGTCCTGTGGTGGAATGGTAACACTGCCTGTGGTGCTCCCTTTCTGGGGTGGGCAGACTCAAAGGGAGCACTGAGTGGAAACTAAACGGATGGAGAAGGTGAGCTCTTTAAAAACACACAAAAAGAAAACCTCAGACCCACCCAAAAAACCCAAAACAAAATGAATAAACCCTTCCCTGAACCCACCAGGAGAGAGTAACTGTCTTTAATGATGAAGCAAATTAGGAAATGTTAGATACGTCTTAAATTGTTCTGCCCTAGTAAATGTTTTCACATTTGCTCTAGGGTGAAAGAAATACATGCAAAGAAATTACATAAACCTATTTGAAGAGTTTGTTCACATTTAGTGTTCACTGTACAAAGAGCACAGGAGCTGAAAGCCAGGCTCAGCTGTCCAACAGAACCTCGGAGTACCCGCAGCTGGGCCTCTTCGAGCAGCTCATCTGCAACATCCTCATCTGGAGCGTTGGTTTGAGTTTTAGTAGCACTTCAGTATGTTAACATAATATTTAACATGTTCCAAGGGGTGTAATTTGAGGTGAACTGTTACCCCTCTCCTGTGCTGCCTCTTTGCTATTAGCAGGAGACTGAAATGAGGTATTGTTAGAAACGTTTTGCTTTTTTGCATCAGTATCTGTTGGTAGGTTCCTCCCATGTCAAGATTGTGTAATTTGGCACAGAGTTAAGAGTTAATGTTCAAACACAGTGAGTTGTTTCCTTTCTGAAGCTCCCTATTCTTTGGCTCTTAACCAAACAAGGGCTATTTAGCACCTTGCCAGCGAGATTCCTGTTTAGGAAACTGTTAACACGAACTTTATGGGCGCTTTTCTTAGCAAAACGTGTTTTTATGTGCACTAGTTGTAAAATAACAGTTATTAACACAAGTGTGTGTGTGAGTCTCCTAAGTCTGGAACGCTCATGTAATGTTCACATTGTTCCCTGGGATCTGCCTAGGGTGTCAAGGTGTAACAGGCCAGGAATAAATCCCAGCTGCCCAGAAAACTCATGCAAATGCGTTTCTTCTGAGAAACGTTTTGCTCTTGCCTGCCAAGGAAAAGCACATCTGAGTGGCATCTGGGGACTTCTGCCACCACAGGAGCTTCGATGTGGCAGCCTGAAGCTTCACATGTAATGTGGAGAGGGAGATTGGCATGTCTGCCTCAGGAATAAGCTTGCTAGGACCACATAACCCTTTCAGGGGCTTCTCACTTACCCCACTCCTGGAGCAGCAGCAGAACTGATTTTCCTGCTAAATCCATGTGCTGGGAAAGTAGAATTGCACCCTGAGGCTGGCGTTGTCATTTAGTTAGGCTGACATCTTGTGGAAGCCTTCCTAGTGTATTAAGACCAACAAATAAGCTAATTTTGCTTGAGGTAGATGTGGGTTGCGTGACGTTGCTGTGCTGGGGGCCTGCAGGATGCAAGCCCCGGAGTTGCAGGTGAGACTGGGGTGCCTGGGATGTGCAGCCACGTGTATGGCACCATGCAAGCATCCAACTCACCCCTCTGCCTGGAGGAGTGGCTGTGGTAATTATTGCTGGACGTTGGCACGTTAGAAGCAGTGGGACTATTTGCTGTTTCTTTGCCAGAAGACAGTGACTGTGCTGTGTCACAGGGCTGTGAGGCAGGAGGGGAGCAGGGCTGTGTGGCTGCAGTGTTCCCAGGCACGTCCTGTCACTTGGAATTGCTGCCATGGGGCTGGGTCACCAGGGAGCCCTGAGAAGTGGGCACAGGAGAAAAAGGCATGTCTGAGGTGATCCAGCAGCAGCAGATGTGTCTGGAGAGGGCAGTGGGAGGGGTGGGATGGGGCATGATAGGTCAGGTGTCCTTGTCTTCCTGGGAGCAAAGGACTTGTGTGCTGCCGTATAGTATGGTGGCTGTCACCATGATGGCCATGTCACCTCGCTGTCTGCACCTGGCACTGGATGCACAGTTTAGTTCCTCCTTGTACCAGGGTGAGTGCAGGAGCCAACCCCTCTCTGTGGGCACAGCGGGGAGTGCAGGACCACTGTGGGTGCAGCCTGGCTGTGGGGAGGGACAGCAGGGTGGGAGTGGTGCAGCGTGGCCAGCTGTGCAGGAGGGACAGTGCAGGAATCTTTATTCTCATTCAGGTTCTTGCTGAACCCTGGATGATGCCATGCAGCCCCTGTGCTTGGCTGAGCTGTGGGCTCACGGTGGGAGACTCCTTCCTGCAGCAAACCAGCGTACAGTCCAGCTTCCTCAACTGGCAGAGCTAGGATGTGAAAACACTGCTGAAATTCCCGTGTGTCATACTTCAGTGCTCACCCTTCCTGGCCTTGAATCAGCACTGTTATATCTGGAACTTGTTGGCAGCCTTGCTGTCCCGGGGATGGAGGGGTGTGGATGGTTATCCTCTGTAGAAATGGGATTAGGTGAGGTGGCAAGGCAAAACCAAACATGAGGCAAAATACCTGAGCACTGAATCTCCTGCCTCCCCGTGAAGCTGAACTCGGGGGGAGCACAGTGACATAGCACTGCCTGCCCAGAGCAAGGTGTGCCAAGCACTCATTTTTCACTTATGAAATCCCCATTAACCACGATGCTGCCTCTTGTACTGACAGCCCAGAAGACAATTCACAGATCACCTGAAGCAGAAACCCCTCTGGAAACCATCTTTTTGGGGTAATTGTATGGTGGGCAGCAGGTGGGACAGTGATAGCTCTCAGTCACACAGCAGTGGCACATCTGGCTCACATCTGGGTGCTGACTGTGGGGGGAGAGATGTTGGGCTCTGCAGGGATGCTGTGAGGGCTGGTGCTGGGCAGGAGGCACTGTCTCCTTCAATAGCTCTGTGGGTTTAGCTTAACCCAAACTGATGATGAGCCTTTGAGATTAACAATGGAAGTTTTTGGTATTTAGCTGCAAAAACACGTCTTTGAGTAACTCATTGCAACCCCTGTGCTCCTGATCCTGGTGGCATGAACTGCCACCACTGTGCTCTGGTACCTTTATTGAAGTTGGGATTGGGTTCTATCAGTAGCTATAGGGAAAAGTTCTGGTTTTTGATTGCTTGCATTCAGATGGCATAGCTACAGCAGGGGTGCTTTGTGACAGAGGTGGTGATTCCACTCCCCTCCCTGTATACAAATCCCCTTGCTTTGCTTTGAGCTGTTAAAACAAGCCCTGCTGGGGATGGTGGTTTGAGCTGGGAATGAAGGGATGTGACAGGGAATGCTTGTGTTGTTCTCCAGTCAGGGCAGCAACAGTGGGGGAAGAGCAGAAGTTACAGGGGGTGGGGGAACCAAGCAATTTTTAACACCAATTCTATCCTCTTTGATAAAGATCTGATTTAATTTAAAGTAAATTTGCACTGTGCCTAAATTTATTATACATGATACTGGACAGAGCTGGGGTATCATACTGCAAAATGATTGACATGGTCATCATGACCCTATTAAATCTAGCGAATCTATTAGCTGCTCACTGACCACAGGGCTTGTGATTCCCTCAGCAGAGTTTTGTGCTGAATATCTAAAAGTCCTATTAGGAATCTGAATATTCAGGCTTTGCTATTGTGAGTGCTGGTAATCCCATGGATAGGATAGGCTGAGAGCTGAGCTGTGTTGTGCTGTGGGTCATTAGCTGGCTCCTCACTGAAGGTTTAGACTAGAAATGAGGACCAGTTTTTTAGTGGTAAGGCTAATTGGGTACTGGAACAAATTACCCAGAAACAGTAAACTGTCAATTGGAACCTTTAAAATATGATTTATTACTTAAGAGAGGGAGACCAGCTCAAACAGGACTTTTGAGCTATAGGGTGGAAGCAGTGGGTAAAATTCATGGTATTTGTGGGAACCTGGACAAAGTGACTGTGCTATGGTCAGGGATGGTCTTCATTGTGTTCCTGTGCCCAGGAGGGTTCATGCTGCCACAGGCTCTGCAGGTCTTTGTGTGCTCCAGAGACCACGGTCCCACTGGCTGCCTCCACTCAGACCTCACGGGGTTTGATTGGTCCCACAGTTAGTGTTTATGTTTCATTTTATGCAAAAAGAAATGTCAGTGGGGCAAAACTTGACATCCTTGTCTCCAGGCCAGGACCTTGGTAAGAAGTGGCTGTGATGGTATTAATGGTATTAAGGTATTAATGGCCACAGAATCTTCCGTAGCCACAGAGGTGGGGGTGTCCACCTTGTCTGTCCCCAGAGCAAGGTTTCACCAGTCCTAACGAAGGAGGCCCATTAGTAACTGCACGTGCTAAGTTGTTGAATTACCACAGCTAAATTACCAGGGAGTTTTATCCTCAACCTTCTGAAGGAAATTCTGGTCATGCTTTTGACAAGCTTCTGTACTAAAACTTCTGAATGCCAACAAGGTGGAAATAAACTGGAGCTGCCTTCCTAAAATCTAGTGGGGTTAGACTAAACAGCCCTTGCAGTGCTAATAGTGGTGTAGTTTCATGGGAAGAGATCAGCAGTCTGAAATCAGTGCTGCTCAGGCTCTAATGTGCTCTTCGGAGTGTTTTACCTAGTGGTCTCATGAACTGAATGTCCATTAGTGGAAGCCATCTCCTGGTTTTCCTCTCATCCAAAAGGCATCTGGTGCTGTGCACTGAAGCTGTTGTGGGCTGTGAAGCCAGGGACAGCAAAGTGGAATTGATGGGTGGCCTTGCTTCAAATGCCTGCTCCTGCTTCATGTTGAAATGGTAATGTGGGGGCACCCAGGGAGAATGATACTTCTTGGAACAGCTGAATGTTTGGTTTTCTACATAATGGATGAATGTATCTCTTAAATCTAAAGATATTCCTGGGAAAAAAAAACCCACATGTACAGGGAGGGGTGCCATGGGTTCTGCAACATGGTCACGTTGCCATAGGTAAACTGGTGTGAAACGCCAGGAAGAACAAGGAGCTGCCTTTGCAGGTTGATGTCTCAGAGCAGGCTGTGGTTGGTGCAGTGGCAGGTGGCAGGTTTTGGGGCCCCCTTGCCCCCCTTGGGGTGCAGGCAGTGCCCACCACCACCAGTGTGCCCGAGCTGCGGCTTCAGGGCAGGCTGAATGGGGACTTTCCAGTCTTAACTGCAGCTTGTCTTTCACATCCTCTGAGCAGGGAGCAGCAAACTGTTGGGCAAATAAGTAGCATTAGCTTTTACTTTATTTAGAGACTTCAGCTCCAATTTCTGAACATGGAGCAAAGAACGGGCCAACCCGGGGCTGCCAAGGGCTGTGGCATCATCAGAACAAGCTCCTGGGTATAGTTTCAGTCACTTTTCAGTTACCTTTTGTGATGACAAGCAAATCACTTGATCAGGGAGTGACAAATCTTCAATAATTCATTAAACTATAATGACATTATAACATCCTCGTTCCTCCCCCCATTCTTTATTCGTGCTGTAGAGTGGACTTGATGTTTTAGATTCAAGGCTGCTCATCCAGATATTTCAAACCAGCCTGTCACCTGGACAATTGATACCTGGCATACCCTCACTGCAGTGCTGCTAAATGGGTTTGCTTCTCAACTGGATAATTATATTGATTGTGGCTTAGAACTTCAGAAATTGGATTGTGGTTGCATGAAGTGTTTTGAAACTCTAATATAAGCTATGTCATACAAAAAAAACTCCCAGCAAAACTAGACCACCACTGTTGTCTTACCTGACACTCTTATTTTGACACAAACGAGGATATTTTTGACCCAGTGTCTGATGGAAAAGAGAAGCTGCCACTGCTGTTTGGCCCTTTGTCCTTTCTAACAGGGTTCCCTCAAAATGCACTGTATCAGACCTCAGTGAAATCCAACTCCCTGTGGGTGGGCCTGGGGATTGACTTGAAATGTTGGATTTCATACCCAACAAATGTTTTATAAGGATTGTATACTTTTGATTTGGGCTTTTGACTGCCTGCTCAAGAGCAGTGTTGTGTGACACTGGGGATGAGGGTGTGTAGGGAGCACTGCTACCCTGCCCAAACCAGCAGGGAGGTGGACTCTACCTCCAGTGTGCATAATCACTTAAAACAAAAACCCAAATAAAGAAAGAAGTTGATAATATATTTAAAATTAATAGTACTGGTTCTACTTCTTGCCCCTGAATAGCTGTTTAACTCTTTGTCTGTTGTTTTTCAGGCTGGACGCAAGGAAAGAAGTGATGCCCTGAACTCTGCCATTGATAAAATGACCAAAAAGACCAGAGACTTGCGCAGACAGGTAGTGACTGTGTTAGAGTTGGTACTTGCTGAGGCAAAAGAGTGCATTTCTGTATGTTTGCCCTCTTGGGACTGTTACCTGGGGATTTGTTTGGAGTGGGTGGTGGGCTTGCCTGCTTGTTTTTAGTGAATTAAAAGCTAGAAGCTTCCAGTGTGTGGTTCAGAGGGAAGCATGGGATGGGAATGTAGTTCCCTGTTACCTTTGTGGTAAAGATGTTGGATTCTTAATTGCCTTCATGGCAAGAGAGATGAAAAAATCCCTCAAAAACCCCAAAACCAAGTCCCCACTTCATGGATTTTGAAGATAATCACATATGTTTTATAATTCTGGGGCCGTTCATCTCAGCCTGTTTTATTTAAGGATTCTATTTATGCAGCCTCAGCCTTTTGTCTGTTTGGTTGTAAAGCAATATATTCCCCCTTTTGAGTAAACAGGAGTATGGATCAAGTTTGTTGAGAAATGTTTTTATTCTGATAGAAAAATAAAAAAGTTAAATCAGCGTGTTGTTTAATCATCTCAGGGAAAGCAGCAAATTTACTCAGACAAAACCAATATGAGCTGCTAAATCAATATTTGTGGCCAAACTGGTGACTTGCACTTCTATAACTAATCCATTTTTTTAAGGAGATTTAATTTAAATTGAAGCAAAAAGTGTACAGAGAAGACTTAGTGCAGGGAAAGCCTTGGTCACCCAAAGGAAAAAGGATCAATGGCAGAAGTAGTTTAAGCTTAACATATTAATACAGTCAAAGGAAGCAGCAGTGGAACTGCTGAGGAATAACTCATTCTTTTATTTTTATTTTAGCTCCGCAAAGCTGTTATGGACCACGTATCAGACTCTTTTCTGGAAACAAATGTTCCACTTTTAGTATTGATTGAAGCTGCCAAGAATGGCAATGAAAAAGAAGTTAAAGAATATGCCCAGGTTTTCCGTGAACATGCCAATAAATTGATTGAGGTAAGATGGTACAAATTAAAATGAAATTATTGCCAGTTAAATTAAGGCAAGATAAGGCAAAACATGTTTTTTGATTCTGCTGAAACATGCAGCATTTTCTGTAATAAATTTGCTTTTAAAATTTTATTTGAATGAATTAAAACACAGTTTAATTTAATATTCAAATAATTTTAAATGTAAGCTTATCAAAAAACAGCTGTTAAATAACCCATGTAGTTGTAGATATTATACAATTTGAGTATATGATAAAGGTAAATTGATTTGTTACTTGGAGGTGGTGAATTGCAGTAAGGGAGACCATGGCAAGACTGTCCTGCTGGATTGAAGCCTGGAAGTTTTTTCTTTTCTGTAAAATCCAGCTGAAGATAAAAAGGCCTTTTCTTGGAAGACCTTTAGTGCAGGGAAAGTCTTGGTCACACAGAGGAAAATGAAATGGAAATGAATCGAACTTGTGTGTGTGTAAAGAGCAAACAACAGACAAACAGAAAACTTGGAATGCCAACAAAACTGATCTCTGCTACCTCTCTCTGATGAAAACCTGAAGGCTGAGCAGCTGGTGGTACTGCAGACCAAAGCTCTAATTGGTGGGAAGTCTAGGTGAAATGGGGCCAACCTGTCTTAACCAGAATCACAGAATTTTTTATCTTGGAAAAGCCCTCCAAAGTCGAGCCCACCCTGTGCCCATCCCCACCTTGTCCCCCAGCCCAGAGCACTCAGTGCCACAGCCAGGCCTTCCTTGGACACCTCCAGGGATGGGGACTCCAAACCTCCCTGGGCAGCCCCTGCCAGGGCCTGACCACCCTTTCCAGGGAGAAATTCCTCCTCATGTCCAACCTGACCCTCCCCTGGCACAGCTGGAGCCCGTTCCCTCTCCTCCTGTCCCTTGTTCCCTGGGAGCAGAGCCCGACCCCCCTGGTTCCCCCCTCCTGTCAGGGAGTGGCATTAAAGGTCATTAGACTATTCCAAAGGAAGCAGATTTCCAAGGGTAGTGTGTCCACAAAGAGCAGCAGCAGTTCATGCCCTGTGTTCATGGATATGTCTCGGGACCCTCGGCCTCTTGCCACGGCATTTGCGTGAGAGCTCTGTGCCAGTTGATGCTAGATGGCAAAGAACAAACAGCTATAGGTATTGTTGAAGAAACATGCCACTAGGAATAAGCTTCAAAAACCCCTCCTGTGCTCTTCAGGGCTTTGAGGCATTGCTGGTTGTGTTTAACCTCAGCAGCTCCCTGAGAACAGTCCCAGGCTGGTTCATGTGTTTTTGCTCTCTTCGTATCACTGTGTTTGATAATGTAGTCCATGGGCTCATAGGGAATACTCTCACAGCTTGACAGATTTAAATTGCTCAAGAATAAGACTTATCAGACGTCAGTAAAAGTGGTTTCTGATTCTTGCATAATAATACATCGTTCTTGGGGCTCCAAGTGCAGTAACTGCCCCATGGTCAGGGGTGCATCAAGCTCATCCAGCTCTTTAGAGCTGCTGTCTAAGCAATGAAAATCTTTAGTTCTTTGAGGGCATCCATTCTTCACTTTTGGCCTGTCACATTTCAGTGTCAGTGCCATCCTCCTGGATTTTCAAAGTTACTCTAACCTCAATTTTAAGGAACTCACATTCTGCAAAGCAGCATATGGAAGGCAGTGCTGCTGTGCCATGCCTTGGCAGCAGGATAGGGCCCTGGGAACACTTTGAAGTGGGTTTTGTTTTAAGCCTCCCTTCTTCGTGTTGCAAGCCTAGCCTTTTTTATCTAGAAAATTATTTTTAGGGCTTGTTTACAGGAGAAGCTGACTGGTGTAACAATAGCAGTGCCTGTTCTGCCAGAGCTCTGCCACCTCCTCAGTGGATGCCTGGTGTCCATGCACTGAGTTTATGGGCATAATTGCCGAGGAGTGATTGCACTGCTCTGTCCACGAGCTTCTCTCCCCCCCTTTGCCAGGTGAGCCCACATTCCTGCCCCCTCAGCAGCTGTGTCCCAGCCACAGCACTGTCCTTGCTGGGACCCCAGAGCACTTTGCACTGGCTTTAGATGGTGTGGAAATGCCAAGCTGCAAAGGAGTTTTACTGAGCCTCTGCACAGCCACACACTCTTGTCCTCCAAAAAGGACACATTCAGCAATATTTCTGACTCACATCGAAAGGTTCTGTTAGAATGATGTGCTGCTTTTGAAGGCTTGCTTTTTGCTTTTGCTGTCTGGAATGTAACTGTAGCTATAGAGAAGCATCGTCTGGATGGCTTATAACCCTCTTCCCTGAATGGAGATGGATTAATATATATCCTTAGCTTTGACAGAAGGGGAGTAGTGCTCCTGCAGAGCCCGTGTCCCGAGGGGCTGGAGAGCCCCTGGGAGTCATACATGGTGTCAGATTTACTGTGGAGGAAGATGGGTCAGGGTGGGTTGCACTTACAATGTCTCGGAGTGTCTCTGCCAGAATGGAGAAGGATGTTTGCAAGTTGCCTTGTCATTCTGCTCCTGGGCAGGAAACTCGGCTGCAGGTATCCAGAGAAACAATAAAAGATTGTGTAAGAGCAGAACAGAAGATGTTTCACTGGGTGAGATGAGAAGTGATTGCTTCCACCTGCTTTCAATGGAAGATAAGTGTGCTGGGGAGCTTATCATAACTACCCTCAGAAGTGCTGCTGAGTGACTCAAGACATCAAATGTGACAAAACAGCTGCGGCACGGAACGGAGCTGTGTTGTGTATCATGCTATGATTGACAGTGTTGTAGATGTAGAGGAGAACATGTCCTTCCCTGTAGTGCTGAGTGAGGGGAAGAAAGGCGTGTGAGAGACCTGCTGTGCACGAGGGAACTCAGCACATCCCCATCTGGGCTGGTTTTACACCGTGGGTTCAGTTCCCATTTCTGTTGTGACCTGGAAGAGTCAGTGATGCTTTCCTGGTGAACCAGCCACTGAGAGATACATACTGAGATAGTAGATATTTTTTAAATTATTATTTTTAAGTACTAAACTGTTGCAGGGGTTGGCCAGGCAGTGCTGGTTTTGCCCTGGGTTAGCACAGAGTGTTCTTGCTCCTGCAGTGCAGAGGTGTTTATAGGCCCTCCAAGTACCTATAAGGAAATGCAAGCACATGATTTGGGTAATTTCATTTTGAACTGTTCCCTTCTTGGCAGCAGAGCACTCTGCTTTGTGGTTCCTAACATCCAGGCAGCCAAATTTGACCAAAAGGTGCAATAACCACAAAAATGTGATTCGCCTGCTGGGTCTGTGTCTTCTAGAGAGCCCATACCAAAGCCGTGTCCTAAAGGGCTCCCATCTAATTTGTTTCCCACGTAGTAAAATACTAACCCTTTTCTCCTGTCTTTTGAAAGCTGAGTACTGGTAGAATAGAATGAGACTTGTCTCAGTTGAATAAGAAGTTTTAAAGATAGCTTTCAAAATTGCTCTGTTCTAACAGACCTTTAACTAGCGAGTACTCTGCCTGGGTTTGGTTAAAGGAGTTTAATTCAGGAACTGAAAAGCCAATTTAAATGCAACACACAAGAATAACAGAAAAGACAGCATTTTGGAAACCAGCTTAAGAAAAAGTTAAATTCATTTGTGAACTGTGAAAGTCTTCCTAATTTGCAGGTTGTGAAGTAGTTCCTGCGTTCCAGTGGGTTTTACGATGCCGGGTGAGGTAGCCTTGGCCCTCCAGCCTCTAACTTTGCTCTTGAGGAAAGACAGCTTGGCACTGGCATCCCCAGAAGAAGCTAGGCTGCCCTGTGACTTGGTGCTGGTGTTTAGTGATGTCACTTAGCACCACGCTGACTCTTTGTCCCTCCCAGCCTTTGAGGAGTGTTTGTGCCCCAGCTGCCTTTGTGTGGGCGCTGCGGGGAGGGTCCTGGCTGCTCTCTGAGAAGGGAAAGAACCAGAGAGGTTAAGAAGAAACCTTTGCTACACTGTTGAATGCTTGTTTTTTCTTAACTTAAATTTTATTTATAAGTCTGTTTCTCAGAGAAATGTTGGTAAGACCAGGGAGGCAAAAGCTCTCAGTGGTTTTCATAAGCATTGATTTTTTTTTTCTAATTGCTTTAATTTATCTGAAAAGACTGCTCTGTGCCTTTTTTTTAATGCACTGGGTTGCATCTTGCATATGGAGAGTTGATTTTCTCGTTTTCTGTGAAAACCCATGAACAGATGCAGACGTCGAATTTATTTGCTTGGAAAGAATCACATTTGGGCACTTGCAGCTCCATAAGTTTTCTGTAGCCTCTTGCACTGACATTTCCCCTTCCTCTTGCCCTCACTGTCTAGCTCGATGTCCTGGAGTCGTTCTTCAGCCCTCAGTCTAAAAATACCCCTCTCCAAAAGCCCGAGGCCTTGCACACTTGCTACATTTTTCTTGCAATTATCCTGATTTGCTCAGACTTCCAGCCCCTATATTCTTCAGAGAGTCTTAACAACTGCAGGTTTTTTACATGTGAAAGGCTTTTAAAAAATGCGAAGTAGGTAAAAAGTAGCTTAGGTTTAAAATAAAAGCTGGCTTTTGGACTGGAGACAAGGTGAAGGTTTTGAAAAGCTGAGGCTTGGCTGTGCTGTGTTCATGAGGTATAACTTACCTGGGCATGGCAAGTTACCATTTCTTACAAACAAAGCATGGATTCAGCAGATCCAGAAGTTAATCTGGTCTGACAAGATTATCCTTTGTGTCTATCAGCCACCTGATCTCCGAAGTTCCTGCAGAGTTTTTCAAAGCAGCATCTTTGGAGTTGGGAGTGGACTGGCTTTGCTTATGTGTGGGTCAGTGCTGCCCGGCAGGGATGGGATGTCTTGAGTCATCACCCAAATCAGATATTGACTTGAAATGTTTTTTTCTGAATTTTGTTAATCTCTCAAAACCCAGCATTTTTCAGCACCTGTTTTTCCTGCTCAGTACCTTAATTTACAGAGGAAAAAAACATCTGCCAGCTCAGGTTTGTCTTTTATTGCTTTTATTTTTAAGGTAATTATGTGTTACAAGGAAAATGTTGTTACCCTGTGCTCTGGAAGAAGAGAGACAGAGTTAGTTCAGACTCATTCCCCATTTAAAATGGAGACCAAAATGAGCAAAATGTCTCTTGCAAAGCACAAGCACGTTTTCTGTAATTTGTCTATAGATAACCTTGGCAGCAATTTAAAACTAATGTCTTCAGTGAATGACCAGTGTAACTCTAATGTGCCCTCTAAAGTCTGACACTCTTCAACAACTGATGCACTTTCCTTTTAAGTTCATTTTATTAGTCAACTAATTCATAAATAAATTAAATTTTACTCGTAGAACATGTTTTCCTTACATTCATAATCAGTAAAGCGGGAAAACCTCAGCAGCAAAATGTTCCTACATTTTTCAACAAAACTGGATATACAAATTTAATACATCATACATAAGTAAAGGCAAGTGACCTTTTAATAGGATAATTTCTGTTCTTGTAAGGTTATTTTTGAGGCCAATCTTCTAATGCTACACCAAATAATGTATGAAAGGGTCTGGAGAATGCTGGTAGAGTTTAAAAATCATGTTGGAAGAGGAATAAGAGACTTCAGGGTAATCTTTCTGTCCACATTTCATTGTAGGTGCACAGGGGAAGCAAGGCAATGAGTAATGTGCCAGGGAAGCGGATGGCAGAGATGAAGGGATTGAATCCTCACGTGTCTGGGCAGCGATTGGACTGTTGGGAGACGTTTCTCTCTTTGAAAACCATCGCAGTTCGCTGCTGCTTCCTGGAGGAGAGGCATTTCTGCCATCCTTCACCACAGGGACAGTCATCATGGGCAGGATGAGAGGGAAGGGTTTGGTGTGTACATACTTGGGCCAGGGGAGACGTGAAGGGGGCAGGATTTGGAGGTGAATGAGTTTAGGGTTTGGGAGATTGTGTTGATGTGCTTTTATCCGACTAGAAACAACCCTGTATTTACTCTGTTCCTTTTTCCTTTGGAGGCAGAAGCTTTTGGGGAAGGGGAAATCTGTGAAATAGGTCGGTAAATGTAAGCACAGTTAAGTGTCATGGTGTGGACGTGTTGTCTTCAGAGGTAAAAAACGATAGAGGAGTGGCCTTTTTATTTTCCAGATGTTTGCATGTTAATTCCAACAGCATTTTAAAGTAGCTTTTTGGATACAGCTTTTATAGATGTGGCATAAATGTCTTAATTCTTGATATTTAACTAAAAGCCTTGAAGCATGTCTGGATTTTCATCATCTTAGTCATTAGCAATATTGGATTATTAGTCATGTAGTGTCATCAAGGAGTTGCCTGAAATGTGCTCATTACTAATACTGTTTTGTCGTCTTCTTCAAGAGCTTAGTGTACTTACAATTACAGTTACACTTGCCATGAACAGTTGTCTGAATCACCAAAAACTGGTTTAAACAGCTAATAATAGGCATCAAGTTGGAAACCTTTAGTCAGATTAGAAGGCAGCATGTTCTGAGTGATGAGCAAAATGAAATAGGAAAGAGTTAAAATTTCATAGAATCACAGACTGGATTGGGTTGGAAGGAACCTCAAAGACCATCTCGTTCCACCCCCTGCCATGGACAGGGACACCTTCCACTAGCCCAGGTTGCTCCAACCTGGCTTTGGACACTTCCAGGGATCCAGGGGCAGCCACAGCTTCTCTGGGCAACCTGTGCCAGGGCCTCCCCAGCTTCACAGGGAACAATTCCTTCCCAATATCCCATCTAACCCTGCCCTCTGGCAGTGGGAAGCCATTCCCCCTTGTCCTGTCCCTCCAGGCCCTTATCCAAAATCCCTCTCCACCTCTCTTGGAGCCCCTTTAGGCACTGGAAGGGGCTCTAAGGTCTCCAGGCTGAACACCCCCACCTCTCCCAGCCTGTCTTCATTTCCACTAGGTAAACATAAAGACATATTTGGAAAAGGGTAATTATTTGGTTACTGTCCAAATATCATTACTAGAAACACTTATTTTAAAGAAAGGCATTTGTGTTGCTAAGAAGCATCTCAGCTGAGCGTTTGCTTTGAAAGTCTCAGCTGAAGCTCAGCTCTCCATCACACACCAGTGGTGTCGTTGCTGTCGTGGTGGCTCAGATCAGCTTGTGTAACTAATGTGTTTTGTGCTTATAACAACATTTTAACACTTTAGCTTGTTTGTCTGAGGAGGGAGTAGTTCCTGTGCCAGTAGTTACATCTGCTGCCACAGCTGCATCGATGAGGGGCACGGTGCCCACGTAGCACACTGGTGTTCTTTACCAGCTCTGCTTTCTCAGGTCTTTAGAAAGGATAATCCACCAGTCTGGAAATAGAGGTATTGCTGTACCACCAGCACTTCCCTACTGGGGGTATGTTTTATGCTATAGATGTACTGATTCCCTTCAAACACCTTTTCCCCTTCTTTTATTGACAATCTTTTCTGTTGGCAGGAGAGCTGCTCTCCCTGCTGCACTTGCTGCACAGGAAATGGAGCCCAGTTTGGTTTGCCATGATGCACAAGGTCTGAGTTTCCCCAACTGTGTGAAAAATGGCCCTTCTCTCGGAAACCTTGGCAACACATGATTGCACTCTGCTGGGGAAAGACATTTCCTCTGGGCATGGAAGGAGCTCACCAGTGTGGAGCAGAGCTTTAGCAGGACAGCTGTATCTGGAATGGCACCAGGTAGCTGGAGCGGTGTTTGGAGACAGCTCTGGACACAGTGAAAGCCAAGTGCAAAGCTGTATTCCTTAGCTAGATTTTTAGACACACAGATCAGTTTGAAATGGGGAAGTTTTAGGATTTGATCCCAATGAAAGCTGGTTACCCATGAAAATATTAAGCCATTGCCTCACTATAATAGGGAGCAGAAGGTACAAAATACATTTATTTTTTTACTATTATACTATTTACAAGAGCATGTAGTGACAGGGCAAGGGGAATGGCTTCCCAGTGCCAGAGGGCAGGGTTAGATGGGATATTGGGAAGAAATTCTTCCCTGTGAGGGTGGGGAGGCCCTGGCACAGGTTGCCCACAGAAGCTGTGGCTGCTCCTGGATCCCTGGAAGTGTCCAAGGCCAGGTTGGACGGGGCTTGGAACGACCTGGGCTGGTGGAAGGTGTCCTTGCCCATGGCAGGGAGCTGGAACTAGATGGTTTTGAGGTCCCTTCCAACCCAAACCATTCTGTGATTCCATGATTTTGTGGCCCCTTTTCTCTTGCCATCACTTGCCAACCTGTCAAAATAAAAATCCCTGTAACCTCCATTTCTCATTGCCCAAAACATTTGAATCAAAAATGCCAACCCTTTGCTTGCCAGTTTTGTTCCATCCAGCTGAAACCTCCCCTCCTTGTGTTTATAACCAGACTGGAGATTAAAACTTCCAGTTCCCACGTTCTGTGTGAGGTTGCAGAGCTCTGGAAATAGTTCTCTCATTTTAGTGCTTCATTCCCCCCGGTTCTTTATGTCTGGAGTTTTTCTCTGCATGCTTTGTTTTATTTAAAGGCTTTGACTATTTGCAGTTAATACATTGGGATTCTGTTGCTCACAACAAGCTCTTGCAAGGTACTTTCTGGGGAGCTGCAGCCACATGCAGCTACTTAAGTCATCTAAAGCCACAAGGCATTTGACAGCATGCCTCTGGTAACTCGCTGCACAATCTCTGTGAGTTTGACCCAAAGTCCTCCTGCATTAAAGAAGTGACTCTGTTTTGTGTAATTCCTACCTAGCTATGCCTCTGCAAAATGAGGGGTTTGTAGGGTTAGAGCTCTGACACATCCATAGCTGCAACACTTCCCCCTGTGCAGTACTTGTTAGGACTGGATGTTAAAATGCTCTCATTTGTCTTGAATATTGAGTGTAGTGGTCAGGTGAATAAATAAATGTATGGACTTAGTGAATAATGAAAGCCTTTTTGGAGAGGGATGGAGATTATATAATCGACACATCTCTTCTGAGAGTCCTCAGTTGCCATTAGTTTTGCCAGAACAGTTGTTTCTGCAGATAAATTAATTTCCTGGGCTTTGACCAGCAGGAAGGGAATCAGGACTCTTTTTTTAATATCGAGGAGGAAGAAATCAGATGTGCTGTATTTGAATTTTGTGAGAATATCATATATTTTCTTTAGCAGGTCCTCAAGAGGAAAATGTTGAATGGCTACTTGTCCATTTTTTTTTTGCTTTTAAAATGGGTGCTTTTTTAGCTGCTTATAAGTTGGAATTTGCATTCCCACAGAAATTGTAAAGGGTAAAGTAAAAAAAAATATAATAAGCAACTAGTTTGGGAGTTTAATCAGAAAATGAAAATGCCAGAAACACTCTTGAAAAGCTTAGTTTCTGGGGTGTTGAAATTTCCAAAGTATCTGTGTACACATGGATGGGGTTTGTTATTTTTGTGTAAGGACCTGTGAGCATCAGTTACCAGAGAATGCAGCTTCATGTTAAACTGAAAAGTTTTTCAATCTGAAACAGTTGTAAAACTTCCTTCTGCAGTGCTATTTTTCCAAGTGCAGGTTCAAAACAGAGTGCTCAGACTCTTAAAATTCAATTAGTGCATGTTTAGCTGCTGTGTAGAGATGTATAATCCTGAGTTATAACAATGCTGGGTGGCAGGGGCAGCTCTGACAACCTTAAATTATGCAACAATAAACACATTACAGAGCCCTCTCTGGGTTGCACTTATTTAGGAGGCTTTGCCTTCTGGATTTCCTGAAGAAGCTGTCCTAAAAACTTGACCTGTAAACAAGGAGGAAAACCTGGGTGGTGTTTCCATGAAGTCAGTCCAGGTGCACGATTCAGAGGCTTTAATGCATTTTTCGTTGTCAGCCTTTGAAATCCTTGAAAAGGAAGATTTAAAGTATTAGGGATTACAGTTCCTTTTTTCTTTTCCATTTTTGTCTCTGTCAAAAAAGCAATTTGCCAGTCCTTCAATAAAGAGTTCCAGGTAAAGTAACCTCTCTGCCTGAGCCAGGGAGTCCTTGCAAAGAGAAAGCAGAACAAGTACAAAGCTGGAGTGAGATTGCTGGGTTATGTTATAGAGTGTAATTTAAGAAGCGTAGTAGTGACCCCAAACTTGGGTAGTTGAGGCTGCTGCAGTTTCATAATTGCATGAAGACTTGACTCCTTAGCCATGATCTGAACAAATTTGAAGTTTAAAAAAAAAAATATATATATTTCAACTGGAAAAGATACAACCTGCCTCTTGTCAGGGAAGGTGGTTCTCTGCCTCAGCTGCCACCACAGACAGGCTGACAGATTGTTACTAGTGGTAGAAAGAACTGCTGTAGGAGTGTCAAGATTATTCCTGATTTAACAATTAGTGAATTCTGAAGAGTCAAAGCTAACTAGAATTTGAGATGGAATCACTCTCTGGATGATAATAATATTTCTTTGAATATTGGAGTTACACCTTCTTACTAATATCAAATTCCCAATTGACCCTTTGCCCTGAGACAGTGTCTGCCTCTCTCAGAAGGAACCAGTTAAGCAATCCCTCCTCTAAACGCACAGAGCTATGGAATTTTTTATGTTGGAAAAGCCCTCTGAGATCCTTGAGTCCAACCGTTCCCCAGCTCTGCCAAGGCCACCATTACACCACACTACCAAGTGCCACATCCACACCTATTTTGAATCCCTCCAGGGATGGTGACCCAGCACTTCCATGGGCAGTCTGTGCCAGGGCTGGACAGCTCTTTCAGTGAAGAAATTTTCCCTAATAACCAACCTGCCCCTCCCCTGGCACAGCTGGAGCCCGTTCCCTCTCCTCCTGTCCCTTGCTCCCTGGGAGCAGAGCCCGACCCCCCCAGCTCCCCCAGCTGTCAGGGAGTTGCAGAGCCAGAAGGTCCCCCCTGAGCCTCCTTTTCTCCAGGATGAGCCCCCCAGCTCCCTCAGCTGCTCCTGCTGCTCCAGCCCCTTCCCAGCTCCCTTCCCTTCCCTGCACACGCTCCAGCCCCTCAGTGTCTCTCTTCCATGAGGGCCCAGAACTGGGCACAGCCCTGGAGGGGCCTCAGCAGGGCCAGCACAGGGACAGTCACTGCCCTGGTCCTGCTGTCACACCATGGCTGGCACAGCCCAGGGCCATTGGCCTCTTGTCCCCCTGGGCTCCCCTGGGCTCATGTCCAGCCCCTGGCACCAGCACCCCCAGGGCCTTTCCCAGCAGCAATTCCCAGCCCCTCTGCCCCAGCCTGGAGCTGCAGGGGCTTGTTGTGACCAAGGCAGGACCAATCACTTGTTCTTGTTGTCCCTCACATCACTGACCTCAGCCCATGGATCCAGCCTGTCCAGATCCATCTGCAGAACCTTCCTGCCCTCCAGCAGATCAACACTCCCGTTCAAGTTAGTGTCATCTGTAGACTGACTGAGGGTGCACTTGATCCAGGTCATGGACAAAGATCTTAAGCAGGACTGGTCTCACTATTGAGCCCAGGGGAACCCCAGGAGTTACCCCCCTTCCCCAACACTGTTTCTCACCCTGTTGAAGGTGCTCCTGGCCATTAGTGCTCCCTAAGGTTGGATGTGTGGAGATGCTTGGCTGCTGTTGGTCCTGGCCCTGCCTGAGTCCTGTCAGCTGCTGTCACATGAGCTGTGAGCTCCTGGTGGCTCTCCTGGATCCCCCGAGGTCCCCCCAGTTTGGGAAGCCCCCCTTGCACTGCTCTGCAGTGCTCTGCTGCAGACCGTGCCGGCACTGGAGCTGCTCACATCAAGTCATCTTGCCATGTGCTGATGTCATCATTAATGCCACTGAGATTGGAGTTTCAAAAACTGATCAGTGCATGGAAGCCCCTTCCAGATGAGTCTGTCCAGCTGTTTCACTTGGCACCATTAGCTCCGTGCTGGGAACATCTGGGGCTGCGCTTTGCTCGCTGATGCATTTGTCACTGGGGGGAAATTTAAGCTGATTCATCTAAATACGAGCAGCTGTTTGGGGTCTGTCCTGCCTTTTGGGGTCCGTGAAGCCGTCTCTGGGTCACAGCTGTAGAACTGAGAGAGCCTTGATGCTGCAGCAGAAAACTGCCTTTAAATTGGTCTGTCGGCACTGTGAGAGGTGTCTCTGAGCCGCGCCGGTCTGTGTTCTCGGGGCTGTCTTCATTCCCAGTGTATTTTTAACTTTTTTCAAGAGATTGCTCGTTATGCTGATTACATTATTTGCGATGGTTTTGTCTCCTTTGATGCCTGTGCCAGTAGTGCTTATGTAAAGGGACTTGATGATATTGAATGGTAAGAATGAACAAATGCCGCGGGAATTCAATTGCTATTTTGCTCTCAAGCACAAGTGTTCTTCTTTCTAAATCAAGTCTGACCACTTACTATGTCAGTCAGCTGCTTTGTTGGAGACATGGAGAAACTATTTAATTTACATTTCATTTAAAGGAAATTTTTGTGCACTTGAGGTGCAGTATTTTATTTAGAAGTTTTGGAAACGTATGATTTCCAAGTGCTCTGTGGGCTTTAAAAGAGCTGATCTTCATCTCAGCTGCAAAATGCAGTGTGTTATGGGTACCTGTCAAATAACTGGCCAGCAGTACCTTATTCTCTGTACAGATGGGAGTTTGAAGATGTTTGTCAGATATCACCCAGAAGTTATTGAAGATGAGTTCTTTTGGGTACTTTGAAAATTAAATTTCTTAGCCATGCAGCCATTCATCTCAACTTGTACATGCAGTTTTAGAACTCATGCTATAGAGCACCTGATAATTACTGACAGTTACCTCATTGTAATGTCATTTACAACTTGAGATCAATTAGTTGACATACCTTTCCTTAAATTTCAAATTTTAAGAGGCTTGTGAGTGTTTTCCAATAGTTTGACAGAGCCTTCCCCTGGGTGCAGTAAACGTTGCATTGCTGTGAATTTACAGCCCTGTCTGCAGCACTCTGAAGTCATCTCAGATTCTGCCACGTCTCTGCTTCACTCTGATGTTCAGCAAATAGTTTGCTGGGAAGTTTGTGTGCTAATCTGGCAGAGAAACCAACCTGCCAGAGCGAATAGCTCTCTTTTGGGCAGGCGTGCTGAAATGAAGTGTTGAGCTTTAGAAATGGAGCAGTAGGATGGGATGTGGCAGCCAACAGTTGGATTGTCTTAAACTGCCAAAGACCCTCAGTCAGGGAAGCACACACGCTTCTTTCATGAGGGTTGGCAGCCCCAGTCGGGCGATTTCTAAAGAAGAATTGCCATCAGTTGAGTATTCAGAAGAAAAATGACTGTTCAAAAATGACTGTGCAAAAAAGCAAAATTTCATTATACCATGGTGGGGACACTCCATTATAAACTTCTTTGCCTCTCTGTGTTCAGACAGAGCAGGGTTTCTGTGTGCTTGATTCATCACACTTGGCTTGAGAGAGCACAACATCTCCAGATATCGGAGAGGCTGATTTTGTGGTGCTTCAATGTCGCTTTTATTCACCCCCTACTCAATAGAGCTTTGTGTTCTTCTTGCTCCTGGAGATTGTAACTGCTGCTGTGGAGGCAGAAGTGATGGGGAAATATGGACCATAAAAAATATTGGCAAACTGGTGTTTCTCAAAAATATGACCTGTGCTTAAACCAACAGCAAAATCTTTATTTGACTCTTAAATTGTGGTATGTGATTGTCTTTTGATTCTTTTGAGCCTCTAAACAAAAGCATGATGTGTTCCTGCTCGCTGTGAACTCGGGATTTAAGACATGGGAAATCTGCAGGAAAAAACCTTGATGTTCCAAATGCAGTCCCTGTGTGAGAGGGTGTTCCTGGCCTGGCTGTTTGGTGGGGGTGCCGTGCAAGGGCTGGGCTGGAGGCTGTACATGTGTGGTAGCAGAGAGGAGGGGCAAGAGAGCCCTGGCCCTGCTGGGTGCTGCCCTGAAAACCTCCTGCAGCTCACCTCTTCATATGGAGGACTTGAATACAAAGACCAGTGGAAGAGAAACATCAGGAATAGGACACTAATACTGCTAAAAGCTGACAGTTTTCTCTGTGGTGCTGAGGCTGTACAGCCTTTCTCTCAACTTCAGTTTTCCTCCAAATATAAGCTGTTACATCTGTTTGCCTGGTTGTTCTGTGCTGGAAACACACCTCTCTTCTTGACCCCTTTGCTTTTTATCCTCTGAAACTTGATTTGGAGCTGGAGGGAGGAAGAGGCTGTGTGCTTTGCAATGGAAACTTGCTTTTCACTCCCCAAATTGATAATGGGATGGATGAAAAATGCTGTTCAAGTGTAATGGTACATAGTTGATGGTTTGTGGGAAAGTAATTTATTCTGTGTGGGAACATCTGTCGTAAGGGAAAGGCTTGGGGAGGGGGGAAAAGCATGTGGTAGAGCTGCAGATACTACTTCAAAATCACTTGTTTGTGAATAAAAAGGATAGTTTAATTAAAGGCAGAATGGAAATTCCCCAGCTTGTAGAGAAAAGTATGTGGAGAAATGTGGTTCAGTGGTGTTACTGAGCATCTGCAGGCTCCTGTTGATGCTTTTACGGCACATTTGCTGAGGGCTTTGCAGGTTGCTCTGCCTCTGGAAGGACAGCACTCGGTGTTCATCTCAGTTCACTTGGTGCTATTTTTACAGCTTTCTGTGTTCAAATGGCTCAGAATAACATGCTTGTCATTCACCTGTCAACTGAGAAATGTAACTTATTTCAGACTTCCTTCCCCAGAGAGTAGCTCCGATATGAGGAATATCTTCAATTAACAAGAAGTTCAGTGCTGTCCCCTTCCTGCTCTTAAAAGGCAGGTGTTTGTTTATGGAGGTCTCTGTTTCAGGCTGACCTAGTTAGAGGTGCTGCTGTGCAGCAGGTCAAGGTTGTGAAGTTTTAGCTCAGACTTTTTTAGCTCAGATGCTGCTCAGATTTTGGAGAATCGTGGATGCATCTTCAAGATGCCCTGTATGGGTTTTACTCGATGAATTGCAGCATAAATGGAGGGCTGGAGGAACCTCCCTGACACCTCAGGCTTTCCCTGGATCACATCTCTGTGTCCTGTCAGGGAGGTGCTCCATGCAGCTCCAACAAACCAGGCGGAGCTTTGGACCACCCCTGTGCAGGTGAATCGCTCTGTGAGCCTCCAAATTCTTTTGTGTCGACATTCAGGAGGATATAGAAGTGTTTGAAGAAAAAGGGAGCGTCCCTACGCGTATGGACATGAGGATATTTAACCAACAGATCATGGGAGCTGGAATTTTTCATTGTGTGATTGCTGTTGTCTCACCCAAGTGGGAATGGGATTTTAAACCCTAACTTGAAGTGCTGCCAATGCTGCTCTTTTACATTTTACTGGAGAGACCTTACCTGGATCCTTGATGGCAGTGATGTCTGTCCTGTCTCATGGGCTGTGGGAGAGAGGCTGCACATGACCCAGCCCAGAACCCCCCGTGCCCTGGGCTGATCCCCCAGCGTGGGCAGCAGGGCAGGGGGGATTCTGCCCCTCTGCCCCTCAGGGGAGACCCCCCTGCAGAGCTGCTCCAGCCCTGGGAACAGCACAGCAAGGACATGGAGCTGCTGGAGAGAGTCCAGAGGAGGCACCAAGATGAGCAGAGGGCTGGAGCAGCTCTGCTGGGAGGGAAGGTGGGAGAGTTGGGANTGCCCAGAGAAGCTGTGGCTGCCCCTGGATCCCTGGGAATGTCCAAGGCCAGGTTGGATGGGGCTTGGAGCAACTTGGGCTGGTGGAAGGTGTCCCTGCCCATGGCAGGGGGTGGAAGTGGATGATGTTTAAGGTTCCTTCCAACCCAGACCACTCTGTGATTCTACGATTCTGTGGTCTGATGTGTTAGGATTTTATGGCTCGAGAAGGAACAGGTGTCATTAATGGTTTCAAAATTGGTTAGAACTAAACCAGTGTGGACACTTCATGTTTCCTGATGGATTACTGGTCACTAGTAGGCAAAAGGTTTCCTGCAGAAGGAAATAAACCACATTTCTAACAGGTGTGTTTTGTTTCCTCCCACCTCTTCACAGGTTGCCAACTTGGCCTGTTCCATCTCGAACAACGAAGAAGGTGTGAAGTTGGTTCGCATGTCGGCCAGCCAGCTGGAGGCCCTGTGTCCCCAGGTAAGGGAGAGCAGAAGAACATAAGACAAACCCTAATAATTTGGGCAACTGCTCTTGCTTAGGACTTGCTCTGGTCTCTGGGTGGCAGGCTGTGAACTTGCTGCAGAAATGGACATTTTCCTTAATATACCTAGAGGGTGAAATGCAGTGAAGGCATCAATATTTAGAAACTTTAAAATCCATGATGAAGGAATCAGTGATGTGAATGGGTCATTTTCATGTCATAGCTCTAATTCCATTTGGCCAGGGGATTCCAGTAACCTGCAGCACAGTAAACCAGGGAACCTTCAGTGGTTTGCTGTGCAGATTTGTATTGCAGAGTGCCTCATGAAGGTGTTACTGCTCCTGTGCTTGCTGTAAGATGAATTATAGAATATTATTTTCTTGCTTGAGTAGAATATAAATATGCAAAAAAACTCGATGGGTAGGATGAGAGGAAGCTGGATATATGTGAAGAGTTTGAACCTGGCTGAGACTATCTTCTAATTAATAACTTTTTAGTGGAAACAAGGAAATTAAGTTTATGTAAGTACTAGACTATCCTCTTCCCTTTTGACAGCCTGGTGTTTTAAATGTCAACAACTAGATACTTGGATGAACCCCTGAAGACTACAGTGAGCTGTTGATTCTTGTAATTTACATTTTTTAAAGCAATAGGAAATTCAGATTTAAAACATCCAAATAAGCTGTTGTTGGTAAAGAGGAACTAATGGAAAATATGTGTTAGAAAAACTGGTGAAATGGCATTTTATGAAAATAAGGTGTATTGTCTGAGGATTACTTGGATTATATATGGTTTTCCCATATGTACAGGTCTTTTTTAAAACCAGTTGAAAGGAAGAAGATGATTTTCACCTGTACCCACCTCAGCAGGAGGGGAATTTTGAGGGAACAGGTGAAGGTAGTGTGAAGAGCAGGACTGCTTTACCCTTTGCATTACTTTCAAGTAACAGTGCTGTTAAACAGATGAAGATAAAGCTCTAAATACCATCCAGGAGGCCTTCTGGCATCCCAGGATGGCCCTCTGTGGTTCCCACTGCTGCATCCAGCCCTGGGGCTGGTGCATCAGCTGCGTTGGTGCCATTCTCTGCCTCCCACATCTGGGGCTGCTCAAAACCAAAGGTCAAGTTTTACAGTTGGAACAAAGCATGTGGAGGAAAAAGCTTTTGAAAATCCATTTTATGTAATATAAGGGCTTGCTCTTTCCTGAAGTAGCCAACTAGGCTGCTGTAATTTTTTTCCCAGTTATCTCCAAGAATATGGGTGTCTAACGCATGGTGTTCCAAACAAATCCTGGTGCTTTTGAAAATAATCATCTGAAGAAAGTTAGGTTTTTCTTTGAATCTAACTGTTTCTGGTGAATGTCCAAGTCAGTGGGGGTGTTTTCTCCTCCCCGTTGCTGAAACTGTGTGTATTTCAGACTCTTCTATCTTTGCTTTTCCAACAATTGCCTATTTAAATAACTCCTGTATAAAATAAGCACCATGACAGTCAGCATGAAATAATGACCCAAGTGTAGTCACTAGTCACCAGTGGAGCCACATCTCCTGCAGTGCAGCTGTTAACCTTTGACTTCAGGGATTATGGACAATATATTTAACACACATTGGAAGCTCTGAGTATCTATAAATGCGCAAGGGCTTTAACTGATGGATTTTGGCTTTACAAAGGTCACACCTCTGAACTTCCAAGCCTGCAGTTTAGGTGCTCCACTGCACAGTCTTGTCTTAATTTCAGGGTCGTCACCAAGAGATTAGTAAATGACACTATAGATGTTCACAGCAGTTGAAAGAGTGCTTTTACATTACATTACATGCTCACGGGTTGAGTCTTTAATGCTCTAAGAGTATTTAAACATGTTGTGAATCCTGAGAGATAATTAGGGGCACTTGTCTAAGCTGTTGTACAAATGACATCTGTGTTTTCTCCTCACAATAGTTTGTCTTATGCCAGTGTAAGTGATGCAGCATTTCATCGTCCTCCTTCTCAGCTGCCTCACTCAACACTCCCCAAACCTTGGCTATTCTGTAGAATCTCTAAAAACTTCTAGATACCAAGAACAGCAAACTGGGATTTTATTTCCTTTTTTAGATAATTACCTATTTATTTTGCAGTTTATTCCTGATGAGATTTACAGCTACTTCTTGATTTCTTTTGGGTGGCCATGCTGAACAAATGAGTGAATTAGGCATAAGATAGGGATTCAGCCCAACATTATATGCCCCGCTTTTGTATTTTTTTTTGGCTTAGGAGGTATTTTTCCGGGAAAATGCTGGATTCAGAGTCAAGTCAGTCAGTAATTATGATAGTCTCAGAAACTCAAGTGCCTGTATCAATATCACACAGAAATATGATGTATGAAATGTAATTCAAGGTATTGCTGTGGTTGAAAGGATGGAACTGAAATTTAATGCACTTGAGTCCCAGGTAACCTCTTAAATAGTTTAGCTGAGTGGAGACCATTCTGTGAGTAGGGAATTCCTGGTTAAAGAATGATTTCTGCAGAAATCAATCTGTAGACTTAATTATAAAAGCTGTATCTCAAATAGAGGCTTTATTCTCTCCCTTACCATCAGGAGCCATTGATCTGGCAGTAGGAGTAGGAAACAGGCAACTCTTCAAAGTGGCCAGGGAAAACCTGGAAGTTTTGTTGGTATGGACAAGCAGTGTGTCCTTGCCAGTGTCTCCTTTGGGTTCAGACATTCCCATGTTTGAAATCCAGTTCTTTGAGGATAAAGAAGATGCTGAAAATGTTTCATCCAAAAGTCTCTACAGAAGCGAACAGTTAATTTGTTTAGCGTGGCTTTGTTACTGGAAATCAGCTCTTCCTCAGGAGTAACACCATCCTTCCTGTTTGTGGGTCCCCAGCCAATTAGCACAGAAATTAATGTGAAGTTGAAGACTTAATGGGATATTTAGAGCTCCCTTTTGACGGTGCAGGAGGAGCTGTTGGGAAGAGCGGTGCCTTCTCTGGAGCAGCCAGCTGGGTGATTTGTGTTAGCCTGGCTTTGCAGGGGAGAAATCAGGCAGCTTCAAGGGGTCATTAGTGTTTTCCTCATGAGGTCCTGACTTACAAGCCTGCCCAAATTCTTTTCTTTGAGAACATGCCTTGCTGAAAGTCTGTGCATGGAAGGGAAACACCTTTGTCCCCAGCTCCATGCCTTGCTGCATGGTGGGGAAACCACCAGGCCAGTGTGGAGGGGGTTAAGATGAAGCAGCTAAAGTCCTCATCACTGCAGTTAAATTAAAAAAAAAAAAAAAGCTTAAGATGACTTTCATAATGGAAATGGAAAATTACTGCTGTGAAATGCTTGGAAGAGCTGCCTGTACATGCATTTGCCTGGCAGAGCACGGGGGGAAGTTTTCTTTGCCTTCTTGCTAAACACAGAGTCTGCCAATGGTGAATTAGAGAAAGATTTTGTTTATCTCTACTCAGAAACCTGGATCCTCACTCCTAACTCTGGCTTCCGCGCTCTGTTTCCAAGAAGTACTTGCTTTGGAGGCTGCTAAGGCTGTTTTGTAACAGCATTTTGCATTAAAGATGACTGAGAAGAGAGCTTAAACCATGGGAGTGTTTCTGATCATGCAAGCTGTAGGTGTTAAAAGCAACAGTGAGAATGCCCCAGCACAGCTCTTGAAAGGGAGGAGAATTCTCCAGCCTTTTGATGTGACAGTCTGTTGTCACTTGAGCTCCTTTTACCAGCTATACGTTGACTTTTTCAGTTTTTGCAGCCTCCATGAAGTTCATCTATAGACTCCTGACCAAAGTGCAGTCAGGCTGGGAGTTTTAAAAAGGAATTATGGAGCAGAATTCCCATCAGGTTGGGTGTTTGCTTCTACCAGCTAAAGTTGGAGCCCACTGCCCTGGAGTGTAACCATCTCCTGGGAAGTGTGCTGCAGGAGGAGACCTGCACCTCCCTGGTGTGGACACACAGGACCTGCTCTCCTATCTGGAAGGCAGGACTGGTTGCCTTTCTCCTCCACGGCCCAAAGAGTTCATCCTCCTTAGAAATACTGGGAGGACAGCAGGCAGAACCTCTGCCCACCCTTCCCATGCTCCCTCCATCCCAGAGCGTGGTCAGCGTGTAACACTTGAGTGTCACCATTAAACTGACTCCAGGGAATTCCTGGATTAAATTACATTTTAAACAAAAACAAATTGGCTTCTCTCATATTAGCATCTTGTTTTAATAATTGCTGTTCCACATCCTTCTATTCCAGTTTTGAAATGCTTGAAATGACTGTTGCTTATAGATTTCTGATGAGGCAGATGGCTCATATGTGATCACACCTACGGACACACAGGCAAAACACCAAAGCATAAGAAGCCCATGGAGAGTTCCAAAAACTTTTGTTTTAAAGTTGGAGTATTGTAGAGAAACAAAGAAACCCCTCCAATCCACCCCCTCAAATCAACCAAACCCAAATGTGACCAGCAGATTTTGCCCTCTCTGAGCCCTCAGTCACTGCCAGTTCCCTGGTGGCTGTTGGAGAAGGAGAAACCTTAATTTGTCTTGAAGTAAAGACTTAACATCAAACAATTGTCCCCTTTTTTCATCTCTTTGAAAGACTGTCAGATTTTTCGAATGTTCTAACTAGCAGATCTGTCTCCAGACTGTTTAATTACAGGTGCTTGAAACATTTTATTGGCATTGAGTAGAAATGCTTCTATTAAAAACTTAACACTTGGGTTGCAGATTTGTATCACACATTTGTATCCTTACTGGGAAGAAATGCCAGCACAGGCCAAGACTGACCAGAAAAGATGCAATATTAGAAATTTGAGCAGTTACTGATGCATAAAAAGAAGCAAAGACAGCAGAAAGGAATTCAATTGTGTAGAAGAAGGTGTGTTTGTGGGTAAGGGCCCCATGTTCCATCACAGGCACAAGATCTGGGGAGTGCAGTGGCAGAACAGCTTCCAGAGAAGACACCGAATCCCTGAAACCCCCCAAAGCTTTACCACTTGAAATCACTAAAATGCAAAATATAGCAAGATTCCAAAACAAACAGCACCAAAATTCTTGCAGCGTCTACATTGACTGGCACTACGATATCAGTCCTCAGCTACAAACGCTTTTTGCCATATCTGGGGAAGTTGATAGGATAATTATCTATAGATTGTATGCAAATTGTCTTTATAGCAAACACTGCTTTGACAGTATGCTGAACTGGAGAAGGTCATGTTGCTGAGAGGACTGGAGCACCTCCCCAGTGGGGGCAGGCTGAGAAAATTGGAGCTATTCAGCCTGGAGAAGAGAAGGTTTTGTGGAGACCTGAGAGCACCTTCCAGTGTCTGAGGGGGACAACAGGGAAACTGGAAAAGGACTTTGCATCAGGAGCTGGAGTGACAGGACAAGGGGGAACCAGTTCAAACTGAAAGAGGGGAAGTTTAGGTTAGATAGTAAATAAATTCCTCCCTGTGAGGGTGGGGAGGCCCTGGCACAGGTTACCCACAGAAGCTGTGGCTGCCCCTGGATCCCTGGAAGTGTCCAAGGCCAGATTGAATGGGGCTTAGGTCAACCTGGCTGGTGGAAGGTGTCCCTGCCATTGGAACAAGATGATCTTTAAGGCCCCTCCCAACCCAAACCATTCTGGGATTGTGTGTTACTCCACTGTCTATCTGTGGGTCATTCCACAACTCAAGTATCTCTGCAGAGATCCCTGCAGTCACTCTGTGCATAACTTGCAGGAAAGGAAAGTGCTCAAAGTGCCTTTATACATGGGAACAAAGTATTGGAAATCAAAGAGAACTTTTCCTTCTTTTGGTGCATCAGCTTCTGTACCCTGGCTGGTCACTGCCATTAGAGCTTCTGAAAGTGTAAAACAATCTGCTGTGTGTTTTGCTCCCAGGCATTTCAGCTCATCAGAGCCTGCAGAGTGCTTTTTGCTGTATTCAAGTACATGAAGGGGTAGCACACACGGACAGGGGGATGCAAACCTGGCCTTGCATGTAACTGGAAGCGACTTAAATGTCCTGCTTATAAACCACTTTTTCCACTCGGAGCAAAATGCAGTTAGGAGAAGGGAAGGAGACATGAGTAGGGTGACATGGAGGTAACTTTGGCATCTTGTGTATGTAAAATTAAATTATGAGCAGCTTCTTCTGAACTGCCAGTAAGCAAGCCATGCTTTCTTCATTACAGAAAAATATAGACATTAAAACCCACCTGGGCAAGGGCAGAATCCTGGCTGGGCTCAGCTGGTGTGGCAGCTTTGGTGGTAAGGTCAGGAATTCGTTTGGTGACCATTTGGAAAGATCTGGTCCCAGAATTGTGGTTTACATCTATCCTCTTATTACAGGAGTACTCTGTGAGGCAGCAGTGAAATCAAGCACCCAAAGGAGCACCCAAGGCTCCCTTCCACATACTCCTGAGTAAAACTGATTTCACACCCCAATGGGGGCATGGTTTGTGTGTGTGGCTTCTTCCTCGTCCCCTGAAATGACAGCTGATGGGTAGGGGCCTTTTTCTTTTTTACAAATGCAAATTATCCCAGATTGGAAGGCCACAGAGCTGCTTCCCAACTCATTACCCAAATGCCATAAGAAATCTGGTAAGTCAAGACTTTATATGAAACAACCCAAGTGTGTTATTTAGGAACTGTAGATGTTTTGGTTGTAAAGAAAAGATGAGTAGCGAGGGGAAAGGGCTGGGTGGTTTGCTTTAGAGCCTGTGAAACTGCAAAACTCCTCCTTGGTGAGGCACAGGAACATCCTAAAACCAATCCTGCAGGAAATAGGCAAAGCGAAATCAGCTGCAGAAAGAACAGTCTCCTGGAAAGAGCAATGGATCCTTATCAAAAAGACTGAGGCAAAAATTAAAAACTGAGATAGAGAGGAGTGTGGGTCACAGCCCTGGTGTGCACTGAGCCTGGAGTAAGATACAACAGCGGGGATTGCAAAGCAAATAGATGGTGGTGGTTTTCTTTTCCCAAATGGTGTTCCTTCCTTTGGCTGTGCCAGCCAGGTGTTCTTTGTAGGAACACCACCATGTGTAAGAGCTTTCCTCTAGCTCTCTCAGTCTTTCAGATGGGGTGCTATAAAGGTGAGGCAGGAAGACATCCTCAGTTAAGCCTAAAAAATTGAATTCCAGCTGACCCAGTGGCTCTGATTTACCCACAAGTTTTTCTGAGGTTCAGGTGTTTTCTGTCCTGGAATAGTTTTGCTTTTTAAGAGTTTCTGGGCAAAGTAGTTGCAGTAGCTCCTCTACAGACAGGAGTCACTGCAGGGAGCCTTGGAGAGCCCTGCCCTGCAAAGGGATAAGGATATAACCAGTATCTGACATCCTTAGTTTCAATAGGGAAAATAAAAACAGAGAAAAAGCAGCAGTTTCCTCCCATGCAAGGGATAAGAAGAGGACTTGAGGTACAGATTGAGACATCAGTTGGAAGTCTTTGGAATCCTGAGCCTCCCAGTGTCGGGGTGTTGCCAAGGCCTGGCTGCTGCCTCAGGAAGCTGTGAGGGCAGGGGAGCGACTCCAAGGAACCCTCTGGAAGCGCATTATGGAGCGTGGAGCTGCCTGACTTGAGCAGTGCAATCACTACATGAAACAAAGCACCGATAAAAATAGTGTGTTTTCTTGCCATGCTTCATTTCCTTCTGGATGGTCTCAAAATGTCCCTGTTTGATTCTTTTCTTTGTACAACTTCAGTGAGTCATTGTGATCACAGCGCTCTGGCAGCATTTTGAAAAGCTCTGAAATACAGAATATTTCCCTGAAATTGCCAAATGTTTTACATGGAAGCAGCTACATTCTGGGTAGCCTGGACACAGTCTCCCTATTTTTTTAACTCTATATACCTCCTTCCTATGAGAGTTACTCATATTTTGAAATAATTGCCCAATGCTTCATGTTTTTTGGAGAAGCAATAGTGTACTGTGATCACTCCCTTCCCCCTAAAAAGTGTTCCCTCCTCCCCCGACTGTTCATTTTCAGATATTAAAGGAATTATAGACCTGCTCTGTACACAGACTACTTAAGACCCAACATCCCTGTCCTTTTCCCATGTCTCTCTAAACATCTTTGGAAAATAAATCCGTCACTCTTTGCTGGATACCAAGTGCCCTGTAAGAGTATATTCACTGGAATAGATCATGTCCAGGGTGTTATCACTAATCCCTGGGACATTTCCTCAAGCAGAGGTGTGAGACACGTCCAGGATGACTTGCCCATGTGAATGCAAAGCTCTCCATACAGTGAAGGCTTTTATCACCCTGCTAAAGCTGCATGTTATAGCCACTTTGCACACTGAGATGGGGTATGTGCTATAAAAAAGGACTGTTGAACTGTGTTTGCTGCCCTGAATTTCTCCCTGAGCACACACATACCTGGATGAGTTTCCTAAGCTGTAGGTTTGTCTTTAGCTCCGTGGTATCCCTTGATAACCTTCAGTATCCCCACCAGCTTTCCTAATGCAGGAAACATCTGCCAGTGAGGGAGATCTTACACACCAGTTTTACATGGTCATTTTTGTAAAACACGTTTGCCTTGGCTGTAATTTACTGTAATGTATAAAAATGTATAAAAAAATAAACTTTTTGCTTTTTGGACAAGCTGCCTATTGGGAGGAGGATGGTGCATCTTGTGCCTCCTGTATTTGGATGTGGTGAGGATGCACAGTTTCAGTTTCAGGGGCAGTTGCAGAGCCCTGTATCTATGACAGCTCTGCCATTACCTGTGACGAGGTGCTTAACGTGGGCATCTGGGCTTGACATGCACTGCTGGCAAAGATTAATTGTCCAGGCAGATGCTGCTGTCCAGACAAACATCTCGCAGGTACTCAGGCCATATGTTCCTTCAGCATTAATGCTGCCCTGTCTCAGTGCTTGAAGGATACTTTATATCTGATATTGGCCAAGGCAGTTAGAGAAGAGCAGAGAAAATGTCCTGACCCTTGGTATCAGCATTGTCTCTGTCTCAGTAGTCACGGCTTCTAGCAGGATAAAAGCTGAGGTCAAGTTTTAGGAGCATTGTCTGGTTTACCTTTTCTGATACGGGGACACTTGGTTTTTGGATTTATCTTCATAAAACCTTGGCTGTCTAGATTTTGATTGATGGGTGGCTAATTCATTACACCCATCAGACTGGGGCAAGCGATGGCAGTGGCTAAGACATGTCCAGGATGGCTTGCTCGCGTGAGTGCGAAGCTCTCCACAGAGGAAAGGGTTTTGTCAGCACTGCTAAAGCTGCATATTGTGGCCTCTAGAGCAAAGGACAGACTTACCTTTCTAAAACTTCTATTTCTGTCTGATTTTAAAAATTTAAGCATAATTTTCATGGGCGTTGCAAGGCTTTTAGGGGGGCTTTGAGGGCATCTGTGATTGTAACAGGCAGCGTGAGTGAGGGTGGCACAGGTCCTTCTCTGAGGGACCTCCTGACTCCTGCAGGTGCCATGCAGAAGGGTGACCTCGGGCTGCTTGGAGGAAAGGGAGCAGCAGAGGGGACCCCACATTGTTGATGGGGGACAGGACAGGGTTCAGAGGCGTGTGCGTCCCCACAGGCCCCTGAACAGATGCTGCTCAGGTCACATTACTTCTCCCATTTGTCTGTGTTATCAAACCCATCGAGCTGGATTTGATTTGTGACCCAGACTCACAGCCTCCATCTCCAGAGGCAGGATGGCAGAGTGCAGAGCAGCCCAGCTTTTCTGTGGGTTTTCCTGAGTCGCTGATAATTCCTGGCATCCCTAGGGTGAATCAGCCTCCTTCTCCTGATTCATTCGGTGCCATCCTGGCACGTTTGACACCACCATCATTTTCATGTTTAGTGAGTTATATATTTTTTTAAATGCTTTGTGACACTTTTAAATGAAGGAGGTAGAGAAAGGAGATTTTGGAAAAGCAGGAACATCTGGTGCTTGCATGTTTTGGTCGGCAACTTTGTGAAATTAATACAGTCCTAGAGAAGAAAAATTACACCTTGAAGTTGGAAGTTAATTAGCTCTGACTCTCAGGTGCTGGGGAACAGGGCTGGGATTGTCACGTCGCTCTGACTGCCGATGGTTTCTCACACCTGGCATGTTTCCAGGCCATTCTGCTGGGACAGGTGCAGCAGGAGCAGGCTGTTGAGGTTGCTTCCTTCCCACACCCAAAGAGGCTTTTGTGGTCGTTTAACTGACCAATTAGTTGGCACAGCATAATGCACAGGAAAACAAGGATCTGGTGTAAATTGTGATCTTAGGGTTTGAAGAAGATTAGTGGGGGATATTCAGATGGAGCATCTCCTCCCAGTCCCTGAATCTGGCTCATTCAAGCCACAGCAGAAATCTGAAAATAATATAAAAAGCAGTTGCAAAATCCAGAGTAAAGCTTTAAGAAAAAGGGATAAATCAAAATTTATCTTTAACTTTGTATTTACATATTGTTTCTACTTCAGACTATGTAAGATTAATCCTTTTTTGACCTTTTTACTCAGTTTTTGGCAAGTAGCTTAGGAAATGCAGCCTCCAGTGTACTAAATGTCATCCTGTCTAAAACACTTAACAACATAGGCTGCACTCAGAAAGCAACACCTTGTTACCATGAGCTGTTAAAGACAGGTGAAACCAGCTCTTGTGAACACTTGCCAAGTGATTTTGCATCTCATAACTAACCATAATAAATGTCAAAGCAGGTATGAGTTGGATGTGAGAGCAACAAAATTAAACACTTTTGTGTTTAAACATCATGTTCCTCAAAACTTATTAAACTTGCTTTGGAGTTCATCAGATAAACATACAGAATGTAATTGTTTCGTTGGGATGTGTTTTAAAACTCCAGAGGTATTTTACAGGTCATTAATGCTGCACTGGCTCTGGCTGCTAAGCCCCAAAGCAAGCTGGCTCAGGAAAACATGGATCTCTTCAAAGAGCAGTGGGAGAGGCAAGTCCGTGTGCTGACGGATGCTGTGGATGACATCACTTCCATTGATGACTTCCTGGCTGTATCAGGTAACCAGAGCTGCAATCTCAGAAATATTCAGTCTCCTAAGTAAGCTTATTCTTACAAACCAGTGGGTTTGACATGTTCTGGAGTCTTCTGGGGCTTTGGAAGGGGTGGTTTTGGTACATCTCACCTGGGAAGTATCATCTTCTGCTGAGCGAGGTGTGAGAGTGCAGCAGGAGATCTGTGCTCGAGGAGAAGACATTTGATGTCTCAAGATTTGGGCTTGCTGGTTGAACTAATGATGAATTATCACCTAGCTACTGCAGACAAACCTCAGCAGGAACTTTGGGGAAAGTCGTACATATTTATGGCCAAGTTAGGAACTAACAAAAAAGATGATCCCTCAGTTCACTTCAGACTCTTTTTACACAAACAAAACTGAATATCAAACCATGGTCATAAAATTAATTAAAGTAAAACTGTTCATATAGAAAACGTGACTGTTTTTATCCAGGTCAGCTTTAGTAAAATTTTAACAGTTTTTATAAGAGATTGGATCGTTATAATAGATTAATAATTGCATATGACAAAGTGCTTGCCAAGATAATCCATTTTATCAGCATCCTTGATAAAGACCTACTATTAGCTGCTGTGACCTACAAATAATGGAGGCATTTTTATTTCCATGTCCTTTAATTCTGCTCTGTAATCAGAGGATATGGAGATGTAACTGTGTGAATTGTGACTGCAATAGTGTTCACAAATCACCACTACAAACTGGGGGTCTAATTTCCTTGGTGCAAGCAGCTTTGGGCAACTCAGGTGACGTAAAACCTCCAGTCGTAAAGAGAGACTTCACAGGAAGATGTGTGGAGTCTGAAGTACCAGGTGAACATAGAAAATGTAGTTGAAAAATTAAGGTCCTGAATTAAAATGCCATATTTTTTAAAATTATTAAAAAAAAAAGGAGAGAAAATCAAAGCAAAACAAAACAAAAAAAACCAATACGAGTGGTGTTTCTGTGATGAGTCACCTGCATTGTCATACATGTTGTACTGTGGTTCCCTGGGTTCTGAATAAAAAAAACTTATTAAGCAATTGAATCCCCGAGCTCTTTGTCTCTGTCTGCACTCGCTGGGGCAGCAGGAGCTGCAGTTACACAGCTGTGAGGAGCCGTTTTCTGGGGAAATGTATTTAGAGGGAATTGTGTGCTGAAGTTTGAGGCTCCACTTGGAGCTTGCCCACAACTGTACAAACATTTTAAAGAGGAAAAGCTGTTAGTCCCTGTAAGCACAGCCTGTGTAGAGCTGCTGAACTGCATCCCACTGGCAGGTGAGCCTCCGAAGGGATCAGGGAACTGAGGGATCAGCATCCTTGTGCAGGCCATTCAAGGAGATGGGAGCTCTGCTTTTGGGGTTGTGATGTTGGCCCTGCTGGGGTGCTCTAGAGAGTTCCAAGGGCTTGGCAATAAACAGGGAATGTTTCTTTTATGGGGTGGTCTGGCTCAGGGGTGAGTTCACCACCCAAAATGAAGCCCTGGAAATGTAGTTTGAAGGTACTCCAGATGCTCAAATGCATTCAGTAATTATTTATATGTACTTTGTTATTGAAGAGATGGTAGAAAAATATTAAAGCAATAAATATTGTTTTAAATATTATTTTTTTGAACTTTGATAAATGTTTTCCATATAAATGCGACAAGTCCAATTCATCTGCTGAACTCCTCTTTGGATAAAATTGTGGCAGATATGATTTATACCAAGTGCTGTTTGGGGTTATTAGAATGTTTGTATCAGTTACTAACTGGGATGTAAGCAGAATTTAAAAGAGTTCTTGTGAGTCTATGTGTGTGTGTATATATAAATATGTATAAGAACCACCCCACATTCCTACAACGTGGTGTGCTGTCCATCATGAACTGAATGCTTCACTGTTCACTTCTGCTACAGAATGGTATCAGTTACCCACAAGTAAAGGCTTGATGAGAGAGATGTTGGGTTTAGATAACAGCAGAACATCATAGAAGAAGGATCCTTCAATGCAGTGTTTCAGGCTACAGCATTTTAAGAAGGGTAGAGCAGAGGGCTCTGTTAAGTTAGGACAGGGTCTGGGGATGGCTCTCTGTCAGGGCACAGGAGATGAATGGCAGAGGAATCGTGTAACCTAAAGATCTTTCCTATGTGCTCCCAACCATGAGGAATGTGCAGCTCAGGGAGCGTCAGCATCAGAGGTGCCACTTACTGAACAGCCCTTGACAGATTTTTCTCATTTAAGCTGGTGTTAGTTGTTCCTTCGACCATTATAAACTGCTGGCACCTCCATCCTGCTGTGCAAAATTCACAGCTGTAAGTGTGCTCTGTGTGAAGAACCTCCTTGTTTGGGCAGTGTCGCCTCTTTGCTTCATTTGATGCCCCTACTTGTAGTAGGAAATGGTGGAGAGGCTTTTTCCCTCCTCTCTTTCTTCATGCAGTTTGTAAATGTGCAGTTCTGCTTTGTCAGTCATCTGTCTCCTGACTGCACAGTCTTTGCCCGTGTCATTACTCCTCATTTCAGTTTTCTTCTGTACCTTCTGTAATTCTTACCCCTCTTATCTGCACCTTCCTGAAGCACTCTGGGTGTGCCCACTATCTCTGTTCTTTAGAGCAGTTGCTGATAGCACTGTGTAATTGTCAAATTCAGTGTTCTGAAATTACCTGGATCTCCTTTGAAATCCTTTTAAAAAAAACATTGCATTTGCTGCCTTCTGTTCCTCTGCTGCTGATAGTGGTTTATGCCAGAGATTGCGCATCTCAGTGGAACTATTTCCCTGAAGAGCCTCCCGAGGAATATTGGCTGGGCTGGTGATTGTCCTTTTCATTGTTACAAGATGAACACTGTCTTTACAAGTGTATGAACACTCCAATGTTTGCTCCATGACCATGTCTGCCCACACTGCTGCTTGACCTGGTTCCTCCAGTGCCCCATGGAACAGAGGTTCCAGCATGGAAACTGTGCTGGGACCTGCCACAGGGGACACAGCAAAGGAGCACAATTGTATTTGTGCATCCATGGCTTCATCTCCCGACTGCTGCACTTACATTTTGATGTCCTTTAGCCCCCAGACTGCTTCACAGACAGTTTGGAAAGGGATTGCTTAGTCCCTTTTAATGTGGAGGTGGGTGGAGGTGGAAGGTGTTTGGTGGGGGTGGATTGAGGATTGACAGTCACGGGGGACTTTTTATTCTGTAGCTTTTCACAGTTTAATGTATTTCCTTGTTTGGTCTAAAAGTCATTTCTATTGAAGAAATATCTTTTCTTTCACCTTGTTTCCCAACCACACCATTTTCTCTACAGTTCTTTCGATGGGTCAGGTTCCCTTCACCATTGCTATATTCTGTTGCTGTGAGGTGTTTCTCCAGCTCAGCAGGAGTTGGTTTTGATGCAGGACGATGTTCTCCCGTCCCCAGAGGTGCTGATGGTGAACCTGCACATCAGCATTTCCTGGGCTCTGCCACCCCAGCCTCAGCAGATGACATTTGGCACCAGGCACTTGTGTCCTTGTGCCTGTAGGACAGGTAGCACTGTGTGTATTTACAAGCACATGGCAGGGTGTCAGATCTTATCTGTTACCATCCAGCTGGAGAGCATAACCAGAGCGGATGCACCTGACAGCCCTGCACTTCCCTGGACCCTTTGCAGGCTGCCCCATGGGTTATCTTTCTCTAGAAGTGACTTTCTGGCCACTTCACATCTGCAAAAGACTTTAAATGGTCAGCAGACATTTAAATATTCACCTTCCTTTTGTCCATGCCTTTTATTAAAGTTCGAATAATCCAAGAGGCTTTTAAATGGTCTGTGGCTTAATTTATTCATTAAGGAATTGAAGCAGTAAACAGTCTGCTTTGGCCTGACGCCGAAGCCTTTTCTGTGGGCTGTTGCAGCTCGCAGGACTGTCTCCTGCTTTAAATACCCTCTGTGCTCCTCGCTGAGGCTCCTGTGCCTTGGCTGCCTGTTCACTGACTTGTCACATCACTAATGAACCTGTGCTTCTCCCAGGGCCACATTCTGCCCTCAGCTGAACCTGTTCAGGCTGAGTTGCTTCAGAGGGATTTCACAAGTGTCATTTTTGTCCAGGTTACTTACAGAAGTCTCGCAATATTGCACTTGGCTCTGTTAATTTTATGTAAATCGGGCATAACTTCCCACAGCAATCCTTTCAGGCAGTTCCTCCAAATCCTCTATCAGCCAACTCTATGAGCTTCTTGTCTCTACAAACTCTTGCTAAATGGCTCTTTTACTACCTGCAGAGGGAATAAAAGCCACTTGCAGGGGTTGGCAATGTAGAATGATTAAGTCAATGGTAAGTAATGCTGGAAACTGTTCTAGTGACAGAGCAGAAATGTTTCCAAGTTGGTTTCTTACCAACAGCCCGAATGCTGGTGTTGGAAGGTGTTATCAAAGCATTGGTACTGATACATTGAAGAGGTCTCTAATAGAGTTTGGAAGTCTTTAATGACAGTTTGGGAGATCTTTTGGATAGGTTTCCCCAAATGAGGATCCCAATCTCTTTAGGCATCTTCAGAAATCTCTTAGGGGTTTTACTCATTTTGGGCTTCTTGGACTTGGTAAATGGGGGAAAATATCTCTGTATAAAAAGGAAAATAAATATTGAAAAGTAAATTGCAAGCAGAGGTCTTGGCTTTATTTTTTTTTCTGAAGAGGCAGTGAGTACTCAGTGGCTGGAATGCTTTCCCCATAATTCACCACATACATGACATGTCTCAAATTAGAATGGGGGACTAACAGTGTAATACTCTCTGATGATATGTGTGGTTGTTGGAAAACACTGTGGAGGAAGCTAGAAACGTGCAACAAGTGCCCTGGTCTGTCAGGGTGTTGAGTGGATTAGGTGTGGTGCTGGGGAGGTGCCTCATCACCCCACGCCCGTGGAATGGTGGGGGAGTGGTTTGCAGGTATTTGGACTTGGGCAGTCCAGGGGAGGAATATAGAAAGAAGCACACTAGGGGAGAATTCAGCTTTCCTGTTGGTAAAATTGAGTACAAACAGGGCCAGTTGGGGGATGGACTGATGACTTTTTGACACCTGCTTTGGAAGGGCAACTGTTTGCTGGTCATAGTGAGCTTAAAAATTAATTCCTGACAGCATCTCCATGGAGGTTTTATAGAGCAGATCCCAAACTGAGCAGCTGCAATGCTGATAACTGCGACAGAAAAGAAGATATTGCCATCTAAATCCTGCTTCTTTTACCACCAGAGAATCACATTTTAGAAGATGTAAACAAATGTGTGATTGCTCTCCAAGAAAAGGATGTCGATGGCTTAGACCGCACAGCTGGTGCGATCCGGGGCCGCGCCGCTCGAGTCATTCATGTTGTCACGTCAGAAATGGACAACTACGAACCAGGAGTCTACACGGAGAAGGTGTTGGAAGCAACCAAGTTACTCTCCAACACAGGTAAGGGTCACTTACTCCCAGGAGCCCTCAGTTCGTGTTGTTGGAAAATGTGTGGGCAGCTGGGTACTGATGTACCTGTGAAATCTGTTAAAGGCTCCATTTACTGTAATGAAAAGTAGTGGGAGTTACTTGCAGAGCTGTTTCACAGTGAGAAGTGTAATTTTGCTCTGTGGATTGGCTTAAAGCTCAGCAGTGCACAAGGTGTCCCTGCGTGTGCTCAGTGTGATGGACTGGGCTGGGGAAAGCAAAAACACTGGGAATGAGTCCCAAACGGTAAGGGATGGCTTGAAGGTTGTGCTGGGATGGTCTTGGAGTGTTGGACAAGGGTCTGCAGGTGTTCGGAGTCCAGAAGGAACATCACATTGTCCCACCAGAGTAAATTTGGGGGAATGATTAGGGTAAATTTTGTAGAGTAGCTTTACAACTTCTAAAAAAACATTGTAGGTTGTAGTGCCCCACACCTAAACACCAAATCGGAGTGTTTCCTCTGAGCTGGCTGGTGACATCCATATGGGGTAAGGAAGGATTCTGGTTGCTTCAGTGAGTGCTCTGCCAACCACTAGATGTTGTTTTTGCTTTAATTACTTTGATGAAGAATCAAGGGTGACACTGAAGAAACAGCAAACTGTAACTGGCTCTGGGATGTTCTTCCTGGAGCACAATGAGTCACCGAAATGTAGCAGTACAACCTGCCCCCTTCCAGTACCTTCTTATACTTGAGCTTCCTGGTGCTAGTATTGTTTTTTCCCCAAGAAAATGATGCACATCTGCAGGGAATTTTATCCCATAGTTTCTAGGGTCTTCTCTGGGTGTTTTCTCCTTGTCCACTAGATAGGTATGACAAAGTTGTCGCTGTCTAGGGGAAAACACCAAATAGCAGCAATGGAAGGTGAATGGAAGTGGATTAGGACTTGAACTCCTGTAACAAATGTTTTGAATTTAAATGGAACAGCTTCCAGGGATGGTTAAAAGTGAGGCACACATGACTGCTACAGGAGTGTGCCGCAGAAAGGGGCATTGGGGTGGGGACTGACTTGTTCCCTGTTCCGAGCTCAGTTATGCCGCGGTTTACGGAGCAAGTGGAAGCTGCTGTGGAAGCCCTGAGCTCAGACCCCGCTCAGCCGATGGATGAGAACGAGTTTATCGACGCTTCCCGGCTGGTGTACGATGGGATCCGGGATATCAGGAAAGCCGTGCTGATGATCCGGGTGAGCACAACTTACCTCGACAGCCTCTCGCTTTTCCTGTGCTTCCCCTGCCTGCATTGAACTGACAGCCAGCAGTATAATTGAGAGCAGACAGCAGAAGATTTTCATTTACCTCCTGTTAACATTCAGAGTCTTAGAACCGCTAATCACTGAGGAGCACTTGAGCAGCACGTTGTGATTCAAATTCATTACCCAGATCTGAGCATCGATGATAGCCCGAGTTGTGATGCTAAATACCCTTCACGCATCTTTTGTAATCTCATGGTAATGCCTTGCTCGTTAATGTGCTAAAATCAGTGACCTTTAAGTTAACAACAGCAAATGAATTCGGAATTATGGATGCTTGTTGATAGTTTGAGAGCTTAGAAATAAAACCTAATGGCTCTTTATTAAGTAAATTTTAAGAATTAATCCTGGTTGGTCAAAAGCAAGCTGGGATGAGTTCGGTCCACGAGCGTGTAATTTGTTAATTGGCTAACCTGGGTAAACAGGGGCAGCTCACAGAGGCCTTGTCTCTTGTGTGGTTACATGGTTCAGGTGCAGTGAGTGTGATTTGGAAGCCGTAATTTCTGGGAGGTCAGGCAGCGTCCAGCTGTTGGGAGCAGAAAGACTCCTGCAGTTGGTTGAAGGGATGCAGAAAAAAAAGTTCTGGTTGAAGCTGATCTGTGGGCCTGTTGAATCTTAGTGGGGCAAAAATGGGCAGAAGCCAGACACAGAAAAAACAAATATTGGGAGTTTGTTCCTTTTTTAAATTCTTTTCCTTGTACTCCTCTGACTCTGAAAAGTGCCTTCATCTTTCAGAGTGGTAACCATGGCAGATGCAGTTTGGTGATAGGTAAATTAAGGTTATACATCCCCAGAATATATGTGGTTACAGTAACCATTGCAATAGTGTCTTCCATGTGTGCTGCTTAAAGCAAAGGATTAGATGACGAAGAAAAGCAGTAACCACATATGTGCTCTCCGTGGAATTTTTTTCAAACTCATGCTCAGGATTTATAGACAAGCAATGTTAGATGAAGATATCAATGCCTTGCTGCTATGCAGACAAACCAATTTGATTCACCCCCTGCTGAAGTGGTTGTTATTCAGGACATGGAGGCCTGGCTGCCATCTCCAGGTCGGCAGTAATTAGCTGAGCTGGCTGTGCCAGGATTCCTGACGTTCCCCCCGTGCCGCGGCTCCCATGTCACGGTGCCACAGCTTAGTGCAGCTGCCAGCAGCTCACAGCAGCTCCCTGGTGACACAGCAGCGACCCGTCAAGAAGTTAAAATGTTGGCATTTGTCGTCCAAAGGGTTTATTTTAGCGTGAAAGAGCCATCCAGGTGGAGATCCCAGGCCCTACTTCTCTCTTGGTGTAGCTGTGCTCGCATGGGGTGTGGCTGAGCTCAGCAGGGCCAGGGAGCTGATTCAATGGCACTTGTTCTTTACAGGGACCAGCAGGAAAAGTCACTCAGACACCTCTTTTTTGTGTCTGTGCAGTGTATTTTGAAACCTGGAAGCTCACTGTATTTGTTTTCATTGAAGAGAAGCTCTTCCCTCCCTCCCTGCGCCCCAGGCAGCCGCTCGTCGCCACAGAGGAGTCTCTGCCCTTGGTGGCAGGTTGAAAGGCAGAATTATACTTTGTGTATTCCCAGAGGGTTGGATGGACAAAGGGAGGAGGCTTGAGACTCACAAAACCAGTTTGTAAACATACAACAGAACTGTTAAATTTACGGTTTTTAACATTTTTTTAAATACTGATACACCAAGCTACTTCGTAGCATATGTTCTGGTGATTTTGTGGATATACCCTGTTCTCCAAGGCCTGGAGAGGAGATGGTGGCTGGAATACCCAAGCACCTTTGCTTTTTGGCATCTGTTTTGAGTATCCATATCTATTTTAACTGTATCACAAGATGTCCATATTGAAAAACAAGTCTGTGAAATTCAAATCATAGGAAAGAAATCTAAAGAACAAGGACTTTATTTGCATTTTATCTGTTAATCACAATTTATTGCATTTATCTGTGAAGTTCTTTGTTGGTCCAGCTCTGCAGAATTGTCATGAAGTGCCACTCTAACAAAGATGTAGCATTTTGACAAACATGCTGTTTAAACTTGATAAGCTTTATAAAAAGTTTGCCAGCTACAGACTGGCAGTAGCAAAAATAAATCCTAGGCAAGCAGGAACTGGGTCAGATGTGCTTAGCCTACAGCATAAAAGCTGGCCCTTACTAGCTAAAATTTTTCAGCTTTTCCTGGGGGATAAGAATAAATTTTGAGCTATTTTATCTATTGTTAATTTAGTCGATGCTTTGATTCATAATTGTGCTAAAGACACTGTCTGTGGTTCTGAAGCAGCCCTTAGAGCTGTGGGTAATTCCGGCCTCAGAATCTCAAGTGAAGCTTTTACATTTAATCGAGTCACAGAAATGCTGTTCATTTTGCAAACTTTCTTCTGTCTTTCAGCTGCTGAGTGCATTAATGTCCTGACAAATCTCAGCTGTTTAGTTACTGCTGTGTAATTCTGGGGATCCCTATGGTGTTTAACATCAGCAGTCGAGCATATATAATCACATGTGTTCCTGAGCTGGATACAGTCCCTGTATTTACCTTTCCGTTGAAAACATTGAATAATTTTTACCTTCACTGATTTCTACTCTCTCTGCTTGAGAAACAATATTCTTCTTGATTTTTAGAGCCATGAAATCTGTTGTTTGACTCTGACTGAATGATTTTTCCTCAGACTCCTGAAGAGTTGGATGATTCTGACTTTGAGACCGAGGATTTCGATGTCCGAAGCAGAACCAGCATCCAGACTGAAGATGATCAGCTCATTGCTGGACAGAGTGCAAGGGTAAGGCAGAAATCTGAGCATTATAAAACTGCACCTGCCTTCAAGAAACAGTTTGAGTTGCTTTGAAAATCCAGGTTGAATTTTTTGGGGGTGGTGATGAAAGTATTGGATCAGAAGAGTGGTATCCTTTGTTTCCAGTATTGTTCTGAAAAGGAGGTGAAGTGAAATGCAGCTCATGTTGGTCTGATGGAGGTGGGAAAAGTCTGTGTTTTATTTTGGATGTTCTGAAAGTTCAAAATCTTTTTAATATCAACTAACTACTTCGTATTTTGATTCCACAGACATTGTAGTCACTGCCTACAATGCAGGGAGGTACAGGGCAGATTGTTCTGTTGGATTAACCTTATTTTCAACAGACAAATACTAACTTTATGGGCAACAAATTGTTACAAAATGTTTTCTAACACACGTACTTTTTGGCCACTGAACATTTATCAAGACAATGTGGAGAGGAGCTCAGAAATGAAATCATTTCAACTAACTGCATTTGCTATGACTGTTAAAAATGAAAGCATCGATAGGCAATATATAGTCATTAATAGGTGAAAATCTAAAGTGAGTACATTGAAGGAAAACCAGGCCTTACCTACTTTTATTTGACATATCCCTTCTGGATCAATAACAATTTAAGCTCTTGGGAAGGTGCCACAGCAGATTTTCTGTGGAGGCCCTTTTAGCCAGGCAAGAAGTAGCCAGGCCTTATTTATCAAACCTCTGCCACGATGGCTTTGGAACTACACCAACTGAGAGTATTTTTTGTGCTCTCCTTCCTTGTTCAAGCCTGTACCCTCTCCCCCTTTTAGTTAAATGCAGACATTGCTCATTTGCCTTTTAGCACAGCTGCTGCCAGAGGATTTTTAGTAACAAAGACTCCTGGAGTGCTCCTGGAATTTATGAAGGCAAGGGCACGGAGTCTCATACAGGCTGTAAACCCAGTCTAAGAGATTTTATTCAGGAGTAAGCACATACTCTTTATTTTTACTTACTCAGTCCTCAGTGTACATCTTTCAAAACACTACAACTGCCTTTTTGCAGGGAAGAGACTGGTACTATTTGTTATTATCCCCAATACCCAAGTGGAACTTAATTTTAAAAAGTTAAAATTTTCTATAAAAGACAAGTTTCCCCTCTTCATGCAGTTTTTCTTCAAGGGATGGTAATATGTGGCAGATTTGTTTGGAGTCTTAACAGTTTTATCATGCAAATGCCCATATTTTAGATGTCAGCTGATATTTCTGGGCACTCTTTCTTATGAAAGAGCATAAACTTTGATTCAAAATGGAAGGAAATGGCTCTGTAAAGCCTCTAGGTAGAGGATTGCTATAAAAGTTTTATCCCCCATCTGCATGACTGAAATTGGTTATTAGTGCAATGTTCCAAAAAGCCTTCTACAAATGGCAGCAGGAGGCAATGTGAGAAAACTCTCTCTTTCAGGCTATCATGGCTCAGCTCCCTCAAGAGCAGAAAGCCAAGATTGCTGAGCAAGTTGCAAGCTTCCAGGAAGAAAAGAGTAAATTGGATGCTGAAGTGTCCAAATGGGATGACAGTGGCAATGATATCATTGTCCTGGCCAAACAGATGTGTATGATTATGATGGAAATGACAGACTTCACCAGGTGAGGCTTTTTAATTTGTGCACACTCAGAACTGGCTGCGCTGCTGGGCTTTCAATGAAACATGGTGCAAGTACTCTGAGAATCTTCTTATAATTTCCTTTAAATGTTGCCCTATTCAAGCCTGCATATTAACTGGGGAGATGCATTACTGTGCACTGACTGGGTGGTAATAACTGTTTAAATTGATCTACAGATACACAGCAGTTATTGCCTGTCTTTCTTGCTTTCTTTAGGGTGATTCTTGTCCCAAGGAATATATATATATTTGCTCAGCTCTTTACAACATTAAATTCTAAGGGCTTCTCAATATTGCTATACTGCAGAAATAGTTCCTAGCACAGTTATTTGAGGAAGAAAGAGAGTTTTTTGGATGCCTTTTGAAATTAATTTACCAGATTTTATACAACACTATTTTTTAAATTTGATGTTCCATTCCATAAAAATTGAAAATCTGGCTTCTAAAGTGTTATCTCTTATCATCATTGGGTTGCTTAAAGCAGTAAAATTTAAGATGTTTTTATTCCTAGATTTAAGCTAAATGTGGGGAGGAGCAGGAAGGGGGAACTCTCTCGAAAACAAAGGTGCTGTAATGGTTGCACCTGCCTGTTTCTATCCAACCTTTTTCCTGCAGTTTGGTGAGGAGTCACTTCCAGCACTGCATGGAACAGAGTGAGGATGAGTGATATATAGTTCCCTGGTCTGGTTCTCTGGTGCTAGAAGGTAAACTCTGTTCTGTTTGGCAGAGGTAAAGGTCCCCTGAAGAACACGTCAGACGTGATTAGTGCAGCCAAGAAGATCGCAGAGGCTGGGTCGAGGATGGACAAGCTGGGACGGACCATTGCTGACCATGTAAGTCACAGCCCATTCCCACAAGCCTCCAGCACAAAGGAGCAATAGCAGATCTTTTAGTGCTGCAGGCATGATGAACAGAGAAAATGAGTTTAGTTTTGGGGTTTTTAACTGATTTTCCAGATTTGCTGCTGGAAAATTCCAGCCTTTCCTTTCTAGCTGCCCTGTTGCCACCCTGAGCAGTGTAGGCAGCTGAGGCTGCCCAGCAGTGACAGAGCAGCTCCTTGGCTTAGATCAGGCCCCTGCCATTTTAGGGGAGCAAAATGCCAGCGCTGCCTCAGGTCACACAGTGTCCAGGCCAGTCTCTGGGACTGGGCAGGACTGGGACTGGCCTCCTGTCACAGTGGGAACGTGCCCAGTGCTTCCCAAAGCAATGTCACACCACGTGGGCAACACCCTCAGAATTGCACCTGGCCTCTTGCACAACCTTTAATATTATTTTTGAGGCAGCTTTTTAATATTAACAATTTTCAGATGCCCCGCAGACTGAGTGGTGATGTTGTCAAAGCTCTCTGGTATTGTTTTCACTGTCCAGTCAGAGGTGATGAAGACTTGGAGCAAGGCCTGCAGTGACCCGTGTGTGGCTGTGCTGTCCCGGTATTTAAAAGGGATTTTTATGGGATTGAATGAGCATGGCCAGCTCAGGGGTTTATGCAATGCCTGTCTGGAGCCACTTAGAAACTGGGTTGGGCCAAGCAAAAGCACCTCTGATCTTAGCCCACACCCAAATTGCAGAGAAACACCAGCATTAGTAATAATATTCCACCTTCAAGAGTGACTCTGAAATGCAGGGAGGTTAGGTCTGAGATCATGAACTCAACTTTGTTTTGCCCAGCTGTCACCTGCTTTGCAGTCCTTCCCTGGATGGAAATTTGTAATGCAAGGTTTTAACTGAACCCGTGTCACATGGGAAGTAAATCATTGCAATGCAGATCCCTCTTTTAATGTTGCATCCAGAGGTGCTTGTCTACACCCTGATGTATTAATGATGCAGGAAGAAATGTTCAATGGGGAGATAAATTTGAAAAGTGTTTCTTTAAATGGGTCTCCTTGCTGTAGCATTTTGAAAGCCATGTTTCTGGGAGAAGCAGGTGTGCAGCTGATGTAGGCAAATGAAGCAAGGAGCAGTTTGTGTTAGAGATCTCAGGGGATCTTGGGCTGAAGGTTTACAATGGTGGTTTTTTTTTTTTCAATTCATGTTTTATGCAAACTTGGTATATGGTTTTCTGCACGAAGCCATTTGAAAATATAAAAGAAAACTAAATGGCTCCTCTTTGTAGCAGTAAGGTCCTTAAAAATGTAAAAGATTAAGCACGTTTGAAGATAAATACGAGCAGCACTGTACAGTTAGTCATTTTGACAAGAATATAGCTTTTTCCCCAACTCCATACTCTACTAATACTTTCAGCTTGCATATTTCATTAGATCTGCTTACATTCTCTTTGGAAACATGTTAATGTGGAATGGTGGGACAGTTACAAAGCACAGAGCACTGATGCCTTCCTGTGCCTAATCCTGGGAGCAGAGGATGGGTTTTATGTCCTGTGTGCTGGGTGACACCAGTGAATCATGACCCCATGTGTCACTGTGTCAGGAGCTCCCCAGCTCCTGCTGTTGGGCACTTTTACAGCACATTTCCCTGGAAACCATACAAGCTGTTACCCAAGGTATTTCACATCTGTTGGGAAGGGTCTCACCATCAGCCCCAGGTTTTCCTCACAGTGTTCCATCTCTCACTCCAAGAGCAGAGGCTGTTTATTGGGAATGGGGTGATACAGAGCAGTTATGAGCACAGAAGTGACAATGATTTGCTGCAAGACAAGGATTGTCTGTATGATTGATTTTTCCAGTGTTGAAATACCTACAAAGCAAAGGGAAAATTCTGTCATTTTTTTTCTTTGATAATGTGAGGAGGCTGAGGTTGCATCAGTGCAGATCATCCAGTGGAAAGGAGCTGGGGGAGAGGGTAGGGATTGCCCCACTGCCCAGTAAAAGGCTCCAGTAGCCTCTTGCTGGGATGACTGGTTCCTGGGCTGGTGTGGGGTGGTGCCCAGGGCACAGGCTGGTGGCAGCTGCTGGCACATGTCACCAGTGCCCATCTTGCCAGGGATGTGCCTCCCCAAAACATCTGCTGACAGCTCCTCCTGGGCCCAGCTGGCACCCAGGGCAGGGGGGCGTTTGGTGGGAGTTCCTGATGCAGCAGGTTCATTCCCCAACTGGAGATGCAGTGGGAGGAGGAAGCACCTCTGGTTGCTGGCACACCTACAGACACTTGGGAGGGGGTTGTGTGCTTGTGTCCAGCAGCACACACCAGGGGCTATTCTGTCTTCCCCTGTGCCTTTTCTGTGCTAAAAGGGAGGAAAAAAAGGTGATTCTGCTTCTCTGCAGGCTCAGCTGGGGCAGTAGGAAGTGAATGTGGGGGTTGGTCTGTCCAGGATGGACCCTGGATTTGACTTGGAGCAGCCAGTTTTGCCTGCAGCCATCACTGAGTGTGTGGCAGCATCTCAGTTTGGGGGGATTGGGAAGGTGGGGGTGATCCCCAACACACATTTGTTTCCATCTCCACTGCAGGCCCGTGGGGGGCTGTGTTGTGGGAATCCTCCCAGGCCAGCTCTGCAGACAGGGGTTTGTGTCTGTGCCTGCTGGAGGTTAATACAATAATGTAATCTTTCCTGATCAGTGTTGAAATTGTTGCCTTTTGGGTTTTTTGGTTTTTATCTGAGTGCTCCTGCCTAGAAGAGGACAGGGCTCATACAGGCACCCCCAGTGCCTTTTGTTGATGCTCCTTTTTATCCTGTGTTACATCTCTATTTAAACATCATCTGTCTTTGAACTGAGTCCTCTATTCTGCCTGCAGAAATAGCACGCACAGGAGAGGATGTGGTTTTCCAACTCACATCATATTGATATCCACAACCCAAACATAATTCCCATTCCACTGCTTACCCCACCAATGTTTTGCTGCCTTCAGAACATTCAGCAGCCTCTTGCCTTGACAGTATCTTTCCTTAAAGGGTTTCTGTAACCCCATAAAGTAGCTGGAATTGTTGAGCCACCCCTCTGATGTGCTCTATTGTGCTTTTGTCAATCCTCAGCCCCCTCCACCACTGTGCTGCTCCCTGCCTGTGTTAGAGGAGCTCTTTGGGAGATGGAGAGTGGTTTCCAGAACAGTAATTTGAGCTTTTCATTAGCTCTTTGGCCAGTGCTATCTGTGGACTTTCTCTAAAACATCTTGTACTGCTGGCTAATACTGATTAGCTTCAAAAATTAACCTGCAATCTTTGCTGCTTCGTTAGGCAGGGTTTCACTCCAGCAGTGTGCCCATGTTGAGAGTTGCAGTGACTTTGGGTGTTTCATCACCTTCCTTGTGTGCCCATAAGTGGTTCCTGTTGTTTGATGGGGTGGGATGCCCATAAAGCCATGCAGATCTCCACAGCCTGCTGTGCTTGTCCCAGCTTGTCACCAGTCCCATGTAGTGCCCTGTGTGTGTGTGAGTTCTGCCTCCCACACACAGTGCTGGGTTACCTCTGCTGTGCCCAGAGACCACTTTGTAGGTATGTATTAGCTACACTCCCTATTTCAGAGTTAAATGTCTGTTGTGGCAGATCAGTGACTCTTGTGGGAAGCAAATGCTTCAAGTGACCATGACCCCTGTTTGCACACCCCTGCCTGGTACAGTCTGCTTGGGTGCCTTTTTATACAGGGACACATCAGTTCCTGCTTCCATCTCATAGCTAAGGAGAGAAGGCCTGCAGGGAGAATTAGGGCTCAGACCCTGCTGCTGACACCCAGAAGAGGATTTTACCTTGGTCTGAAAGGGGAGGAGAGGCTGCGTGGCCATCAGCAGTAAAGCTCAGCTTGAGTGAAGCATTAAGTAATGAACCGGCGCCACGTTTAAGATTAATCTTCCAATCATGCCATGTCCATTATGGGTCTTTGCTGGATGGTCTGTTGCACAGGATCAGGGTCCTGGGTGAAATGGGATTTTGATGTGAACAGGGGTGTGTGGAGAAAAGCTCTTAAATCACTCTGGATGGGGTGCAACTGTTTGGAAGGATGGAGATCACTGCAGGGTCTGCCTGTAGTCCTGTCCCTGGGTAATGCTGGGTGAATTCCTGCTCTGCTGATACAGTGCCAGAGCTGAAATAATGCTGGGTACAGCCTGCCTTAGTGCAGAAAATAAGGATCATTGTGAGTCTGATAGTGGTTGTCCAGGAGACCTGTGGATGCAGGGTGGGAAGATGAGATGATGATGGACAAAGTGGCCATTTCAGTGGAAGAACAAACACGGGAGTTCGTGGTGCGGTACAACTAGTGACACTTCTCTGGGGTTCACAGCAAGGTTTAAGAAGGTGTGTGTGGCACAATGTAATGTAAATTGGGTGGATGTGAAGCTGCAGTTGTTCTCTGTGTGGAACACCCTGCTCTGGTCAGAAATACTTGTGGCAGCAGCGAGGTGTCCTCACCTGCAGGACAGGCCGTGATATCCCCCCTCCCTGCTGCAATATATCCAGGAATATATCCAGTGTGAGGTAAAAGTCTGTCCCATGGGCACTGCTTGCAGCACCATCAGGGATGTCTGGAGGTCAGAGCCTGTCTGAGTGTTGCCCAGCTGGGAACTGTTTGGTGCTGCTCTAAGTGCAGTGAGGAACCTGGTTTTGCCACTGCTGAGAAACAGGAGCAGAAGTCAGGAAGGTGTCTGTTTGCTGCATGTAATTGAGTAGCTGTCGGGTTTAGCATTTCTGAGCTTCAGATTGGAATACTTGAATCAAGACAAGAACTGGTAATATCTGCTAGTTGCAGCTTGAGGTCTTGGCTATCAAACCATTGCTGCTGTGTCCTGCACAGTGTACAGGAATGACCTTTTACAGTTAACAAAGCTGCTCTGGAGAGGGCAGGTAGCCCCTGTCCTCCTCCTCGGGAGCTGAAGGGCAGCCTGCAGCTGAAAGGAGCCCAGAGGTGTGTCCAGTGCTGCCCCCATGTTCTCTGCCCTGTGTTTTGTTTCAGGTATTGCTCAGTTGTCTTCTGAAAACCAGAGCTCTGCAGGGAGGGGAATGATCTCTGGGGACATTCCCTGTTGCAGGAGGAGGTGTCTGGCTTCTCCCTCCGTGGTTTGTGTCCCAGATGTGCTGCCTGCACAGTCACACTTGTCCTTTGTCCCGCAGTGCCCCGACTCAGCGTGCAAGCAGGACCTGCTGGCGTACCTGCAGCGCATCGCCCTGTACTGCCACCAGCTCAACATCTGCAGCAAGGTGAAGGCTGAAGTGCAGAACCTCGGCGGGGAGCTCGTCGTCTCCGGGGTACGTGTGAGCTCTGACATGCCTGGCTTTTCCTTCCAGAGGGAACAATTATTCCAAGCTGAGCTTTTGTGTTAAACACTATAGAATACAGACAAGAGATTTTGGAGCATTCAGAGTTTTAATGTATGCAGAGTTTATGTTGCTGCCTTGTTGTTCTGAGAAGAAACGCTTGCTGTGAAAATACAGACTTCACATTTCCTTACTCACCGGTGTTTGGAGACAGATTCATTTCACCTCTGCATAATCTGCTGTTTTTCCAGGCTACTTTTCACTCTTAGTGAGGTTAAATCACTTTAATCAGCACAGCTAACCCTGCCCCACGTCTCTGCACAGCCTTGGAACACTCTGGGGTCTTGCAATGCTCCAGAGACGTTAATATTTCAGGATAGCTGTGCCCTGAAGAGTGCAGGGATTTTTAGTGGCTGCTCTGGTTTCTGACAGCTGGAAGCTGCCCCAGGCCAGCCTGCTTCCTTATTCCAGCCATTACTTTGCAAATAATTTTTTCACTGTAGTTCATGAAATGCTTCCTCCTAGGAGGAATCTGTATGATGGATATCTGGGAGGAGAGAAGTGGAGCTAAATTCCTAATTTCTCCTGGCATACTCTTCCTTCCCCAGAACAGGCATGTTTGATCACTAGGGCTTTTGCCCAGATGTGTCAGGACTGAGGTAGGAGGTTTGGAGAAGGAGCAGAAGTGGCTGATAGTCCAGTACTGCTCCCTGAATCCTTAACAGCAAATGGAAAAAAACTTACCACCTTCTGCCATTTTGATATCACTCATTTCATCACCCCCACCATGGGCAGGGACACCTTCCACTAGTCCAGGTTTCTCCAAGCCCTGTCCAGCCTGGCCTTGGATACTTCCAGGGATCCAGGGGCAGCCACAGCTTCTCTGGGCACCCTGTGCTGGTGGTACTTTCCAGTGACACCCAGTTTCATATTTCAGATGGTTAAATTTACCAGCACAGGTTTCCCCAACAAAGCAGGTAGAGCTGTGGGACAAGAGCTCTGGATCAGCTGCAGCTGTGGGCAGGAGCTGCTGCTGGAGCAGAGGGAGCTGAGGGGGGGATGAACACCCTTGCACGAGCTCAGCTCATCTGAGGATGATGGGCTGTGCTGCCCCTCCTGCTGTGCCAGTCCCCTGCTCGTGTTCCCAGCCCATGGGATCCAGGAGCTGTGGTGGAACATGCTCCTGTGGCTGCTGTTCCATGCCTGATGTCCTGGGAGCTGGAAGGCTGAAGGCATCGTGCTGTCAAAGAAGTAGGAGTGTCATTATGCAGTAATAAGTATTCCAGGGTTTCACTGCAGTTACTCAGTGTCTCCAGGATTTACATCCCCTCTGCCATAAATTAGTTATATGAACAGTCTGGCATCTGTACTCTGGTCTCCTGGTTTTATCCCTTCTCCTCCAGTTTGGCCACTGGGGCTGGGTGTTGCCAGCAGGAGTGTTAAGCTTCTGTCAGATAATCAGATGAAGACCTCTGCCAGTCCAGAGACATCACCTGTCTAAGAGTAAAATTGTGTTCAGTGTTAACACCCTGCCCATAGAGCACAGAGTGCTGTGAGAGCAGAGCCATGGCCCAGGCAGGCAGAGCTCACACTCTGAGCAGTCTGACAATTCATTTAGTAAAGCACCTCCCTGCTCTCCTTGCATTTAAGGTGATTCTTCCTGCTGTGGTGATTCATGGAAACAGTCAAATGCAGTGGAAGTGGTTTCCAGGCTGGGGTGAGGACAGCAGAGCACATGGGTTTGCTGGAGGGCACAGACCCAACCTGCTGCTGTGGCACTCAGAGCACAGCAGGTGGGAAGGAAGGTGCCAACACCCTGAGAAAAGCCACCATGCCCTGCCCAGCTGGGTTTGCTGCTGGACAAGCCATGGCTTCAAGAAGAAACTTTCCCCCAGAAACTTCCTGTCTGCAACACCAGGATTTAAATGTGTAGAGGCAGCTGAGCTCTTGTGTAAGCTGAGCAGAGCTGCTGAAACCCTGCGCTGGACCAACCTCTGCTCCAGACTGAACCCTGCCCCACACCAGACCCTGCCCAGATTGAAACACTGACCCAGACCAAACCTTGCCCCACACCAGACCCTGCCCCAGGCCGCTTGGCCCTGACAAGCCAGGGATCCCCCCCAGAGCAGGGCACTGGAGAAGGGAGTCCCAGCTGGGGTCACCTCAGTGCTCCTCCCCTCTCTCTTTCACCTGGCCCTGGTTTTGGCTTTTGGACTCTGTTGTGCCCTGAAGCTTCAACAAATTCATTTTTTTCCAAATTTTGACACTTTTGTAAATCAGGAACCAGCTGGGAAAGGGCTCCAGGCCTGGCTGATGATGCACTTGTGTTCCTTCCTTCCCAATAGAACTTAATATTCTAGGGCAATTTAAATACTTATTATCAGTGATTAAGATATTACTACAGCTTTATTAATTTCATTAGAGAAAAAGCTACTGTTAAAGCTTAGTCACAAAAGCAAACAGCAGAATACAAATGATTCCCATTGGCGCCGACATGGAAAATGCAGACAGTGGGGCAAACTGCTTCCATGTTGGTTGGTTTTTACCACTGGGTGTCCGAAGAAAAATCCTGCCTCAGATTGGGAACCTCAGGTTTCAGACAAAAAATCAGTTCCCAAGTGCCTTTGCCCCCCAGGAGTGCCATGTTTTCTGGAATGCTGTGTTTTGGGGTTTGTGGTTGTGACACGTGTGTGCTCCCATTTGGCAGGTGGACAGTGCCATGTCCCTGATCCAGGCGGCCAAGAACCTGATGAACGCGGTGGTGCAGACGGTGAAGGCGTCCTACGTGGCCTCCACCAAGTACCAGAAGTCCCAGGGCATGGCTTCCCTCAACCTCCCTGCTGTCTCCTGGAAGATGAAGGCTCCGGAGAAGAAACCCCTGGTCAAGAGGGAGAAACAAGACGAAACCCAAACTAAAATCAAGAGGGCGTCCCAGAAGAAGCACGTGAACCCCGTGCAGGCTCTCAGCGAGTTCAAGGCCATGGAGAGTATCTAGAGGAGGCCTCTGGCTTGGGTGTGTTTTTCTCTAGTACACTACTGCTACTTCCAGAACTCTACTTTTAATACCCTAAGGATTTTTCAGAAACTCACTATTCCTCAAAATGTATTTACTTAATATAATTTTGATAACTTTGTTTAGATTCCATGGGGAAATACTCAAATTTCTAAGTCCTATCAGTATATCTTCAGCCTGCAGAAATGTGTTAATTTAGATGGCTTTTAGATTCCAGGGGTGGATTTCTAGCTGGAAATAATTTTTTATAATCTTGCTTTAAATGAAATATTCTATAACCAAAGAGGATTTTACAGTAACACTAACGGTTAACACTAATATTGAATCCTGCTACTCAGAGACTCGGTTTATCATGGTGATCAAGAGAGGAATCAAGTCTTTTTACTCAAAAAAATAATTAGTGGAAGTATTGTATGTGTTAGTGTGTATCCCTGTGGTTGGAGTGGAGAGGGAACGAGCTCAGAGGAGTATGAAAGCGCAGCAGGCACTGGCTGTGGGACCACAACTGGCAAACATCTGGGAAAACCATATACCTGTGCCTGGGTTGGGCTTTGCTGGGGACCACGTTTGCAGATGTGCTCGGTGCTGTGGTGGGGGTGTGATGCTGCTTTTCCTGGGCTGCCCTGGAGCCCTTTTCCTGGCAGCACGGGGGTCACTTCCCCGGAGCCAATCCACATAAACACATCCAATCGTGTGGGCGATCCTTCTGTGTGACACCGGACGGAATTTGAATGCCTGGTTACAAATTACTAATGTATTTTGCTGCGGGACACTAATAAAGTTGCTTTTCCCAGCTGGTGTATTGTGGTGCAGTGAATGGAGCGGGCCCAGCCCGCCCCTCGGCCCCCCCTCGCCATTCAGATGCAAATCAGCTTTGTGCTCATTCCTCATAATTGCTCTGCATCCCGCCTTGGGCTTCCAGAGGCACCCAGGAAATCGTGTTTGCTCAGGCTGCAATTTAGACTGTACATTATTTGTGATAACTATAGCTACAAGGTATAATTTCGCTGTCTTATTTAAATTTTATGAATTTCAGTGTGTTTCACATGTCCCAGTTGTGCCCAGTGCTGGAGAAGCGGTGCCTGCTCGGGTCAGCACCATGGTGGCTGTTTCTGTAAAGCCTCCCCCAGACTGGAGCAGCCTGGGCTTTAGTTCATGTTTAAACTGCAGCCACGTTTCAGAGCTGAGCCTTGGCACTGATACGTTATAATTTTATTTATCTCGATCAGCTTATAATTTACTATATCAAGGTTATTGCTGTCATGTTACTGTAATGCTGATCAGAATTAAGCTAAATAGTTCTTGGGATATTTTTGCCAAATTTATTATGTTTTCAAGCATTTTAGCCTCTTGAGTACAGACATTAAACAGTGGAATTATAGACTAGTTTCCCTACGCCTTTAACAGCTAAACAGGCTCAGAGGGGGAGCTGATGTGCTCCTCCACTGGCTTTCGGGGCTGAATGACACAGCAAGGCTGTAGGTCTTGTTTTATAGATAATTATTAGCAGATTTCTTACGATTTTTTTCTCCAGGTATTAATTGTTGTCTTAAAGGCAACGTTCCCCGGGTTGTTCAGGGAGTACATCCAGTACCCCTCCCCCCCAAAATACAATCTATTAATAATCTATTAATAAGCTTTAGAAAACAACTCTTACATTAAGATGCACAGAAAAATTTACGTGTGTTTAGCTTTTAAATATGTTAGTTTAGTTTATGCTACAAGCTTTGAGCATCAAGTCGGCAAGAAATTAAAATATGGTTCCCCCTGTGGGAGAAGTGGTTTGAACAACCAGCGGGGGCAGGACCAGGGGACTGCAGGACAAAAGCCCCAACTCACACACACATCTCTGGTACCCAAGAATTGCTCCTCTGGGAATCCCAGAATTGCTCCTCTAGGAATTATGTTTGGATTGGGTGGGTGGGTTATCCTGGAGCCCCTCCGGCAGCACCAGCTCCCAGCCCTGCCCGTGGTGCCCGAAGCAGCAGCGGGGCCTCCGGCTTCTTAAGCACCAGCCCAAGCCTCAGGCGGGTCAGGAGCTCAAAACCCCACGTAAATACCCCAATCCCACCGTGTCGGGGAATTCCAGCCCGAACGAACCCCGTGTGGAAGCGGCAGCGGCACCGCGAGGGGGTCTGGCCGCCAGCAGAGCTGTGACTTTATTAGGGAGCCAATTGAAGAGAATTACAGTAATTACTGCTCGCTGTAATTAAGCGCGGGGAAGGGGGAGGGCGCGAACGCGGCCGTGTCGGGTGGTAAAAGCTGCGAGGTGGGAAGGTCCTTCAGCCCGTCCCCCGATGGTGTGCGAGGGGCTGAGCCCCCCTTTGCCCTTCCCCAGCCCCTCACGGGGCTCCAGGGGCTGGGGATGGAGGGGACTCGCCGTGGCTTTGCGGAGGGAAGGGCTGGGGCCTCTCCCTGCCCACCAGCTCCCCACGGCTGCTCCCCAGGTACCGCCTCAAACACCCCAAAGTACCTGAGGAAGAAGGATTTGGGGTTTTTTTGCAGTGAGGCTGTGCCCGAGCCTGGCAGACCTGGCTGTGCAGGGATGCTCGGGAAGATGAACCCATATTATCTTCTAAAGTGTATTAGTGAAACCACATTAAATCCCCAGGAGATAGTCTTACTCCAAAATTCAAGTGCTCTTAATTCAATTCCGCGGTGAATCAAGCCATGCTGAATTTATGCCGCTTTAATTGCGTGTGAAGGTTTCCCCGCCGCGGTTTAATGGTGGTTAATGAGCGCCTTTCTGTGCTCTCCCTGTGTCCCAACTGGCTTTGAGAGGGCTCAGGGAGCGGGGGGGCTCGGGGGATCCCGGGGGCAGGACGGGGTGGGTGCGGAGCGAGGCACCCTGAGCTGTGTTTTCTAACACTGGCGCTGGGTTCTAAGCAACCCGGGGCAGCCAAATCTCAAATGTGCTATTAGAGGGGAGGGCAGAGGGGGCGAGGAGGGCTGGGTGGGTTCAAAACCCCAACAAATGGGTGAGGAAAGGCGAAATCCATTAAGGCACATCGGATGCTCTGGCGCTGAAGGTTCGGAAAGTTCTGTGCTCCTGTGTTGGAGGCTGGCGAGTGTCCTGGGGAGGCACCGTCCGTGGGCTCTGCTCCGAGCCTCCTCCCTTGTAGGGTTTGGGGAGCTCCAGATGAACCAGCACAACCCTCCTGATGCTCTTGTGGGTGCAAGGGGAAAGAACTGGCTGTTGCTGGCCTGGCCACGTGTGTGATTCCAGGCCTGACAGGCTGCCTAATGCCTCATTCCCTGCTTGGGGATGGTGGGTGACCAACAGGGTGACCCTGTTTTGGTTCCAAAAATCAACAAGTGCCACCTCCTCTCCCCAAGACCTGCAGAGGGGGTTCAGTGAGCCCCACCCAAGGTCTCCATCTGCCCCAGGACCCCTTCAGCTCTGACTTGCTCCGTGCCTGGGGGAGGCTGCAGGGATTTGGGTCAGTGGGCCGTGAGTCAGCGCAGTGGGATGTGCCCGTGCTGGGGCAGCACAGCTTGCCTGGCTCTGCACAGGAGCTGGGGCAGGACAGGCTCGGCCCTGGCCCTGGCCCTGTCCTGTCTTGCCCACAGCGCCGAGGGAGGGAGGGCAGCCGGCAGCAAACCTGTCATTACCCTGTGCTGGGGACCAGCAGCTCCATTTGGGGAGCAAACCCGTCATTAGTGGGGACACCAACCTGGGCTGGGATTCCTGGACAGGGAAAGCAGGCCCATGCTCACCTGTGCTTCTCCATCACCTCCTGGTGACACGTGGCCATGCACACTGGGGAAGGCTGCCCCCTTTTTAGGCTGCAACTCCAGGCTACACCTTGGCGACACTGCCCAGGGCACAGCTCTTGGTGCCCTCCAGGACTCTGTGGCTGCCACTGCCTCCCCCAACACTGCCCTGGCTGCACTCCCAGTGCTCCCTCTTGGAAGCCCCTGAGACCTGTAGGAGTTCCAGAGGTGGCCCAGGGGGGAAACTTGGGGGCTACAGCCCAGGAGTCCCTCATGGCCACCCCTATGTGGAGCAGGGCCACCCAGAGTGCCCATCACCTCCAGCTCTGCTGGTCCTGCCTGCATTGTGCCCACCCCGGTGCCGGCAGGGGATGGGCTTTCCCTGCCCTGACTGTAGTAAAGGGGGCTGTGTTGGTAAGGGGGGCTCAGCAGGTTGGTCCCAGGAGGGAGTGTGTCTGGCTGCTGCAGGGGAGGCTGCCCTGGGTCTCCATTTGATTTAAGGCTCCAAGTCCTCAGTATTTCCAGGTGATTTGTTTGTTGTATTCAACCCCCAAAGGGAGCTGCCCTGGGAGCAGTGAGTGCTGGCAGCTGGAGGGGCAGTGGCACATTACGGCCACAGGGACCCTGTGGGATGAGGAAAGGGCTGGGGCAGGGAGGTGGGCAGGGGGTCTCACTAATGCACAGGCAGCTGGGCCATGGGGGTGCCCAGGACCCCCACCATGAGCAACTGTGCCAGAAAAGAGCCAAAATGGCTTTTGGCAGCCAAACCCCAATGCCAGGGTCCTGCCAGTGCCGGCTCTTGGGGGTCAGGCAGAGACCCCCACCCACCAGCACAAGGAAGGAACCAGCAGTACATACACCTCCATGGGGCAAGGGCTGCAATCCCCCCAATGCCATTGTGTCCCAAAACACCTCCACTGGTGTCCCAAAACACCAGCCACAGCTGCCACCCCTGTGCCAGGCACAGACTGGCACAGACCAGGAGCACTCGCGGCCCCTGCTCCCCCCCGAACTGCCCAAACTGCCAGACCCCCCTCAGTCCCTCCCAGCCCCTCACCCCATCCCCAGGGCACCAGAGGCTCTGGCCAGCAGAGGTGTCACAGCATCCACACCAACGAGATCCTGCTCGAAAACATGGCAGTTTAAAGGCTTCTAGGAACAGGGAGTGGGGGTTTGGCTCTGGGGGTTGGACAGGGAGGGCTGGCCCAGCCAGGGCACCAGTGGTGTTTTTCTCCCTGGCTCAGCCCTTAACCAGGTTTTAGACCATCCCCACCTTGTTAAATGCAGCTGAAACAGCAACGAGGCCAGGCCTGTGCTGATCCCCCCCTCTGCTGGAGCCCTGCTCCACCCTGGGATCACTCCAAGGGCTTAGGTTTCCAGCAGAAAAGCCCCCTCCCATGTTTATCCTGGCTGTTACCATCACATTTATGTATTTTTTTTTACCCTGCAAAGCAAAGCCCTGGCATCACTGGCTGGGAAATGCATTTCAGAGAAAAAAAAAAATCATTTTTAACGCCAGCAAAACAGGCTGAACCAAAACCCGAGAAGGACCAAAAAAAAAAATCAATAGTTATAATTAGCCCTGCTACTTAACAGTGACAAGCGACATGCTGTGCACGGCAGCCAGGAATATTTCAGCATGAAGGCTGGCTGGTGGCCCTGAACCAGCTGCAAGGAGGTGCCTGGCTGGGGTCACAGTGGGGACTCTGGTGGCATTTGTGCACCAAATGCAAAGCCCTGCAAGGCTGTGCCAGCCCCGGCTCAGGGCTGGGGGACAGAGGGACCAGTCGGGCTCTTCTATTAATTTATTTTCCACGCATAATTTAACGCCGGTGCTGCTGCCCCGGGGCCCGGGAGCCGCGATGGGAGCGGCGGTGAGTGAGATGCCTGTTGTGCCAGAGCTGGAAGGGAACACAGGGATTACAGCTAATCACCTCCTGGCAGCGCTGGAAGCAGACCTGGAAGGGAACACAGCGATTACAGCTCCTCTAATCACCTCCTGGCCGCGCTGGCTGCAGGGTGTGCTCGGATGTCCCCAGGGTGTCCCCCCAGCCGCCGGTGCCAGGCGGTCACAGCCTCACTCCGTGCCCGGCGGCTCCGGGACACCCCCGCGCTTGTGCTGCCTCCACCTCGTGTGCTGCTGGGCAGGAAACTGCCCCCAAAAACTGCCCCCAAAAAGGGGTTGGCAGGAAAGCTGCTGGAAACCACCCATGGCAGTAGCCAGCACCTGGCTGCTGTCACATTTCAAGGCTGTGAAATTTGTTTAGAGGTTGGGTTTTTTTACATTTTACAGTGTTTCTGCTGCTGTAGGAACAACGGTGCAGGGTGGGACTGAGACAAACAGGCCCCCCCAGTGCCCGCAGTGTTTGATCACTTCTGGCAGACCTCAAACCCCCCCTGCTCCCAGCTGCCCCAGGACAGGGATGTGGGGGGGCAGCAGCTGCACCTCAGCTGGGGACAGTCCCCATGTCACCTGTGTGGGGCAAGGGAAGGCAAAGGCCTGGTGTGAATGGCCCCAACAGCCACATGGGGCACATGGCACCAGGAGGGGACAGCAAGATGGAGCTTGAGCTCCTCCTCCCCCTGTCCCTCTCCCATCCATCAGTGGCCTTCAGGGCCCATTCCTCCTCCATTCCTCCCCATTCCAGCACCCAGTGCTGGCCCAGGTCAGGCTGTCCTGGCACAGCCATGGCCAGGGGACACGTGCCTGTCCCCAGGCACGGGGTAGAAGTGTGAGGCTCACTGGGCTCACTGCAGTGTCCAACCCTGCACAGTTCTCATAGGAGAATTATGAGAAGTAGAATTCATCACTCTTTGTTAAAATAAAACTCAAACCTTGCCCAAAAAAGGTTTGGAACAAGGAGGGATTTGGACTGAAAGAACAGGTTGGATGGGGCTTGGAGCAACCCGAGTTGGTGGAAGGTGTCCCTGCCCAAGGCAGGGGGTAGAAAAAGGTCCCTTTCAACCCAAACCAGTCTGTGATTCTGTAATGATCCTATGACATTAAACAGACAAAATAATGAATACATTTAGTTTTTATAACTCTGCTGCTTGCAGTGAGGTGGCAGCCAGAGGGCAAGACTTTGGATTCTCCTCACCTGAGGACGACTGATGTGGGGAGACAGAATGAACTCGATGAGAGGAGGTTGGAACATCCCCACTGGAACATCCAGCGTGAGAAGAAGCTTAAGGATGTTCATGAGGAAAGGGATGTTCATGAGGAAAGGGATGTGAGTTGAGGAAAGAGAAGCTGCACCTGGGGGAGGTGTGTGGAGGGAGATGTCCAGCCCAGCACATCATGGAGAGAGTGCTGCACACCATGGGTGCAAAACCCTTGGTTGGCCAGTCTCGATGCCTTGGGAGCCATCTCCAAAGACAAGAACAACACAAGTGGAAAGCTCAATGCTCTGCAGTCGGGCAGGGTGTGCTTCTGAGCGGGCGAGCCCCGGCTGGAGCGGCTCTGGGGCTGCATCACACCAGGGCTGATGGATGTTCTGACCCCAAACCCTTGGGCTATGCCTGACCCTGAGCACAGAGGGCCTGGGGGACTGCACTGAGGGCTGGTGGGGCTGGGCCTCAGGGCTGGTCATAGCCATGGGATAGTCCTGCTCAAAGCACAGCCTGGATCAGAGCCCTCCAGAGAGCCCCTCCAACCAGGGCTTTATGGAGACAGTGCCCAGCCCTCCTGAACAAGCACTGAGCAATCCTGATCCCAGTGGTGCTGTCCAAGGGCCAGGGTGCCTCACATAGGAGCAAACACAGAGCACAGACATGGCAGGGCATCACTGGGCACGGATAGAGGCAGCTCAGAGCTGTGGGAACACACACTTTGTGCGGCACAGCTGCCTCACAGAGACAGCCCCACATCCCTCAGCCCTTCCCACCCAAATCCTGCAGAAGGACTGAGAACATGCAGAAGGTGCCATGGTAGGGGCAATGTCAGTTGAGCCTCCACCTTGTTCCCTCCACAGTATGCACCTCCACTTTTGCAGCATCACCCCATGGACAATGAGACGTGTCACCCCCAGATGTTTTAATAACAAAGCTGCTGGCCCAGTGCTGGGATCTCGTTTTGTCCAACAGTTTATTCCAAAGTGTGTTTACACCAGTGCCATCCAAACTCACGCTGTCACCCTGAATTATCTGGAATTGACCTGAACCTACAGTTACTTTCACCTTAACTCCTGGATGATGGTGTTTATGGAGCCAAGGAGCTCCCTGAAGTAGCCGTCCTTGTCCCCTTCCCGCTGCTCCTCGGCTGCCAACTCCTCGTACTCGCTGCGCAGGAGGCCCAGGGTGGTGCCCAGGGCAGGGTCCCCCCGGTAGTGCTCCCTGCAGAAGGCCATCAGCGCACCCACCAGCTTGAGGACCTTCTCCCGGGTGTCGTGCTCAGGCGTGGCCAGCAGGTTGGGAGCCACCGCGCACCAGTCCTGCTCCACCACCGCCGGCACCAGCCTCACCTGCTGGTACTGCTGGATCTTCTCTTCCATCTGCTCTCCGTGCTGTGAGTCCTCAAGCAGCATCTGTGGGAAGTGGTGGAGCACAGATTAATATCCCTGTCAGAGAGAAACCGCTCCCAGGAGGTGACATGTGGTGGCAGAGGAGGATGCAGACCCCGTAACACCTGCCTTGGACAGGGACTTGTCACAGAAGGCCAAGACCAGGTTGTGTCCTGGTTCCCTGCCACAGGGGCTGGTTGCTCACCCTGGAAAACTCCCAGCAACTGGGGGTTTCTGTGTCCCTTGGCCCTGAAATGGGACACAAGGGGCAGGAAGCTCAGCAGACCTGGAAAGTCTCTGGTCTGCTTTGGGCACCTGCAGCACCTGACAAACATCTCCCACCGCTTGGGTCCCACCACAGCCAGAGAGATCTCAGTGTCCTCCAGCCACAGCCAGACCTTCCCCTCCCAGCCTGGTCCAGAAATACCCCAATACTGTCAGAGCCTGGTCACAAGGATTGACAGGAATGACACACTGGGAACAGTGAGGGACAATGCCAAGGAGACCTCCCCTCTCCTTGTCCCCTGGAGAGCTGCCTGATGAACTGCAGGCAGGATTTGGGGTAACAAGGAAAGAACGTGGCAGAAAAGGTGCTCAGAGCCCCAGTGACTCGTGTTTCAGCACTGAGAGCTGCCAAGGCGGTTTATGATTTCCAAACCAACCCATCTGATGGTCACCCAACCCACCCCAAATCTGCTACCCCCACTGACACCCATGGCTGTGCCACCTTCCCCATGAAGTGCTGGGATTGATGCATGGAATTCCCAATCCAAAGAACAGTAAAAAATCATTGTTTTAACCTAAACTTGAGAATCTGCTGGGCTGTGCCCTGCCCCAGCCCCACAGAGCCAGGAACTGCTGTGGGGGGCAGCCAGAAGATGGGCAGCAGGATCGAATGGGAATGGTTTGAGTCAAAATGCCCATGTCCTCTCCTTTCCCATGGAGCCGACAGGATCATGTCAGAGTCAGCACCTGATAAGATTTCAGACCTGCTAAAATAATTTGCACCTTTACAAAGTCTCCTGGAAAATAACTGATTTAACACAGAGGTGCTGCTCTGTGGTGCCTGCAACCCAGGTATTAGAGCAGCCATAATCCGCAGGGCAAATTGGCCATAAACTGAGCCAGAGTGGATTTAATTCCCATACTCTGGAGTCAGGGAAACGCACAGACTGAGCAACAAGCCATGCCAAGGAAAGATGGGCTTTAAACTGACATTTACAGCAGTACTCCAGGGTATTTGAAAATAAAACACTGAACATGGCAGGCCAGGCTCCAGCGAGGGCCGTGCAGCAGGAAAGGACTCTCCAGTGTGCAGGGGCACAGTGGTGCCAGCTGGGCCCTTGGCTGTGGCTGGACACAGCAGTTGGACACCACAGCCCACTGCCTGCACTCCCCACCCGTGTCCTTGGTGTTCTGTTATTAAACACCCTCAGGAGGAAAGGGTGGCAGTGGCTTAAAGAAATGTAGAGGTTTCAGTTTGCTCTGGGCTCTCCCAGGCACTCGTGCTCTGCAGTGTGGCCAATGGACAGGAGGGCACTCAGCCCCTCCTCACCTTCACCCTGTGACGATGCTCAGCGTTAGCTTGGGGAGGGGAGCAGGTGGGGACCCCGGTGGGTCCTGCCCCAGCTCCTCACCTTCTCCATGATGAGGTCGTAGAGCAGTGTCACCACACGGACGTGGAGGGTCTCCATCCCCTTCTGCCGGAAGAGGCTCCGGAGCACCTGGAGGCCACCCAGCTTGAGGAACTGCTGCTGGGCGTAGGGGAAGTGTCTCAGCATGGAGGACAGGGCGAAGAGAGCCTGGTGGAGAGAGAGAGGGCCATCAACACAGCCACTGTGTATGGTATGGCCTCTCTTATGGCACCCATGGGGACAGTGGGAACACTCCAACCCACCTGTGCAGAGCTCCCTGGAAGATGCATTCCAACCTCTCCTTGCTGAGGGGCATCTCCAACAGTCCCCTTTGCTCTGATCCCAACCCTCGCCCAGCACCACCAGGTGCCCAAACTCAGGTCACTTGCACCTGAACCCCAACCTGGGCTGTCACCATGTTTGGCAGATCAGTAACCCAGAGGGGCCCGTGGCCAGCACCTGACAGACCTGATGCCATAGCTTCTCACTGCTCTCCCTCTCACTTCTTGGTACAGATCCAGGTTATGGGGCTGGGACGGGGTGAGGGAGGTCCAGCACCGCTCAGCAGCCTGATCCCTGTGAGATAGTGTGGATGCCTGGGGTGATGCCCCTGCACCTACACAGTCAGAGGACAAGACCATGATGTTCCCCAGCACCCAGCCCTGACACAGGGTGCAGCACCACGCACCAACAGCCAGAGCCCCAGCACCCCTGTGCCTGTGGGGCCTTAGGCGGCTCAGGGTTGGTGCCGAGGAGGCAATTAGGGGCCACCCTAATGCTGCTGGATCTCACACTGTCTGGCTTTGACAACCGTGGTGGCAGAGGGGAGGCTGAGCCCGGGGCAGAGCACAGGGATGCTCATCAGGGCGCGTGCCAGGAGCCGAGCCAGCCCCTCCACACACCAGGCTGGGCCGCGCGCCCCGCTCCCGGACAGATCCGAGCTGACAGCCATGTCTTCCCCAGTCCCATTTGTTTCTATTTTCCGTTTTCCAAGTTGCCGCTGGTGAATTTGAGATGTTTCTGTCTTCGTTTTTAATCACAGGCCAAAGGACAGGGGAGGGAAGAAATGCACTTTTGGCCTCGCTGTCGTGCACTGCTGTGAGCACCGGGGTGGAAAAACCACCGGAGCGAGAGCTGGGGGCGGCTGCCCTGTGCAGGAAGGGGTTGGGGCACTGACCTGTCCTTGGGATCCTCGCCTGGAGGGAGGCAGGACACTGTGCACAGCACAGGAACTGGAAATTAAAGGCCTCTGTCCTCCTGGAAAACGGGGTTCAACCCTTGGAGGGTCTCATAAGGCTTCATGTGAATGTGGACAGTACTGAGCCCATCCCTCTCACTTCTCCAGGGGCTGCCAGCGGGATGCACTCAGGCTCAGTGAAAAGAATTATTCTGGACCCAGCAACCAGGGGTTCACAGTGATGCTGGTGAAGGCCACTGCGTGCCCAGCCATCCCTCCCCACCCTAAAACAAGCTCTGGATTGAGCCAGGGGCACTCCTGGAAGGAGTTTCTGAGCATGGAGAATCCTGTGGTGCACTCTAGATGGGATTTCCTCATATCCATGGGCAAATGCAATGGGATTCTCCAGCCTATCCCATGCCTTTTGCTTGCTGGAGAATTCTTCCCAGGGACTAAAGGGGAACATGTTTTTGGAGCTTGTTATAGCCCAGGCAGCCCCCGGTGGTGTGAGTGAGGTCACAGAGGAACAGAGGAGCTGATGGTGTCCTCACTCTGCCAGAGCCCCTGACACAGGAGGCCCCTGTGCTAAACAGGGCTGGGGTGAGCAGCCAGGTAGCGTTGCAGGGGTGGCATCACACGCTAAAGCGAGGGTAATGGGATCTCATGCTCCAGGGAGTGCAGCAGTAGGGAGGGCGGGAGGGGCAGGAAGCCCCCGGCCCGACGGACAGCGCTGCACATTTGGCTGGGGGCTCTCGGCGCTGCTCGCTTTGCTCCAAAGCCTCTGCCCAAGGCAGGACACAGGGCTGGCTCCAGCAATTAGCTCCTTCCAAACGTCAGCTCTGTGCTGGTTGGGCTCTGATGGCTCTGCCTGCCATGGGGCCCCTCGCCTGTCCCCCCGAGGGGCTGTGGCACCACGCCCTGTCCCCGCAGGCTGTGCCCATTGTGTGTGCCACTGCTGGCACTGGGCACTCACAGCATCAGGGGGCAGCCAGCACTGCTGGGGGTGGGCTGGTACCCAGGGCCACCCTCCTGCACTCCTGGGAGCAAAGCCCACTCAGAGTGGGGGGCAGCGTGAGCTCCCACAGTCTCCAAATGTCAGCAACTTTTTGAGGAGCGTTTGCATGGAGTTCAGCACAAAACCAGCTTTACCCAGAGGGGCAGCCCCACTCACTCACCTTCTTCCTGACAGCCAGGGGTTGTTCTGTGGCCAGAATAACCAGGAGCTTCTGCAGTGCACCCCCCTCAATGGCTTCGATCTGGACTCTGGGGTTGCTGCAGGGGCAAAAGCAAAAGGCAGGTCACCAACAGGGTAGGGCATGGCAGGGTGGGAGCCTGTGCCAGCCATGGTGTGACAGCAGGACCAGGGCACTGACTGTCCCTGTGCTGGCTCTGCTGAGGCCCCTCCAGGGCTGTGCCCAGTTCTGGGCCCTCATGGAAGAGAGACACTGAGGGGCTGGAGCGTGTGCAGGGAAGGGAAGGGAGCTGGGAAGGGGCTGGAGCAGCAGGAGCAGCTGAGGGAGCTGGGGGGGCTCAGCCTGGAGAAAAGGAGGCTCAGGGGGGACCTTCTGGCTCTGCAACTCCCTGACAGGAGGGGGGAGCCGGGGGGGGGTCGGGCTCTGCTCCCAGGGAACAAGGGACAGGAGGAGAGGGAACAGCCTCAGGCTGTGCCAGGGGAGGGTCGGGTTGGAGATCAGGAGGAATTTCCTCATGGAAAGGATGGTCAGGCATCCAGGGAAGTGGTGGAATCTCCGCCCCTGGAGGTGTCCAAGGAAGGCCAGGCCGTGGCACTGAGTGCTCTGGGCTGGGGGACAAGGTGGGGATGGGGCACAGGGTGGGTTTGATGGGCTGGGAGGGCTTTTTCAACCTCAGTGATTCTATCTGTCCTATTTCCAAAACACAGTGGACATGAATGAGGGTCAATCTACCCTGATCCCAAAACAAATCCCCCAGCTCCAACTGACCATGGTTCATGGTTATGGACAAAGTACCCCCTTCTCCAGGTAACCCCTGCAGCCACCTCAAACACAGCACATGACCTAAAATGATGGCAGCAGGGCTGGGAAAGGGCCATCCTGGCCACCCATCACAGCCCCACATCCCACCTGCCTTTGGCAAGGAGCCCTATCCTGTGATTTCCCTCACAGCCATTAATCCTCTCACTCCCTATCACATCCACTCCTTAACAGCCTTTACATTTCAGTTCTTGCTTCCCCCTCTCCTCGCTCACTGTGAACGTGCTGATTGATTGAAGTGCTCTGGTGCTGCAGCCCCAGGGCTCCAGCTCACCAGGAGCAAGGTCCTGTTTGCCCCCACAAATTACACCTGATGCCACCACCCACACAACTCCCACAGCAAGTGCTTTTCTCCAAGGACTGCAATGGCTAAATCCATCCCTCTGCCTGCAAGGACAGGCTGGAATCTCAGGTCTGGCTGTGAGCAGCTGCCCAGGGACAGACAGGCCTTCCCCAACACCTGCACTGCCCTGGGTACAGCCACCCTGACACATTGCAAACCCACTTCCAGTACATCCTGGAAGGTAGAGGAGAGGTCAGGTGCTACAGGCTCCCTCCTTGGCAGGGCTTTCACAGTCAGAGCACAACATACGGACTGTCTACATCCCTGATCCTGGGTCTCTCATGCTCTGAGAAACAGCTCCAACACTTCAGCCTTTGCTCCACCCTGAAGCTGCAATTGCACAGTGGCCAGACAAAGGTCACCAACGCTGTGAAACACCCACAGCTCCCACTGCTCCCAGGGAGCTGCTGAAGCAGCCAGTGCCAAGCCCCCTCCATGAAATGAGAGACACAGAGGCAGACAGGGTCATAAAGAAACAAAACCAGAGACAAACAGAGCTGGGCAGGGAGCAGCTTGGAGTTAAACCCATGGCTCATACAGCAAAGCACCACACTCATCTCTGTGAGCCAGTGTGCCCTCTCTGCTCTGTCCAGCTTTGCTTCTCGCACCAGAAGGAGCCATCCAGGGCTCTGAGGCAGCAGATCTGTGGTGGGAGTTCACTGCCACTACCAGGTTGACCTCAGGGCAGGGAAAGGGGGGGTTGTTGAAAGCCACCTTTGATTTCTCCTTCCTCACCCATTTGGTGCAGCAGACATCCAGGCAGAGCCATGGCACAGGCACCCTGCTGAGGAGAAGCATCTGTGACCTGCACAGACAGGGCAGGAAGGAGGAAGAACAAACCCAGGAGCTCCAGGATCCTCTTGCAGAAGTGATTTTCATAGCATGGTCCTCAGACCCACCCCATGTGCCAGCCCTGCAGCAGCCCAGCATCCCTGGGAGTAAAACCAGCTTCTGTAGTGCCTGGGTCCAGGTGGGATCTAACACACCTACCATGATGTGTTTATCCCCAACCTCCCCATGCCAGGAGGTGCAGCAAGGACCCAGCGATGGCACCTCTGACGGCCTGGGCTGGGCTCTGACTTGGGGAGTCAGGAGCCAATGGAGGCAAACAGCTCTAAAACCTTCAGCTGCTCCCAGACCACCCTGGCCCCAAGGTCACTTTCTCCCAGCTGACAACTGCTGCTCTCAGTCATACCTGCAGGCACAGGGACAGCACAGGGGCACCCCAGGGACAGTGCTGCAGCCCTGAAGCATCTCATCCACCCCATCCAGCCTTAGCAACTTCTCCCAGGGCAAAGGTGGGATGAGTACAGAGGTGGGATGGAGAGCAAACAGCTCCCAGAGCACCCAGTGTGGGCTCAAGACCCATCTAATACACCCCAGCCAGTGGAAAGATGCTGTGACCTCACCTCAGAAGAGCCACAGATAAGGAACATCCAGCCTACAAAATTGAACAAATCCTGCACCTCCATTGGTCCAGATGGATGGATCAGACATATGCAGGGCCTGTGATCCTCTGGGAGCCTGGAGATGCAGCACCCAGAAGGCAGCAAGGAACCACAGCAGTGAGAAGTGATACCTGTCCCAAGGTCACTGGAGGTGCCTGGGGCAGGTAGTTGGGCACAGCCAGTGCTGGGATGACTGAGCACAGCACAAAACCTCCTTCTGCAGAGGCTGAGCAACACAAGCAGAGCTGTGGGGCTGTGGTCAGAGCCCTGGGCATCTCCAGAGCCCACCCAGTCACTGCAGGAGCCACACAGACACAGCCCTCCCTCTGGGATGAGCTCTGCTGCCAATCAGCAGGAGCAGGAAAAAGAGGTTTTTCCAGCAGTGACAGTTTTGATCTCTGCCTTTGTCGGGGTCATGCTTGTTTCTGTTTCAAGTTCATCTAGGGGAAGTCAGAGCAGAGGTTGGGCTTTGCCCAGCACACCATCAGCCACACCACCTGGGGCTTCCAGGAGGGTTTTCAATGCTGGGGCTCCATGAGCAGTGAGAATGAGAGGTGAAGAAACCCCAGACGCAGTTCCAGACTCCAAGGAGGAGCTGGCAACTCCAACCAACTGGAAAGTGCAACTCCTGGTCCAAAAACCTGACCAAGTTTCACATGCAAGTCACTCCGGGCGATGGAGACCAGAGCAAGTGCATAACAAGCTTGCAGGCAGGTACTCTGTGAGTGTAAGTGCACTGAAGGACACTCCCCTGGGCTGGAGACCTCTTAGTGCCATTCAAGGAAAATGGTAAGTTTGGGATATCCAAGCACTTTTGTCACATCTCTCTAAAATAAATAATAAGAACCCTTACAGCACAGGACATAACTGAAATATTGGTATGCCTTTAATGCTTGGCTGGTCACCTGGAGGATTTGATCTAATTAAAATCTCTGATCCATGGAGCTTTTGGCAAGGAGCAGCTCTGGAGGTTAGGGAGCCTTCCTGGCTGGTAGGTGTGCTGCTCTTGCTTCTCAATGCTCCTGTTGTTCAATGCCTCTGCTATCAATAGTCCTGGCTTCAAGCTAACAAAAAAGCTCCTTTGAAGGCTTGGAAAACTCAGCCCAGATCTGTACAAATTACACTGTCAAGCCAAGGGAAAAGCAGCCTGAACAAAATAAACACAATGAGACAGACTGTGGAGTGCTCTCATGGGAAATTCAACCTGTTAATCTGCTAATGGATATGGGATGGTGGCACCTGCAACAGAATTTGCTGAAACGGAATTCTGAGGCTGGGACAGGGGTGGAATACAGCCTGCAGTGACATCCCATGATGCTGCAGTGATGGCACAGATTTGGATGTGCTCAAAGGATGACATTTAACCACTCTCATCCTGGGTGAGGAACAGCCACAAGGCTACAGGGACTAGACACAAGTGCTGTGCTCGGGTTCTAACAGCTTCCCAAGAGAAAACCTCTGTGCCAAACAGCCCCAGTTTGCCCTGGGAGAACCCACCCCAGCTATGGAGTCAGATCACATCCCCTCCAGATGTGGCCCTCACTGCGCATCAGAGGTCTTGTGGCTTCCAGGCACATCCACCACAACCATCTCTCTCAGTCTGTGGCTGAAGAGTAGCAAACAAGGCTGGGTCAGGCTCATGGGACTGGGCAAGAAACTGCCCAGGCACTGGGGCAGGCCAGGATTAACAGGCACTGCTGGTGTTCATGCTGGCCAGGGTGTGTGGAGCAGGGGTGAAGAGCTTGGGAAGACCAGCAGTAATCTCTACTGCCCACAGCTGACCTCACCATCATCCCTGAGCAGCTCCTGAGGAAGCTCTGTCCCTTGAGAGGTGGGCTCTGTTCCATGGAGGATGTTCCTGAACTCCATGGGACATGTGCCATCCCTCCCAGACTGGGAGAGAACCTCTGGACAGCCTCAGGAACAGGCCACCAGAACCTCTCAGTATGGACCCTGGAGATGGATACTCCCTCAGGGTGCAGCCTGGCTTCTGGGGTGGTGACTTTGCAAACACAAATTTAAAGTGCCCAGCACTTTAAATCAGCCCAGCACTTCCCTCTTGGTGGCTTGGGAAGGTGACTTTCGGTTTTCTGCCAGTTCACATCTCCCTGGGTTGGAGTCAGAACTTCCCACAAGGAGTCAGACATTATTACAGTCATGGCTGGTTTGCCAGAGCACCACAAGCCTCAACAGGGCACAGAGAGGGAAGCAAAGGTAATAAAATCCAGGGCTGGTGTTCTGGGATCAGCTCTGGGAGTGAAACCGAAATGAAGCTGATGCAGAGCCTGGTTGGTGGCAGGTCCTGCCACGGGCAGGGTGTGAAGGCAGAGAATGACCCAGCACCTTCCCCAAGCTGCCAGGCTGGGACCTTTGTGCCCTTTTTCCTTTTTATTTCCATTAAAGCTCTTTGTGGAAGCAGCAAGACCTCAGGATGTGGATGACTGGACAGAGGACCCACGAGCAGCACAGTGGAGGCTTCCTGGAGGAGAGGTGGTCTCACAGTGGGGGTCAGAGCCCTCCAAACAGCCTCTGCACCGGTGCCTGGCTGTTAGGGATCTGCTCGTGGAATGGTTGCCCTTTATCCCTGGGTGTTGTTTTGGACATGCTATGGAGCAGCACTGGCACGGGGGACACAGCTGTTGCTCCTGAAAATTCAGCATGGGATTCTCTGCCATTTTCACTGGCAAATTTTCATAACATGAAAGCAGCTCCCATTTTGCTGAAGAATGGATTTTTTAAGAATACTCTCTGTTAAAAGATACCCTTATCCTACTCCTCCTAGGACAACCCCAAGTGCAAAAATTTAGGAGAGAATTTTCAAAGTTTTTCCAGACAGCACAAGCGAGGGGTGTGGGAAGACTGAAAAGCAGCAACACAGCCCTCAGGCGACAGCAGCTCTGGAGTTAGGTGGGAACTTACAATACGGCAGCAAAATTAGATTTAAATTAAAAATAAAAAAAAATAAAGCAAGCCAAGTGGTGCAGAGGGATCCAGGGACTCAGAGGCACAGAGCAGGGCAGGCAGGCAAGTGCCCTTGTCTCTCTACTGCTCTGGCAAGGACACACAGAGAATATTTATTTCATGGCCTGCTTGTTGTAGGAACTGCAGAAGACTCTAGGAAAGAAAGGGTCACCTCCTTACCTGGGCATCCTGCTGAAGCCAGGGGGAGAAAGACCAAGGAGAGGTGGGACTGGGGAGTGCCATGGAGGGTCAGCCCTGCCTGGCAGCAGCAGGGGCTGAGCACAGCCCTGGCTGGGCCTGGCCCCACTCACGTGGCCACAGCTGCTGAGCCATGCCAGCATCTCCTCCCCAGGCACAGGCAGGGAAGGCTGCAGAGCTCCTGCTTTGATGAAAGCCCAGCCTGATGGTGGAAAGGCATGATAATCACTGGGCTAGACAGGGCTTAATGGGTCTCTTCTCTCCTCAGAACCGGCGCTCTGCAATGCCACGTGGGAAATCAAAGCTGGGGATCAAAGTCTGTAAGTCTGTGAAACAGCCTAAAAAATTTAGTGTAGTCTATTTAGCTTGTGCTATAACCTGAGGATCAGTAACAGGCAGCAAGGCAGCCTGGCTTACCTTTCCTTCCCCCTCTGTCCATCCCCCTCCATCCATCCCCCTCCCCAGTTTTCTGTCCAAAATCTGTCCATGAAGAAAACAAGAGCTCCAACAGGATTGCTCAGAGTTGAAATGTGCCTTGCCTGGCTCCTGGGGCCTCTCAAAACCTCACACCTCAGCCACAGTTTGACAGGCAAAGGAAAAGGTAATTTTTGTCAGTCCTGGAAACCAAAAGCAACACAAGCAGGGTCACACTTGAAAAGGCCACTGACTTCTTCATCCTTCTGTGTATTTGAAGGATTTCTGACAGCTCTTGTAAGCGTAGTCATGTTAAAATTACCTGACAAATAACAGATAGAGAGCTAAAACAGATCATTACAATGCCAGTAATTCCAGCCTGAACTAGAGCTGTAAGTCTGAGACTCCTAAATAAGGGCAGAAAAGAGGCAGGATGATCAGCAGCTCATTAATAGTTGCACGACTGAATTTCAGACTGCAAGTTTAGGAATAAAAAAAAGCATTAAAATACTTCAAGTGAGAAGTGACACATGGGGAGAACCTGGTTAACACCTGCACTCCAAGCACTGACTATGGCATGAACTATCCCCCTGGAAAATGGCCATGGAGCAGGGAGCCCAAACAGCTCCAAATCTGCAGCTTCCTAGGTGTGCACTGGTTAGATACATCCCCTTCCAAACTTCCTAACTTCCTTCTTAAGAGGAGGAAAACTGGGACAACTCAATGTCAACAGCCCTGCAGCCCCCTCACCCTCCAAACAACTCCCCAGCTCTGCCAGCAAATGACACTTAAGTGCAGGGTTAGTGAATCCCTCACAAAATACATATTTAACAGAGGCTTTCTACACTGCACAGTCCCCTGGTATCAAAAAGGACATTTGCACAAACAATATGAGACATGCAGAATAGTAATAAAATACCCCAACCCCACCAAGGCTGCCTGGGAGTATTTGGAGTGAGAAGGTGGAGGGATGAGGCACAGTCATCCCCAAAGGCTGAATGCAGCAGAACTGGCCTAGAAATCCTCTTCTCCGAGCACCAGCTCAGACCTGAGTTTATCACAGACAAAGGCCTTCAGAGCTCCAACTTAAGGAGATTAAAACCACCCAGAAAAATGGAGCCCTGAGTAGTTACACCGATCAAAATACAGTGGAGAAGAAAGCAGGGGTGAGGGGGGAAAACTTGACAAAAGGAAAACTGGGTTTCAATGGGCAACACAATACAACAATTTCATATGAAAGATGTGAAGCATAAAAGAGATGTTAGATGTTCAAAAGCCCAGAATATAGGAGAGATATAAAAAAATCCCCAGAAGATGAAAATCTCCACTTCAATGTGATGCTGCCTTCCCCCTTTCTGCCAAGCCAGGCGCTCCTCACCGGAGCGCGGGAGCAGCACCGTCCCTGGGAGAGCAGCACGTCTCCCCGTGACATCCCGCAGTACAGGGACACACACACGGGGTTTAATGAGCAATTAGGTTATTGAGTATTTGTTGCTAAGAGGGGAACAGAACTGCAGAGAGAATAAGTTGGAGCTGAGTGCGTGATTCTGCGGTTTTGATGGGCTAATGCGATACTCAAACCGAGGGAGCATGAATCATCCACAGATGCAGGAATAGTGCAGAAGGCTGCCTGGGAGAAGCTGGGGGAACCTTGGCTTGGCTCTCGTATCTGTGTCCCAGGCAGGAGACAGTCGAGCTTCTTAGGAGCCCTGCAATGCCCTCTCTGAAGGCAGCAAGGCTGGACAAGCTGGACAAGCCCCAAGTTCCATGTGGACACTGTGACATTGGGTTTAACGGGGAAACCTCTGCTCTCAGCCACATGATGGAAGCGAGAATTACCTTGCACGAGCTCCTGGCCCTTTGCAGTCACAGTACTGAGCTGGAAGCACAGAGCGTGATGTGGCTGGGGTTGGGAGGCACTGGGAGCACGGGAGGCACTGGGAGCACTGGAGGCACTGGGAGCCCTGTGGGAGGTGACCCAGCTCACCTGAGCCCAGGCAGGGCAAGGTTAGTGTTTTGGAAACAGGAAAAAAAATCCAGTGAGCTGCAGTGCTGTAACCCAGCAAAACAGATGGACAACTGCATTTATACCAAAAGCTGTAAAAGCAAGTAATTAAATAAAAATACAGAATAGCAAATCTGCTGCAGCAAGACACGTCGCAGGGGTACAGGAAGGCCCCCAGCCAGGACCCAGCATTCCAGGTGTGGGATGCAGGACACCAGGCAGCAGAGCTGGGGCACTTGTGTGAGTCAACAAAGTCAAGGAGCTGCCCAAAACATGGCTGCTCTGGAGAGGAGCGATGGGAACACAGGGACAGAGTGTGCAGCAAAACCCCTCCTCTTCCTCACCTCTCCATGGAGCAGAGTAGGAGAGTGAATACTGACTCTGGCAGTAAAATCTGAGGTGCCAGAACAGAACCAACCACGCCAGATTGTTCTGTCGAGCACACACAAACAACCAACTGACTGGCTCTATTTATATCTGTAAGAAAAAATGGTCCCACAAAAACAGGCACACAGCACCAAAACAAGCCCAGGCAGGAATCCCACCACCCCAGCATGAGTGAAGCCCCCAAGGACACTCCCAGAGCCCCTCTCTTCTCCTGGCCTTGGTGTTGCCAGCTCTGAGCTTTATTTCAGTGCCAGCACATACCCCCATCTCTGTGAACACTGGGCTGGCCTGGGGGGGCTTCTGCACCTGAAGCTCTCAGGGCAAGTGGGGGGGCACAGCTTCAAGAGCCTCAGACACCAGCTCAGCTTCTGTGGGTTTAATCAACAACCCACAAACCATTTTATGATTAAAAAGCAAAGGTTTCTTGGGTGATTGCCATCACTCTGTAAGCACCGAGCTGGTGCTGAGGGAGCACCATCAAGGCCAGTCCAGCTTCTCCATTCTGATGGTGAAGAATGTGCCTTGCAGGCCACTCTGCAGAGTCTGTCACCCTGCTGTGATTTAAGGACTGGGTGACTTGTGTCCCATCTGCAACAGTCATGGGAACGGTGTGAGCTCTCTTCCAGCACAGCATTCTCAGCTGAATGACTGATCCTTCCAGGTAGGTACAGGAAAGTGCTCCTTGGTGCATGGAGAAGGACATCCCAGGAAATCCCCTCAGTGCTCAATCACCCAAACTGATGCTTTGTTTCTGAGGGTAAATCAACCTTACAGCTCTATGTGCTACACTCACAAAATGCTGTCTAGGAATTCCTGAAAACCGTAGGTCAGATGCTGAAGGCTGGGCTCTGTTTCATCAGAGGCAGCATTAATAAAAAGTGAGTGATTCTCTCCCAATGCAAGCAGAACTCATTTATTTCTGTGCCATTTTACCCACAGTCCTCAAAAATTGTGTTGATTTCTTTTTTAAGAAATCACCACACAGCAAGAAACAAGAACAATACCACAGGATTAATACCACAGCCTTGACCTTGCCCTGTTTTCATGCTGTTTTTCACCAGAGAGACTTCAAAGCCCCCCTGATTTACAGACAGGAAACTGAAGCTCTCTCAGCAGCATTGGCAACCACGTCAGGGTGCCAGTGTGAGTGCTGGTTCCTGCCTCCCTGCTCCTCCTCTTCCTCACACTGCTTTTCCCTGCATGCCTCCAGCCTCCTGACTCCAAAGCTGACCTGGCCCAGCATGGTGGCAGGAACAACCAAGGTCCTACTCAGCTCTTTGCTGCTGTTGCAGGACCCCCAACAAGCCCCTCCTGTGGCAGTCACTGCCCCTCTCAGTGAGGCAGCTTGGCACAGAAACCTCCCCATGAGTCTGTCCAATCGCTCTGAGCGTAATTCCAGGCATGCAAAGTTACTCAGATATTCCAACAAAACCTATTCACACGTCTTAGGTGAGATGCAAACACTGCAGAAAGCTGTCTGAAAGCCCCAGAAAAAGAAAGCCTCGGTGCGAAGCACCGGGCTCCAAATGCTCCAGCTCAGCGAGTGTCGATGTGACACATCCCACTAATAATCCTGAGAGATGCTAAAAGTGCCCTGGGGCTGAGCCCTTCAATTGTTCTTCACTTTATTTGTTTGCTTGCTCATTTGAGCTGATTTTTCTTTAAGACAAGTGCTAATAATATCAAAAACCCAAGCAAGCCTTTCCCTGGCGTGTTCCTGCTGGGAATGCCAGCGGAGCGCAGGCACTCTCCAGCTCTTCCCCGAGACACAAAGCGAAGTGTGAGAACAGGCACTTCACTCCTCTCCCTTGCAGCACATCTCGGCGGAGCTCTGTCCTATTTTAACCCTGCCATCTGCTCGCAGCTCCGCGTTCCTGCCGTTCCCAGGGAAGGCAGAGCAAACCCTCCCTTCATCTCCCACCCATTTGGCTCACGGCTGTGCCCCAGAGCACCCCCAGGTGCCACGTCGGAAGGTGCTGCTCCCAAACACAGATCCTCTCATCGCTTACGAGCCTCAGCTCACCTCACTGCACTGCTCAGCAGGCAAGGGAAGATGCTGGATCACAGGGAGACTCACCCCCACTGCAGTGTCACTCTTTAAACTCTGGCTCTTCCCAGTCCCATCGGCTTTAATGGTGCAATTAGAGTCATTTTAGTCTATACAAGTAGATTTGTTTCACTGAGTCATGACTCAAAACCAAGACTTTGCTCCATTTACAAAAGCAAATCACCATCTTGCAAATGCCAAGCACAGATTTCAGCTCCAAAAGCGAAGCCTGGGGAACAGTTCCAGCCAGAGAGAGAATGAAAGAGCTGCATCTGCAAAAGCTAGGAAACCTTCTTTTATGTATCTGGTTCTGATAAACAGAGAGGACGACTTGTGGAACACCAGCTCCTGCAGAAACCTGATGCACTCACTGTGCATCAAGCAACTTAATCATCCATTAATGGAGGGGAGAGCGACAGCAGGAGAAGCCACAGGACCAGGGACTGCGACACTGCAACACAACCCACAGACAATTCCAGCCAGTGCCTGGGTGAGAAGCCCTCAAGGAAAACTTGAGAGTCACAGAAAGCACCAGCAATTCTTTCTGCTTTCTGATTCATCCCTACTCACCCACCCACATGCCACGGCAGAGGAGGCTGGAACTGCTACATTTAGTATGACATTTAAAAATCAAGGTTGTGCTGCTGATGGTCATTAAAAATCCAACAGCATTTTCAGGAACAAGTGGGTACTCACATTGGTGTCCCTGCCAACTATCAGCACAGCAGTAATTTTTCCAGCAACTTCATTTATAAGATAAAGGAAAATTTCACCCACCTATAATTACTGTTATCAGTATTGCAGTTGGTTTTTAAACATTCACTATATACCTTTATATTTTCTACATACAAAATAAGATGAAAACATTTCCCTAAACCTTTCTTACTGTCAGATTCCTCTCTGTTAACATTAGACAGCTACAATTAAAACATCCATCCCAGGGGAGCTTCCTGGGCTCCCTCAGTAACATGTTCTGACCTGTGATCTCCACATCCCTATTCCTGTTCCTGTATTTCCATGGGACTTGCCCTGGCTAACCCAGAAAGGCAAGTCCACTGCCCAAGTCTTTAGGTTCACCCTAAAGGGGGCTGCTCTTCCAAAAAGCATCTGAGGAATTCAAGGTCATCAACAGGGAGCAGAAAAGGTGATTTGTGTAGTGGGACATGGGGCTGCCTCTGACTCCTGTCTTAGCTGGGATGATTTGCCCCTTGGAGGAGTCCCTCTCCCTGTCTGGAGACAGAGTCTGGATAGGTAGCTCAGGTGGACACTTACATAGGAGACTGAAGCTGGGTGACATAGATCCCATCTTCAGAGACAGGGTGAAGGAAACATCTCCAAATGCCTGAATCAAGCTGTCAAAGAGATAAAATGATCAATCCAGCTAATAGAATATTGGAATAACACAAAGAATTCTTATGCAAGTATAAGAAATGAAGCCATGGCAGGTACCACAGCTAAACTAGGTGCTCAGGAAGGGCTGGAGCAGGGAGAGGAGTACTTTCAGAAGGGAACATTTTGCATAAAAGATGCAGTGGAATAAAATAATTATTCAAGAAGAAGGAGATTTCAGCAGTGTGTCCTACATCACTGATGGATGGAGAGAGCGGATACCTGGACAAAGAACGCTGACATGCTAATTAAGATTTAATGATCCTAAAGGCAGAGAAAAAGCCCTCATCAGCCATCAGGTGGAGGATGGAGCCCACAGACAGCCTTAACCTGGCACAGAAATGGTTTGGAAAAGCCTGAAAGATCTGGAGACAAACACCATCTCTGTGAGGCAGAGCATCGAGCAGGTTCTGTGAGGCAGGAGAGAACGGCTTCATCAGCAGGGTAGAGAAAGCTCTGAGAGCTGAGAGTGGCTGTGGAAGCTGAGATGCCTGGATTTGGGAACAGCTTGAGTGTGAAGGGTGAAGGAGGAAGCGGGTTCACTGTATTCAACACTCTGGAAGTGTGGAACTGTGGAAAGACATACGCTCTGCAAATGTTGGTTGTGCTGATCACTTCCCACTGCTAGACTACGCTAGGAGAGCACGGGAAGGTGACACAACCAGGAGTTCACACATGTGCTGCGAGGGCGCAGGAGGAGGGAAGACTTGCCAGTAATTGCTGGGATGTAGAACCTCGGGCAATCGCAGCCTCCTGAACAAACCTGGCCCTGCCCTCCCAGGGCTCTGCTGCCCAGGGGCTCTGCTGATGGCACAGTGCATACTGACATGTGGTCTGTGGCCCTGGGGGGACAGGGTGCTGTGTCTGCCTTCAGAAGCTGTGGGTGCTTAAGGAAATCACTTCAGAAACCAACCAGCATCCTAAACCAATGCTTCCTGCCTGGATGGGCATTTGTGACTCCATGTGGGAGCCCCCTGTGCTGTGCTGGTGCATCTCTGTGCCAATTCCAACAGCTCCACACACAGAGCTGGACTGGTCCCAAGCCATTCACACAGAGGAGGTGGCCATGGCACCCAGTTGAGCACACAAACCCTCCGAGATGAAGGTCTGTGCATCCTCCTCGCTTGGCCAATTCCTGGAGTGGGACATGCTGGGCTCCTTCCAAGCAGAGCTGCCACTACCTCCCACTGACAACATCCACCAGTGATTTGTGACAGTGACATCAGCATCCACAAACAGCCTGCCTGCTCCTGTCCTTACTCACATCCTTCCCTTTCTGCTCCCCCAGCTCTTACCTTACCCACAGCTGAGGGTACCCAGTGGCACCAGCACAGCAAGGTCATGTTCCCCATGCTGGGCAATGCAGAGGACAGGTCACACGTATTGTGGCTGATGTGACCCACTTAGCAACTGCCTGGAGACCATCATGGAGAATATTCATCACACTGACCTTCCCCCTTCCCACTCTCTGCCTGTTGTGCAAAAGCAAGAAAAAAAAAATCTCCATTGGATGTCAACGGATCATTTTGAAGTTTAGCAATGAATGTCAGCTACTCACGGATTCACTTCTGCTCTGGAGACAGGCTGAGATGGGGTAGAGAACGGCAGGGTCCAGGGAGACCTTCCAGTGCCTAAAGGGGCTCCAAGAGAGCTGGAGAAGGACTTTGAACAAGGGCCTGGAGTGACAGGACAAGGGGGAATGGCTTCAAATTGCCAGAGAGCAGGATGGGATATTGGGAAGGAATTTTTCCCTGTGAGGGTGGGGAGGCCCTGGCACAGGTTGCCCAGAGAAGCTGTGGCTGCTCCTGGATCCCTGGAAGTGTCCAAGGCCAGGTTGGACGGGGCTTGGAGCAACCTGGGCTGGTGGAAGGTGCAGGAGGGTAGGTGAAATGGTCTTTGAGGTCCTTTCCAACCCAAACCATTCTGGGATTCTCTTCTCCCAGGAGGAAAGTAAGAGTTGGAGACAAACCGATGCTGGAAAGTAGGACTTGGACTGGCTTTGTTTAAGTGCCTCTTGCATAATTGTTATGTTTAGTTCAAATTCTCTTTCTTTTGTGTGTGTTCTCTGTGAATTTCTCAATTGCAGCAGGAATCTTCTAGCATGCCTGCCATGGGATGAATCTGGGTGGGTTCCTGGTCCACAAATGCTGCTCCATGTTTATGTCCTTCACGCTGTGCTGTGACAGCATGCCACATAATGCCTTGGACAATCTGGGTCCACACATTTATGGCCATGGACTTCTGAGTTCCACAGCACAAATTTGGGGACCTACAGCTGACTGTGGACACATAACTCAGTCCTGAAATGTAGGCCACAAAGCTACTTTAGTTCTGCTTTTGCTTGTAAATCAGGGGCTTACATATGTAATTGGCCCAACGGTAAGAGCAAACAACAGCAGTGGTAGCACAGTGCCAGCAATTATTCATGCCTATAATAAACGGCTGTAAAATTGAAAGCCAGCCTTTAGAAATCTGGCTCCTCACTGCACAAACAACAAAAACTCATTTGCAGGGTTTGGCCAGGGAAATTTTTCATTTTGGGGGAGAGACTGAGGTGGGTGAAGATTTATTTTTTCTCTTTTCATTCTGAAAAACATCACTCGTGCCTATGTTTAGGTAACGGATATTCTGGCTCCATTTCAGCATTGGGAACAACCCAGTAACAGGCAGGGAGGACAAGTCTGCCCTGTGTATTCCGAGAGTAGGTCTCTGGGAACAGGCACAGCTGATCCCATCCTTTGGCATGTGGGAAACAGTGAGTTGTTTGCAGCCAGCCCTTGCTCCCTGCCCGGTGCTGAGCCAGCACCGCCCCTGGACTGACACACAAGCAGTGGCCCCGCTGCTCTGGGCAAACCCTGTGGTGCTGTTGTGTGTGAGAGCAGAGATGCTGAGCCGGTACCTTGCACAGGTCCTGCCAATTATCAGAGGCATCCTTGCTGACAAATCACTCCTTCAGGTCGAGCTGCAAAAGGCAATGCTGCCCCTCTCTGCCCTCCTCAACCAACCATGGCCACAGTGCAGCTGCTCTGGAGCTCCTGGGTGAAAGGTGTGATCAGATCATTCTTTCTGCTCTGCACATTGCTCACCCACAACACCAGAGCAACCCCTACAAAACTCTTCCAGCACAATGCTGAAAATCTTCTCTCGCCAAGTAAATGAGACAACATGATGTCCAGGAAGTTCCACCTGGACATGAGAAAGAAATTCTTTGCTGGGCAGTGACTCAGCCCTGAACAGAGACCAGAGGGGGTGTGGAGTCTCCTCACTGGAGATATTCTAGAGCTATGTGGACACAATCCTGTGCCATGTGCTCTGGGATGGCCCTGCTGGAGACCCAGATGACCCACTGTAGTGCCTTGCAACCTGATCAATTCTGTGATTCCTGATGGCAAAGACCCCACTGGCAACACAAGCCTGCCCGCAGCGTGGTCCTCACAAGCCCAGTAGACAGCACTCTGCTGAGATTCCATCTATTTTAGTCCTTGAATTCCTTTAACAATTTGCAATGTTGAAAGATGTGGACACAGTGAGCAAAGGGAGTGAGGACAGAGTGACTGTCAGGGAGCAAACCTGCAGCCCGATGTGCTAAAAGGCACCACGCAGGTGTGGGTGACCACCAGCATCCCTTCACACAGCAAACTGACATGTCACCCATACCAGTGCCCCAAAAACCAGTGCCTCAAGTCTTCTCCTCAGTCCCTGAGTGAAACACATGGTCACCTATCACCAGATACTACAGAAGCCCTTCCAAGCACACCTCCTCAAACACCCTTGGCCAAGGGCTTCAGAGGCAGCTCTGCTGGCCTCACATTCCTCCAGCATCATGTTGACCCTCTGCTTCCTCAATATTCACCAGGCAGGAGCAGATTCTCCCCTTCCAGCAGCAACCTGGAGCACAGCAGTAGCAGGAACTGTGACATGCTCTGGACCTCTGAGGCTGAAAGGTCTGAGGCACTGACTTCCTTAACTACAACTCAACCAGTTTACATTGTCCTCTGGCATTTCTGGTTGGTTTCCTCCTGCTTTAAGCAGTGGCAGAGCATGAATGGAAGAGCTCTGTAAGGACTGCTCTCCCTCTCTCTGCTATGGAAACCTTCCCTCTTCAGAAATTTCCCCTACCTACCAAGTTTTAGTATCTTCTGAAGGAAACCACATTCATCACAGTTCATAAGGGACCTTTTGGCCTAATCCCCACTAGAAAAACTGCCAAAATGATCCTCCCATCACACAATTAGCAGTGACAGAGACTTTGCTATACCAGGCAATGTGGTGCTGCTATGACAACAGGAACGGGAGACTCGTTAAGGGTCTCATCGAGAGGGATAACGAGCAATCACAGCTCAGAGAGAAGGCAGGAATCAATGAGAGCTGTTGATATCAGCACAGTTTGCTGGACTGGGCCAGGTATTCCGTGAGCCCTGAAAGGTTGACTCGGATTGTTATGGCACAGTCGCCGTGAGTACAACTTCTGAGGACAGGCAGATTCCTGGGGAGTAGAGATGAATATTCATGAAGGAACTCAGTTTGGGAGAGGAAATGAATCAAGTGTGACAAATGCCGCCTATTAGGAAAAGAGGGTGGCGTCTATTTTTAGTGGAGTTAAGCAAACATTAAAGCTCACTCTCTAAGAACTCCAAATAATACCACTCCCTGGCTCTGCCTCCCCATCGCCAGATAAGAATTTAGCAGCACGTTCCCAGCAGCCAAAACCCTCTCGCCTCAGCAGAAGTTTTCCGATTTAGCCCCCGTATGTGTTTTATAAAAATACAAGTTTTAATCTCTAATCTGCATAGGAAGATGTGACGGCTTCCACCAGGATTTATTTCTCCCCCTCTTCTCCAGCATCATAAGGCTTGGAGGAACCTTTTTAAGACGGAAGAAAATGCTGCATTCAAATGTCCTAAAAGAGCACTCACGCGGAGCTGTAATCACTTCAGATGCACAGAATTATCAGGAGGAGAAAATTCATCTCACTTAGAATCAAGCCCCAATTTGAAGCAGAAAGGAAGAGGCTTGGTTTGCCGCCGTGCCAAGCACTCAGACTTTTCACTGAAGTCAAAGAAGCTACAGCTGCTCCGAGCCATTGAAAATCATGCACAGAATCTCTAGTGAAACTTGTTTGCAGAGATGGCAGCAGGGTGATAAGGATGTTGACTATTCCAAACAGGCCCACATTATTTTATATTTTTAGACACACTTAGCCTGCCTATTATTATTATTAAGCAAAAGTGGAGTATTTACTGCCCTCTTCTCAGAAATCTGTACAAATGCTACTTTTTTGCAGGCCCCTTTTCTGGTGAACATTAAGAGTTTTCTTTTTTTACTTTTCAGGCTTATAAACATCCAATTAAATAAGACAACAGTGAGAGAAAAGTGCCTAACAAAAATACCACCATCCCCACAAAGCTATTTGGGAGGCCTTCATCCCATCACCAGCTCCCCAGCCAAGATGTAGACCAGAGAGTTTGGAGACGTCTTTCCAGGGTAGTCCTGACAGTGAGCACTTACAAGGCCTCTGGGCAGGGGGACAACATGACTCAGGCATGAAGGACCCTCACAGCAAACTCTCCAGGCTCAGTCCAGGCTCTCCTGGTTCCTGCCATGCACCAAGGGCCAACCCTTCAAGGCAAATGCCCAAACTCCTTCACCTGCAACACCACGTGGCTTCTGTCACCTCTCCTATAGAGCTTCCAACGTGGTCTTAAAGATGGCTTACAAAGAAGAAGCTCTGAGATGAGATGTGTCAAATATTTATTGTTGATACCAGTCTCTGGCACCAATCAGGCTGGGTGAAGGTCAAGAGCAGAGAGACACATGCAGCCTTTCCCAGAGCATCCTGACCCTGGGAAATCCTCTGTGACTTTGGGATCAGAGGTGCTGTCCTCCGCTGAGGTTCCCTCCCAATCAAATGTGCCCATGACTCCCCCTCAGCTTTCAGGTAATGAGCTCCCCTTCCATGCAGAGAGGAAGATGCCCACCATTAACAACGTGCAGCTTGTTACTGGGTCCACTGGGGCAACCTGCACCCCCAGCACAGCACATGTGGCTGGGACCCCACCAGGACAAGAGCCAGCACAGGGGGCTCTCCATACATCACCTCCTTGGTGCCTGGCAGTGCCATTAGTCAGGGAAGTTGGGCCGGTGCCCTTCAGAGAGCACGTCCCCATCCCTCACCACACCGGCCCTCAGCAACTGTTGCCATGGTTATTACATTGGAGTGCTTTTCATCAAGGAGATGCTGCAACTGCTGAATTGTCTCTTGCAAGAGTTATTTAGGAATAACTAGCTGGTAAGTAGGAATAACGGGTTCAGACTGCCCACGGAAGCCAGCAATCCCAATTATCTTTGTTTTGATCTTGCCTTTCTTTTGGTCTCTGCCAGGTTCGGGTTTAAAGCGGGGGTTAGAGATAAGCAGGAGAGAAGGAACGCTTCCTGAAGGGAAACACACTTGGCTCTGCCAGGAGATTAAAGGTTTCTCCTCACACAAAGCCTCTGCTTTTCAATCACCCGTAAATAGGCTCTAACAAGGCACAGCAATCAAGCAGTAACATATATCCTCACCTGTCGGCTTCGGGCGGGGAACGAGATGTATTTCCCAGTTCCATCATGTTAATTGTTAATCAAGATATTATGGGCACAGCCCCAAATCCGATCATCAGTCAAGGGGAGTAACAGATGTCCCAGCGCTGTGCTCTGCCCCGGCGGGCACCAGCCCACGGCTCTGCCGGGGGTGCCGGCGCTTCGGGGCGAGAGGCAGCCGCGTTCCAGACCCACTTTCAGCATCACAAGGTGTGTGAATAAAGCCGGCTCTGGAGCGCCTGGGCCGTTTTGTTTAGCTCTCATTTAAAGCTCTGAAGAGTGACTGGGTAATGAGGGAGCTGCTTTCCCCCCGCCGACAGGGTCCCACAGTGAAGCCGTTAGGCTTTTAACGACATAAATGCCTTTTTCTGCTCCGTGCTGTCCCTGGCACAGGTTTTGTGTAGGGAGGTGCATACCTCAGACCCAAAGAGCAGTGCAGCTAGAGGAGAGGCATGTCGAGCCCACCATAGTCTGTGCATCCACCAGCGTCACCCAAATCCCAGCCCGTTACAATGGAGGGGCTGCCCAAGGCACCAGGACCCTCCCCATAGAGGGAGCTACAAAAGGGGGGAAAGACTTCAGCTTCATTCACAGGAATGAGTCCAAGGGCAAGAAAAAATTATTAGTCTTCCATTTTTTTGGGGTGCATCGGGCCCAGCATCACCATCTGGGTGAGGGAGGGGATTGTCCTGCTCTGCTCTGACCTGGGGCGGCTTCACCTCAAGTCCTGAGGACGATTTTGGGTGCCACAATGTAAGAAGGGTCTAAAGCTGTTGGAAAGTGTCCAGAGGGAGGGGATACAAGAACGGTAAAGGGCCTGGAGGGGCCATACCAGGAGCAGCTCAGGGCACTTGGTGCATTCAGCTACAGAGGAGGAGGCTGAGGTCAGACCTCACTGGGGTCTGCAGCTCCTCCTGAGGGGCAGCTCCATCTCTGCTCTGTGTGAGCAGGGACAGCACCCAGGGAAGGGCTGGAGCTGTGTCAGGGCAGGGCCAGGGTGGATCTCAGCAAACGGTTCTTCCCCCAGAAGGTGGTTGGCACTGCCCAGGCTCCCCAGGGCAGTGGGCACAGCCCCAAGGCTGCCAGAGCTCCAGGAGGGTTTGGACAACGCTCTCAGGGACAGGGTGGGATTGTTGGGGTGTCCTGGGCAGGGATGGAGTTAGACTTCAATGATCCTCACGTCCCTCTCAATTGCTACTGAGCAGACACCCTGTTAAACCCAGTGCTGCAGCTTTGCCAGGTGCCTCCATGGCACAGCACAGCAGGTTTGCCTGGCTCCAGCTGTGGGGAATCAAAATACAGAGTTGGAAAGGACACCTGAGTTGCTACCAGGGGACTCAAAGACCCAAACTGGAGCCTCCAGCCTGGTGCCAGGGCTGCTCCCCAGGACTCAGTTCACCTCCTTGCACCAGCAGAGCAGCACAGGGCTGGCAGAGAGCTGCAGCCTCCAACACACACCCCCCACTGCCCCACTTCGCAACACCCACAAGGGATGGGCTCTTCTTACAGAGTGCACTTTTGTACCAGCCAAGGCTAAAGACAAAGAGGTGAATGTGGATGATGTGACCCCAGAGAGATCACAATTCACCCATTCTTGAGGTACCAGAAGAGACTCAAGAATGACTTCACCATTTCTATCTGAAATAGCTGGATTTAAAGAAATTAAGTTTTTCAGTTCATTAGTGTGTAACCTAAGAACGAAAAATGCACTTCTAATTCCTGATCTGCTAATCCACAATCCGCTGATCTGAAATCCCCAGAGCCCCCAGGGAAAGGAAAGAAAATCCACAGCAGCTTCATAGTATTTCTCCATGATTTCCTGTCCAGGGCCTGCAGAAAGCGCTCAGGAGCCTTCCTCCCTGTACAGGACACACCTCAGCAAACTTGATCGTGCTAGTGGGGATAACAAAAATCAAACTGCACTTGTCAGAATGAGTGAACACTGGATGTTTGGTGAGGTGCTGTGCATGTTACAGGAGTTTGCTCAGCTTCCCATAGATCTGCAGGATCAGGTCATTTCCAGCAGTTCTCCAACTCATCAGGACAATTAGCAAGGTCCCAGTCATGTTCTTCACTGGGAAGTGCTGCTGTTGTACCACAGGAATGGAGATGTGTCTGTACCTTCTTCCCAGCTGATGGACCCATGGATGCTGCTTGTTGTCCAGTTTGCTCCAGAAAGACCAGTTCAACACAACCCTGCTCTCAGGGAGCAAGGACACATGCCTGCCAAGCACACACAGAGCCACGGGCCCCCGGCCACTTCCATCCCTTAAACCAAACTTAAATTTTCTACACCAAATCCTTCCTTAAATTATTTCAGACCCCTCAGCCCTATTCAGCAGCTAAGGGGGAGGTACCCACAGCCCTCTCTTTGGCAAGTGTGCCCCATGTCAACACAATCTATGTAGAGAAGCAATATCAGCAGTGAGCACTGGGTGGGAAATTGGGCATCTCCTGGCACTGCCATCACTGCCCTCACCCATCCCCTTTGTACTCTCTCCAAGCAGATGTGCTGACACAGCTCCATAACTGACGTGGATTTGCCTTGGCAAAGCATCTTTGCCTTCACTTGCTTCGTCTCCCCAGCTCTAATGCTGCTCAGGACTTGCTGATCATGAAAGCACTGTCATGGGCTGAGCTGTAAAGCTGGTTTGCACAGGAAGGACTTGCTCCCAAAACACAGTGGAGAACTCTCCTTTCTGCAACACCTTTTCTATCTCCTTTCCAGCAGAAATGCTGTAAATGTCTGTGGCTACAAACCCCAGAAATATCCACTAATGTTGAAGCCAGTGCAGATAACACTGCCTAGTATTTCTCCACTACTGCCTTCCCTCTCACAGCCAGGATGGGAAACTCCAGCCCTGAGGAAATCGCACAGGTCACACGTGGAGCAGCAACTCGGAGCAGAGCCCAAACTCGCACCCCCCCAACACCACTTCCACAACTCCACATTTGCATTCCCAAGTTTTATGGAGCATTCCCCTCCTCCTAGCTCAGCTCTCCCGGCACAGGGACAAGAGCCATCACACACAGCTGTGGGAAGCTCAAGGCAGAAATAGCAGCTCATTACCAACGCACGTCATCACACGCAAGGGCCCCGACACGCCCTCCGTCCCCTCCGTCCCACACACCGCCCTCACCACCCCACCTGGTCACCCCTGCCCTCCTCCGGCCACAGGGCCCACCAAGAGGGGACAACCCGGGGCTGGCTCTACCAGGGGACACCTATATTTCTCCTCAGGCTGTGCTTGTGGAGGTTCACACCAGCAGAATTGCTCCCCAGGTGCTGACAGGGTAGGACCATGCCCTGACTCCATTGCACTCTTGAAGGTTTCAATTAATCATAAAGCCAATTCCATTTTGGGCTCCATCTGTCTTTATTCCTTCAGGGACTAATAATGCCTCACCGTGTGTTTTCACACACTAGCTGAACTGAAATTAAGACAGATTTTAATATGAAATGCCTCAGAAGAGAATGCATTTTTTAAAAAGAAATCTCAGAGTTGTTACTGTTCTCAGCTTGGAAAAAGACCTTGTTAAGTAAAAGCAGCGGGGTGTTAATTTGGAAAACAACTCAGGTGAGCTCCTGCTTGTTCCAAGACATGCAAACAAACTAAAATAATTGTTAGGGGCTTTTATGACAGAGTATGTGTGGAAACGTGACACAACTTGCTTCCACAAGGAGAGGAGGAACATGCAGAGGAGATCAGACACGCTCCTGTGTGCAGCCACCCTACTGCACCAGGCATGGACCAGAATCCAGAAACTCTCTTCAACCCTCCCTGTTGCACTGACAGGAATAGATAAAACCCAAGAACCCTTGTGGTTCATTGTGTATGGCAGGTTTGAGCTGCTCAAGGCTTAGGGAAACCTCATTTACATATCACCCTGTTGTTCCCACCTGGGTTTTGTGTTCCTACCTCTGCAATCCAGCCACAGGGGCTTTCCGACCAGCCAGGCCTGCACGTCTGCTTTAATAAGGCAATTCCTATGTTGATGTGGTGGTTTATAGAAAGCAACAGCCCTAATTATTGATCTTAGCAGATGCAGTTAAGGATTAATGACCTGTCCCTCACGGGGCTGTGCCCACTGTTCCTGGCTGTCAGGGCGGCAGCACCAACATGTTCCCTCACTCCTCACCCACACAGAGATGTGTCCCATGTGGGACTCCCACGAGACTGATGCAGGCAGGGATGCCCAAAGCACAGGCCAGCTCCAGGATGATTAACAGAAGGGAACAGGTACGGCTGGGCACCAGTAGGGAATACCAGAGGGAGTCACGGCTGCGGAGAGAATCCCTGTGACAGGACATTCACCACGACCCACGGATTGCCTGGGCTCCAGCCACGCCATGCGACTGGGGGAAAAGCCCTTCCTCTCTCCCATCCCCTACTTTCAGGGCACTCAGAAACAGAGAGGAGAAATAGTCTGGAAAGGATGGTTGCAAGAAATGACACAATGTGCTCCACGTTAAATTCATGAGGGACATGCGTGCCATGTGCTGGAGGGGCACTTCTGATGGAAGCAAAGACACAGTCCTTTGATGGCTGCCTTCTGGAACTGGCTGCAGTGCCTTGGAAACTCATTAAATGCAGCAGAAAGGACAAGTGACATACATCCATTGGTGCTCTGAGCAGCAAATTAGTTTTCAAATCTATTCAGGGCTCATGCAGTGGCATCAAGGGGCCAAGCCTCGGTGGGAAGCAGCTGTGATAGCATTCCTCCAGCTGAGGTGGTGACTCCAAGCTGTCCCACGGGGAGGGGGCTGCCCATCAACCCAGCAACCTGGGGATGTTGGGTGACCACAGACAGCTGCCCTGAGCAGCTCAGGGCTCAGAGGGCTGCAGAGCTTCTCAGGCAGCCAAGCCAGTAAGTCTTCCGTTCCAAAACATGCCAGGCAGCTCCGAGGGCCTCTGATGGACATCTCCTTTCAAGCAGAAAAAAGATCATCTGAAATAAAGGGAGATCAAAACCCAGCTCACAAGAAGATGCAGAATGTCAGCACTTCAGGGAAGAGCAAGCAGTTAACAGTGATGACGAGTTTCTTCAGAAAGAGATAATTTCCAGTAAGCTGTTGTTTTCTCTCATCATCTCGTTCAAACACCTGGAAAGCCTCGAAGGGGTGAGGTTGGCAGCAATCTGGTGGATGGCCTGAGGAACTGTCTTCATGGATGAATAATCACCTGTTTCAATGAATCTTTAAGCACATGAAGAGACAGATGAGAAAAATCTTACCAAAACACTGTATCAAAAGAACAGATAGTGTGGAAGGTGACAACCTGGAAAAAAGGTCTCTTGCTGGGACATGATCCCTCTTCAGTCAGGACAGCCAAGGGCCATCCTTGGATGCCATGGAAACGTGCATTATTTTGCCTCCTATGAAAGCACTGTGACCAGCAGCTCTGCCAGCCTCTCCTCAGCACAATGGGGGGAGTGGAAGAGCAAATATGGCTAAATCCAGAAGACAGCCCACGGCCCTCCAAAAGCCCATTTCTGCCACTGCCATTCAGCCCCAAGCCTGGCTTTGCATTCTGGCTGCATGCAGCCTGTCAGCAACTCGATCCAACAAAAGCCCCAATCATGAAGGGGTAGCAGGAGGGTGCACACAGCAGGACCTACAGAGGAGGAGATGGGATCTGGATCTCATGGGAGCTGAGACAGCAGCTGTAATGGTTGGGTCAGTGCTGTCCACCCCAAACACTCTGGGAGCAGGTACGTCACTGAGGATCCTGCCTTTCCTGCTCTCATTGTTCATCTTCCATTCTTTGCTCCTTGTTCTATTCAATGCACTTTCTCTACCTTCCTTCTGAAACACACAACAGTGGGCTGCCACAGCCTCCTGCACACCCTGATTAAAGAGCACAAGCAGGTGCCTCCTCTTTGCAGAGCGCTTTGCACCTATTGCTTGGAGGGAAAGCGGAGAATGCACAACATGGGAAAGTCACAGCAGGTCAGGAAAATAATATGGGTGGTTAGGGAGGAAAACCTTTGAAGTTTGTGAAGCCATTAGCTGAGGGCACAGGCTATAGTAAAAAGGATTAACAGAGAACATAGAATCATTTGGGTTGGAAAAGACATCTAAGATCAGGTCCAACTGTTCATCTCACACCACCGTGTTCCCTGCTAAACCAGGTCCCTCAGTGCCACATCTGCACTTACATCCCTCTTACATCCCTCCAGGGCTGTTCCGGTGCTTGACAATCCTTACAGTGAAGAAACTTTCCCTGATATCCAATCTAAACCTCTTCTGGTGGAACTGGAGGCTGTTCCTCCTGTCCTGCTGCTTGTTCCCTGGCAGCAGAGCCCAACTCCCACCTGGCTCCACCCTCCTGCAAGAAGGATGAATAAACAGTGGCTGAAGAGACAGAAGAATACATGTTGCGTCCAGCTGTGGAACCAGGTCTGCACTGAGAAACAGCAAGTTTGGGCTGTTTTTTTGTGGCAGAAAGTGATTAAGTAACCAGCCTGACCATGTATTTTAAATGGAAACCACCACAATAACTCAAGGCTTCAGCACAGAGCATTTACTAAACACAAAGAGACAGAAACAACATGTTTTATATAATGCATGACCTGGCTGCGATGAGTTCTTCCTGCAGGTTGTGTCACCACCCTCCCTGCAAGGAGAGCCTGCTGCTGAGCTCTGTCAGAGCAGCTTCCCGGAGCTCCTGATCCCTGCCAGGGCCCCAGGCAGCACCAGCACATCTGGGGGCTGTGTCTTCAGGGAAGGACACCACACACAGGTCTTAGGACAGCAGGAACCACCTGCACTGCTGAGACTGAGCCCTGGGATGACTGGGAGAACCCAATGGATCTCAGTGCTGGGGGAGCCAGGTGGGTCTGCTCACTGCCCAGGTGTGATGTGAGGCCAAAAACTCCACCTTCAGCCATCTGCATCCTCACTGCTCAACCTCTCTGCCCACCCCTCTCGCACCACCTGCCCAACCCAGACCCCCTGGATGTGATAACTCACTCCAGAACTCCCACCCTTTACAGAAAGGACAACGTCCTTGGACTAAATGCAGTCCCACAGAGTGAGGCCAAGATGTCCATCCCACCTTGTCAACTCTCCAGCAGTTGCAGGCACCTGGGGAAAACACACCTGGCACAGGACAAGGGCCTGACCCTGCACAGCTGCTTCCAGACACCAGCACTTCCCTGGCATTTCCAGTCCCCCAAAAACCCAGGGGTGAACCTTGGATTCCAGACTTTTCTCTCCCAGTCTTCCAGAGAGCACAAGGATGGCAGTTTACTCTTTAATTGTTAATTACACTTCCTTGTTGGATTTCAGAGGCTGAAAAATGTTTAGGGATTTATTCTTCTGTGTAATTAACCACAATGATGAAACACCCATTTATACTGCACTGCAGTTTTTGTTAAGGTTATTCATAATGGGGGAAGGCTAAATAGGTTGAGTTCATTATCGTTACAGAAAAAAAATTGAGGTGACCCAATCAAATTAATTTGAAATTAAGTGCAGTGAGGCTGATAACTCCACACAAGTCAGGAGTTCAAATAAAAATAGAAGAGACAACCTACAAAGCAAGAAATTATAAGCAGGCAAGGAGTGGAGCTGGAATTACTGTGACTGGGACACGGCAAACACATGGTGTGGGCAAACAGGGCCACTGAAAAAATAAGGGAAAATTGACAAAGAGATGGGCAAAGACTGCAGGATGTAAAGGGCTGGAGGAAGAAGGGACAAAGATGGATTTGAAATAAATGGGTAGGGACAGTGCTTGTTAAGCTAACTAGATTTATTTCTCTGCCCAGAAATTCTTATGTCCTTACAAGACAGCATCAAAGCAAGGTCTTTAATTTTACTTTTCCTGGGTTTATTGCTTGGGCCCTAATGTTATTTAACAGCAATGAGTGCCAACCAGTTTCATTGCACAGCTGGATCTGGCTCAAAACCATTAAATCTGGTGGAAGCTCTTTCCTCTCGACAGACACATCCTGAAGAAGCTGGTGCTTCTCCAACAGAGCATGGAAGTTGTGCACCCTGGGAGAATGGACACCACCAAGGTACTGATGGACAGGGCAAGGGGACAGCATTCTCCCATCCTTTTGCCCTAAGAAATAAGATGGGAAAGCAGAACCAAAACCAGCTGGACCCCCCAATGCTGAGCATTGCTGGGACACCCCAGCCCAGCACTGTGCAGGAGGCAACAGAGCCCATCACTTGGGGAGCCTCTTTTAGGCTTCCCTTGAGAAGCAGATACATGGTTTATGCCTCTCCTTCCTTTACCAAAGTGGTGCAAGCTCTCAATGAGCCTCAGAACTGGGTAACACAAATAATGGTGATTGGGATGTTCAGGATGCACATGCACATTGTTTAAGGGGTTTAATCTTCTGGGAAATGGTTAAGACAATCCATCTCCGGACAACTCTTGAGTGCTGCTGCACGATGATGTTCGAGCTATCACCTGCAATGAGTTTACTCCTGAGCCCTCACCAAGTGCTGTTTTAGCTCTCAGGGCCAAGGGGACCAGTGAGACCCCAGCAGTGCTGGGTTTGTGGGCAGAGGTGGGACTGCCCCGTGCCCTAGGACACAGGGCAAACACCAGCTTGGACCACCAGTGTGACATCCCATCCCTAAGCACCCCATCAGAACAGCACGAGGGGTTTTAAAGGACTGGCCAAAACACCACGAGTCTCTCACTGCAGCTGCACAAGGGGTTTTCCTCCCAGCTCCCCACTTTGGCCAGGCCAAAATCTCACCTTCTGCCCTCTTCCACTGAAACACAAACTGTTTCCCTTTGCCTTGAAGGTCCCACAATGTAACTTTTCTCCATCCTCACCTCCAACTCACCCCTAAGTGCGCGGGGAGCATTTGGGATAAAGCTTCAAGAATGCATTTGACATAAATTATTATTCCCCTTCTAAACGGATTACAAAAATCCTTTTATTACAAAATACTAAAATGTTCAAATTATTGGTGTGGAAAAACGTTTCCTGAAGGTAAAGTTTTTAAAAATGGAGGTTTTAATCACAAGCATAATCCTTTCTGGCTCACATTTCCAGTCTTGTGAAACGTGGAGATACAGATTGCGCAGAGGCCTGGCTGTGCCATGAACAAAGGAAGATGCGGCCTGTAAATAGCTCAGAGGACATCAGAAGACACTTCTCTCATCAGCAATCTTTTTTAGCTTAATATAGCTCCTCTTTGCATAAAACATTGACATTTTTATAATGTTTGGACCCAATGGTGCGAATGTTGATTGTCATCTGAAGATACTGGAGAGTACCTTCAAAATATGCAAGAACATTTTACAGACAGTAGTTTCACTTGCCTCCAAAATGCTGTATCTTAATATTTCATACTTATATATATTTAAATGTTAGTACCACAGGATAAATGCTAACATGCTTTTATGCTAATGCAATCACTGGAAATCCAGATAATGTTGTGTATTGGCATATACTGTTAGTGAATTATGGATACCTAAATGTACAGCCCCACATGCCTAGCAATTATTTTTGTTAGTGCATTTAACTTTTATTTGCAATCAGAGCACTTGAGGATTGTTCAAATGAAGTTTACTTTTGCAAACTGCAGAACAGAAAACATTTTTGTTAAAGGTTTAAAAACAGTAAGACTGTGATGAGGTTTTAGATTTGCAATAAGGGCACTGCTCAGAGAACTCCACCAGATGGAACGATGTTTGATTTGGTCACAGACTCAGCAATTAAAACCCAAATGCCTAAAGTGAAGGACATGTAAGAGAAACAAGAGATAAAGCCTTGATTTCTTCCCTATCAGGTCACTGTCTCCCGTGGCAGCAGCTTGGAGAGGCAGATGGATGCTGGGAGGACAGATCCTGGCAGCTGGACCCCAGGACCCTGTGCCCTGAGGCCCAAATCACACTGTGCTGCAGCTGCTTTTCAAGTCTGGTTTAAGCCAAATAAATAGGAGCAATATCAGGAAGGAGCAATATCAGGAAGGAGAAATCCTGAGCTGGCCCTGGTGTGACTTTTCCTCCTCCTCCTCCTCCTCCTCTTCCTCCTCTTCTTCCTCCTCCTCCTGCCTTTGCTGATCCAAGCCTTGGACAGCCACCTGGCCCGTTGGCTCAAGATGCTGATCCCCTGGAAAACCCTTTTATCCCAAATGGGCTTTTAGCACAGCCAGACCTGTGAGCCAGGTCCTGGCAGGACCATGTGCAGGCCAGACCTGGGTGCTGCAGCTCATTGCTCCATCCCTTACCTGCTTCACTACCTGATCAGAACTAAGGACATTGCAAATCTGGAGAAGACCTGGATATTTTTAGGAGTTGAAAAGTTCTGGATGTGACTCAAGCACATCTGAGATCACTCTGTGTCCAGTGGTTTCCTCCTGTGTTAAACACTTGCCTACAGCCAAACTCCCTCTTCCAGCCTGAGCTGTGCCAGGAGTTACTGACTTCCCATGCCAGGCTGTGGAGCTGCTATCATCATGCCATGATTTTCCTCTGGGAATGTTTGCCTGGCTTGGAACCGCTGGCCTGAGCCAGCCTGGCTGAAGAGACCCGGGAGGTGGCCACAGACCCTTTTGGTGAGCAGCAGATCATCACCTCTTGCCCAGGCACAGCTCAGTGCCAGTGCAGGATCTGACACCATCCCCAGGCACACAATACAGAGCAGATCATGTCCCTACAGCCCAGTGAAGTGTGACACCTCTGGGAATTTACTGGAAAGTCCTACCACCTAAGCAAGGCTCCTAGGAACAGCCATGTGTGAAGGAAATAAACAACAAGCCCTCAGAAAAACACAAGACATCAGGAAATGCTTAATGTGAAGTACCTGAAATGCCCCTGACAGTTTAACTAGAGCATAGAGTAAGCTGAGAAAATGTATGAACAAATGAATTAAGGAGAGAGCACACTGGAGACAAGTTGGCATGTAGGTGTCTATCGAGAAAGCTTAAGCACAGCAATGGGAAAAAAAGCAAACCCAAACCCAGGCATAATATTATTCATATTTTGGAACAGAGTACTCAGATAATGTATCATCCAAACCACTCAAAATCACCATCTGCCAGAATGTCCTTCAAAGAAAAAAGGTCTAAAAGTTTCTGAGGCAGCAGTTGAGTCATATCAGACAGGAGGCTGTTTCTGTCCCAGGAAAGGCTTTTGCACTTGACTGAGGAAGGCTACACAAAAGCAAGACTCTCACGGCCATTGCTACATGTCATATGATGTGGCAACGAATTTTTTGAGTCTTGACCATGACATGTCAGCTACATCTGGAAAGAAGCTCCTTAACAGCCCCTGTTATTTCACAAGTTACCTGCAAAGGTTTCCAAATCCTCTTCATGATCTTCACTGTACAAAACATATAATTAAGAGTCTACATGCAACTAAAGACCCTGCGGAAACCATTCCAATACTGTTTCCAACATTAAGATACACCAGAATATGAAGAGCAGCTCTGTGTTTCTGATGTGAAGGGCATATCTTATAGTGATCAGTCAGGCTCTGCTGCAGGCCAGAAGCTGGATCCCTTCCTGGTGTAAATCTGGGTACCTGCTCCTGTCCACGAGGCCATATTACCATTACACGCTGTGGGCCAACTGCATCAGACACAAGATTGCCAAAGAAATGCAGACACTGTGTATTAGACTAACAATAAATAATTTATGATATTGGAGAAGGCAACTACATTTTTTGGTGTGGAAATATGCAGATAAAACAGTCCTGACTTTCAGTCTTCACTCTGCACTTCTGACCCTGGAGCTTGGGACCGTCCAATGCATTTCTAAAGCCTCTGCACATCTCAATGCATGCCTCACAAAGCCCCAAACCCCATAAAACAAAAAGGGCACTTAGCAAATGGAGCTCACATGGTACCACCTGCAGCACCACATGTGATGCCCCAGCATGAGGCAGACTGGGCTCCTTCCCCTGAACCTCCAATACCCTGCAGGCCAGTCTCCTCCTGATTCAGCCTGCTGACCCCGTTCCCCTTTGGTGTCACAGGCACCATGTGTGTGGGGCTAAAACTCCCCTCCAAAGACCATGGCAGTTACTGTATTTCTGAAACCAGCATCTTGCTATCCTAAAGCAGCCCAGGAGAAAAGAATAGGAGGGAGAAAGGCGGAGCTTGTAACTGCACCCTTCTTCAGATCTTCCCCAAGAGAGGGCTGTCAAGGGGAGAGGAGGGAGGCAGAATTACACCCCCTTGGATGTTGTACAAACAAAGAGACAGGGAAATCAAGAAACAACCATAGATTCAACACCAAATCACTTCTGGGTAAGTCTAATGAGCTGGATGAGGATGCACTGAGGGAGAAGAGAGCAGGGTACGGGGTGTGGCAACGAAAGGGCCTAGGTAGGGGAGAAGACAATTTTGGGGGATAAGACAATGTGGTGTGTCACATGCCAAGGGAAGCTTTCAGTTTCTGCTCTCAGAAATAAATCAAGAGACAAAGAGAGGCACAGTGCCCACCTGGTCTCCCGAGGTCTGCCCCTCCCAGCCGAGGAGGCCCGGGCTCACCTGGACAGGGCAGCTCCCAGGACGAAGGCCGCGTGTTCCTTCAGCGCCGCCTCGGTGCTGTTCAGCCCCTCGATCACCAGCCGCAGCCCTCCCAGGGACAGGAAATCCTTGGCATTGTCCACCTGGGAGAGAGCAGGTCCCCATGAGCACGAACCTCCAGCTCCTGGAGAACACCTCACCTCAGAGAGCACAGCATCCCTTCCCTCCTGGTCCAACCACCACAGTTTTAAAGGCAAAATCCAGAGGGAGTGGCTGTGGCTGGATTCTGTAGAATCCTGCCCAGAAGCATCGATGTCACGGCTGCAGAGGCACAGTGTCCTGATGGGTGGCTTTGCCACACACAGAAGGCATTGCTGGAAACTCAAATACTTTGATTATAGCTACCAAAACTACTCTTGACACGAATTCTGGTAACTCAGGTCAAAAATTTGGTACATCTGATGATGTCAGAAAACTCCAGCTCTTTGCTCTCTCACCTGGGCAGGCCTTTACTGGGAACCCAGGGAACTGCAGGTTTTGCAAATACAATTAATTGATGCTGCAATTGTAGCACCAGGAGTCAGGGATGTTTAGGAGCCTGTCAGCACCAAAATGACACGTTGTGCTGTTCAGAGTGAGGAGCATGGGCAGTTCTGGGAATTTTCCATGAGTACCATCAACAACTTCATGTGGACAAAGAAAGAAAAAGCCAGTCCCTGCTTGGAGGAGCCAGCGAGGAACTTCCCCTCAGGGCAGCCCAAGAAATTATTTTTCTAAAACAGAAAATATTGGACTAACTGCCAGTAAGGAAAAAGTTTACACATTGGTGGGGATTCATCAGCCTTTGACTCTAAACAGATCTGGGGCCAACCCAGCACAGTCCCAGTAGGCATCTGCTCCTGGAGAGGAAATCAGAAAAGGCCCTGAGTGCTTGCAAACAAAATTTAAAGAAACAGAACAAAGTGCTTCAAGTACAAAATTCAGTCCAAAGTCAAATCAATGCATTTTGGTATTCAAGGGTTTGGGGGGTTTTGCAGTTTAAAAGGGGATGTGATGAACACTCAGAACTGCCTGTGCAAAAAAATCAGGGTTAAAAATTCGACATTTCTCCTCCCTGAAAGACAGGGAGACAACAGCAATCGTTGGTGGATGGAAACAGAATATAAAAATGAGTTATCAGCCAGGCAAAGCAATCCCCTGATGGGGTGGGACAGGACAAATGCCACAAGGCTTGCAGGGTATGTCAGGCTCCAGCACCGTGCTCCAGCTGGAACGCTCTTCTAGTCAACCATGACTTCATGCTCAGTGTTATATTTATCCAACCATGTACCTTCACCAAAATTGGCCATGAGTCAGGTATTTTAGGTACCTAAGATTAGGAAGAAGCTTTATGTCCTATGGTCCTTAGGTTGTTACCAACCAAAGCAGGACCTGGGCAGCTCCAGCTCATCTCTGCTCCCCAGAGGGACAATACCCACCACTTGCTGTTCCTCTGCAAAGCTGGTCTCTGCAGGTCTGCTGGGGCTGATTCAGGATTTGCAGTAGCTTTTGTATCCTTTCAGATCCTATTCTTTTAACTGTCCCTATAAACCAAGCCTGCCAGAACTCTCACTTTTCTGCAGACCCACCTTTGTCTACAAAGAAGTCTATGCAGCAACCTAATTTCAGCTGTCAGTGGGTCCTTTTATTGCTCAGCCTCTGTAAAAACTGTTTTAATGCTGGAATCGGACATTGACTTCTGCACAATGGACAGGCAGGAGTTCACATCCCACATCAGGTGTGGTAAAACCAAGCCCCACTGTAACCTCACTGGCACAGTCCTTCAGACTGGCTCCAGCGTCAGTGAGAGACCTCAGCTGCAGAATATAAATTGTGCTGTAGAGCTTATTTTGAAGATGTGTTTATCTTTTTTAACTGGAGCCTGTTGTGGGAGCTCCTTCCCTCAGCCACCGTTTTAAAACCAACAAAATCCCCAAACTTAACAACTTGAAGGCATTAACCTCTCTGGGGAGCAGCAGATGCTGTGAGGCAGCAGCTCGTGCCTCGCTTCAGTCCACTGAAATCGGCACAGAAGGAAAACCAAAGATCAAAAGAGCTCTTGAGTAAAGTACACAGGCAAAGTGGGAGAGGAGAGGGATGGGAGAAGAGCAAATATGACAGCAGTTATTCAGGGACCGGCTTTGAATCACAGGAAAAAGAAAATAGGGAAGGAAGGTGAGAGAGAAAATGTTAGGAAACAAGAGACAGGGAAAGCAGCATGTCAGCCATAGGAGATGGAGAGGAAATTAGCACTGAGAGATGGTGCAGCATGTCAGAGGAGCGGAGAGAGGAAGATAAGGAGAGTAAATAATTGAGAGAAAGAGCCTGCAATGCCTGAGAATGGGTCTTGGCTCCACACACGGCTGTGCAAGCACCATGAATGCTGTTTATGAGTTACGCTCTGCCCTCTTCACATTTGCATTTGGTTTTATGCATTACAGATAACTCAGCAAGCCAAACCTTCCTGCCCCTTCTCCAAGATGAGCTCCCGAACATGCCAGGCTGAATCCTGACTGAGGAGAAGCAAACCAGAGCTGGCAACACAAATCTGAGCAAACACAGAGCCCTTGGGCTGACTCTTCAGAAGCAGGGAAGAGCATCTCTCCACGGGCTGGGCACCGGCCGCGGCTCCCTTTGCTCCCTGCAGCGTGCTCGGAGCCACACACTGCTTCTCATCCCGGTGCTCCGGGGGGCTCATGACCACACCAAGGAGCAGGAGCATCCTTTGCCTGCACATCCTCCAGGGCATGGCATTTTCCACTCGACAGGGCACTCTGTGCCCCGGAGGCAGCAGCGGGATGGCTGGGAGCCAAACCATTACCAAGAGCCATGGCACGTCATTGTGCAGAGGGAGGATGGGGAAAGCGGGACCAGCAAAGCCGTCACCAGTCCCACATGTGGTGGAAGCTGCCCTGGGCCAGCCACACCTGCAAGGCTCCCTGTCCCCCCTCGGCTGGGACTCGCTGCAGAGCACTCCTGACAGTTCAGCCCTTCAGGGTTATGCAGCACAAGCATATTTGGCTGCTGTTCAGTAATTACATTAAGTCAGTGCCGCTAAAGTCAGTCCCAAGCAGAGATAATGCTCTGGACGCATTCAACTGACTGGAAGAAGAAAGAAGAGGAAAAGCCACGCTGGCTTAGAGACAAGTCATATTTCTTATCAGCTTCCTGCCTGACGAGAAGGTGCTGCCCAGCCATCTGCCCCAACAGCGCGGGCACAGAGCAGCGCTGTGATCATCGCACAAAGGAGCCCTCTGTGCTCCCACCAGCCTCCCTGCCAGTCCCCCTTTCTGACCCCTTTGATGCTGGATGTGGTTCCCTTTGATGCTCCAGTCCCTGCTCCTCTCACCAATCTGAAATTGTTTGCCCCATCCTGTGCTAAAAGCAGGTGGGATTTTATGCTGGAACAGTGCAGACCCTTACGCTGGAATCCAAAGCATCCAGGGTGTTTGGGGGCTGCTTTTTAGCATGCTGGAACCCTTAACCAGGCAGGATTAGCCCTGAGTACAAATATGAAGCTCTTTGGGCACCCATTGTTCACACTTATTCTCTGAGTCAGATGGATGCCATCAGTGAAACGAAAGCAGGGAGAACAAACAGTACAAAAGCTTCTGCATGCCCAGGACAGGGATTTAGCGTGAAATTCAGGACAAAGAGCACTGGAAATAACACTTCTATTAGCTGGCATATGGACTCCCTCTCTCAGCAACACATTCCTTCAGCTACCTGCCCCCAAAGCACCACGTTTGGTTTAACAAGTGACATTCCAGTGAAAGGGCACCTCCCAAGACTTGCCCCCTTCACCCTCTGAAATGACAAAGCGACACTGGAAACTCTCCCAGATCATTCCTGACTATCCCAGTCATTGGGGAGGGAGAAGCCAAGTCCTTTCCCATGAGGCAGAACAGAGCCTCGATGCCCAGACACCCACCTAGGAGTGGCACCAGGGAAGGCACCAAACCCAAGGGGGAGAGCTCTGAGCCTGCAGCTGCAGCCAAGGGGAGGTAAAAATGTGTGAGCTGAAAGCAGAGCAAGAGAGATCAGAGGAAGGGGGAAAAAGTGTGATCCCAAACCTGACGAAGAAAGACTTCAGGAAATATATTCACCCTCATACAGAGCTAATTAGCACAGTGAGGATCTACATGCCACTGCTTACTCAAGCCAAGACAAAACAGAGGTTTTGAGGTGGTTGTTGCCTCCCTGGTTCGAAAATATTCCCTGTGAACTGATGTAAGGGCACCTACCTGCAACCACGGCAGCTTTCCATGGAAGCAGCAAGAAAATGATTATTTTCTTAGCAGCCACCACTCTACTTACCCAAATATGGCACATAAACCCCCATTTTGTAACATTAAGCAGATAAAAGAACAAAAAGAGAGGACAAGAAACCAGCCTGAGAACAGACAATAGATCAGGCAGCCCCTAGGAAACTGCTGGCTCCTGGCACAAGCAATGATTAATTCAAACCTGGATACAAAATAAGCCTGTGCTACCCCTCTGCTGTCTGTTATTGTCCCAGGATTATGGTAATTAAGCAATTTATATTACCTGATACTGATAAGAAAAATAAACCCCCGTTTCTGACACATATCCCCTGGATTTTACATGGTAGTTACTAATGCATTCTTGTTACCTGGTGAACATAATATTCAAGATCATAAAGTGCTGCTACTTTTTCATCCAGTGTGGAGGCAGAACTGTTGAATTTGCTGATTAATTTAAGCATAATTTCATAATCTGTTTCCATCTTCATGTTCAGCTTTTCAAACTCCTCCTTCAGCTGCTCTATGGGCCGGAACTTCTTCCTCACCTCTTCCTCCTGGGCCTTGAAAGCAGAAGGAGGAAACCAGATGTAAAGACAGGAGATAAAGAGAGACAAGACAGACACAGAAAGAAATCCCAGCCCCAAATTCACATGGGGACCCTGGCTGTCCATGCCAATGGATTTAGTGCTGTGCACCAGAGATGCAGGGGCAGCACTGGAGGGGCCTTCTGAGAAGCCCAGGAACGCAGTTATCTGTGACATACCTGCAGTACCAGTGAGCACTAGGGCTTTGTACACTACTTCTAGGTCTATACATCATTTCTACACCATTTTTACATCCCATGTCCTTCCAGCAGCCCAGAGGCAGCATTGCTGTTCTCTGTTTGCCTGCAAGTGGACGTTCTCAAGACCTGACTGGAAAAAGCCCTGAGCAACATCCCTGATCCCACAGCTGACCCTGCCTGGAGCTGGAGATGGGGCTGGAAAGCTCCAGATGTCCCATCCAGCCTGAAGTGCCCAGTGACTCCATGCCAGTGACATCAAGCAGATCTCCTCGGACGTGGATGAAGATGCTTTTGCCATCCCAAGCACAACGTTCCAGGATGGCTTTATCTCTCAGGGAAAGGTGCACTCACTGTGGGGACAGAAGCTGCCAGAAAGGGAAGCAGAAGGAGTAGTGATAAGCTGGGGGTTGCTGAAGTGCCAGGCCATGGGGCTTAGCCAGGGGACAGCCTGTCCTGAGCAGGACTCATCTCTCTGGTAATAACAGCACCCCAAGGGCTGCCATGAACCAAGAGAGCTGACAAAAGGCATGTGGTGAGAAGGAAAAGGATCTGTCAGAGATCCAGGAGAGCCCCAGAGCACTGGTGGCACTGGGACAGGCGGGGACAGAGCCTGGTGCTGCAGGGGATGGAGGAAGCAGAGAGGCCAGGCTGGAGCTGGGATTCCCTAAAAGTAAGAGAAAGCCAGAAAGACCCTTTTGAAAGGGATTTGCCACAAACACAAATATCAAACCACATTTGTAGCCAGGACTGACCCCCAGCTGGAGGGTTTCCACAAGCCCCACTCCCCTGCAAGCACTGCCCTGCTCCTCACACAGAACCAGAAGCCAAGGGCTGGAGCCATCAGGGCAAAAACAAGTGAGCAATGGAAGTGAAAGCTCTGTCAGTCTAATGACTGCTGGCCAGTTTACCACAGGTACCACACACAGTGCCACCCCTACCCCCACCACTCCAAACCGCCTTTGCCGCAGCGCAGACGGGCACACGGTCGATGTAACTCAATTTTCTCTGACACAGTTCCTTCAAGGATGAATTTGCTCCCTGCAGGAGTGACTGTAAATGGAATACTTTAGGTCCATTAGATGTAGCTGCTTTTAGCCCAGTTGATGGGACAAAAGCTGTTCTAACAGGGGGTTTAAAATATGGCTTATTTTCATGTAATAGAGTATTGTTAATTTTTGCATTTCAATGATCCTCATTTCCACCAACAATGAAATAATCCTAGAGCAAATGAAATGATGCCCTGCTGCCACATCAGGGGGAAAAAAGCCTTATTCTGACTTCAAGACTTCAGAGCCTCGAATTCTACTTCAGTTTTCCTTCAACTGAGCCAATACCAAGGCAGCAGGAGGAGTGAGGGCCTAAGGAAATGCTGCTGGGGGGGAGAGGGCAAAGAGGCTGTGACCCACCTGATGAGTCACATATCATCCCACCAGTGGCTGGGGACAGTTCCAAGCCTGGAGAGGACTGAAAGCAGCACTTCTATTTTACTTTGAGTTGGAGCTTGTGTAAGGAAACTTTGGACTGTGCTTCACCATGACCACTTGGGTTTTGCTACCCAGGGCATGAGATTGGAAACCTAAAGAAAGGAGAGCAGTAAAAGGGAAAGTAATTCCCTTTACAAATACTGTCACACTGCAATCTGATCCACATTGGGGTCTGCAGACATTTTTGTGAATCAAGCAGCAGTTGAATAAATAAATCCTTTTGCCCAAAGAAGCTGTGGCTGTCCCTGGACCCCTGGAAGTGTCCAAGGCCAGGTTGGATGGGCTTGGAGCAACCTGGGCCAGTGGAAGGTGTCCCTGCCCATGGCAGGTGTCTTTAAGGTGTCTTCCAACCCAAACCATTCACAGAATCATAGAATCATACAGAAAAGCCAGGGAACTCTATCACTAACAGGTTAGCAATGGTATTTTAGGTTCATATTCACCAGATTAGTTTGCCCAGTATTTTCCCAAGCAATCACTTTAACCATCATATTTCTGCAATGTGTAACATAGGGGGTGTTCACATCCCTGCACTGTGCATTGCTTTTACAAACAGGGAACTCTCTCCTTACCTTCCTTTCTGCCTTCTCACTTTCCTTCATTTTCGCCAAGGCCTTTTTGAGCTCCTGGGACGTGAATGAATTTGCATCGACATCCACCTTGCCCAGTCTTGCAGAAGAAACAAAACAAACCAGAACATGTTTTGAGTAAACAACTGCATCTATACTATTTTCACTGTGACATACTAGCAATGGCTAAGGGCAGGAGGAAAGAGATTGAAAAACCACCACACTCAAGAAAAGATTAGTCTGAGTGCTGTATTCTGTGAGTGGTTTGCACACACCTCAGCCTGGCAATCAAGACAGGCCCTGTAATCAAACTCTCCAACCCAAAATCTAAAGTGCTAACACAATAAAAATAGCTGATTAATTTATGCCTCAGAATTTCATGTTGTAATACAGAAAGCACCCCTGTGCCACTAAATCATTGCTAAGGACTCGAAGCTTTAACTGGAGATTTCAGCTGAAGTTCTGATGAGCATTATCAGTCAGGGCAAGGGCAAATTCACATAGAAATTACACAGAAATTCTAAAAACAATGTTGTGCTGTTTTTTATGCCTTTCTCATTGGTTCAAGGAGGGTTTATCTGGGCCACAATCACTCTGGCATGGAAAAATAGGAAATCCAGCTACTGAGGCATCATGAAGATAGAGAGCATCTCCTTGCCCTGAGCATAGAAACTAAACCTGTCTGTGTTAGGAGGGTGCCAAGAGGAAATCCAGTAAAACATTCAGAACAAGTTTAAAAACATAGGTGCAGGAAGGCAGTGTGACCCCTGGAGACCATGGCAGTGTCCGATGGGTCAGTGAAAGCTGGGAGCCTGCTCGCAGCTGGAACAGGGCACCTGGCTCAGGTCACACAGCCCCTCACAGCTGTGCCCAGGGGTTGAGCTCAGAAAGCACTTTCAGACCAATTGCTGCAGATATTACAAAGGACTAAATCTCATTCAAAAAAGCCACGTTGCCAATTTAGTGTCGTGTCGTGGCATGAGAAGCCATGAAGGTGTCTCTGAATGTGCACTCAGGGCACTTCCACTGCCATCCCGAAGGGATCACAAAGGACAGGGCTCCATTCTGAGCACTGCTGGACTCTTGAATCAGCAGTTAAGTCTCAGGAAGAAGCAGTAATTGGGTGCATCAGGGAACCTGGCCTCTAATTAAAGGCATGAATCCCGCAGCCCACCCACCCCACTGCACCTCTGTACCTTTTTCTTCTTCTCTCTTCTCTCGTGTCACTTCTCCCATTTTCACTGTCTGGGAGCTTGGCTTCTCTCTCTCCTGTCTGCAAGTTCAGCCTCACGTGAGACCCCGCAGGAACAGCCTGACCTGCAAACAAAGGGGAGTTGTCTCAGAGCACCTGCACTGTTCCAGCTTTGTGAGGAATTGGGAACTGAAGGGACACACTCCTCCCCCAGAGAAGGGGAGAAAAGCCTCATCCTGCACCACAAGCAGGAGCAGGATATCCACCACCAACTGCCCTCCCCTCCAGCAGCACCTCTGAACCACAAGTGCTGCTTTACCCTCCCAGATACGCCACCCTGAGCCACCAAACTTCTTCCTATGCTGCCAGGCTGGCTCTGATCCACAGCACAGCTGGAACCCTGAGCCCAGCAGAGCAGCAGCTCCCTCCTCTCTCCCAGACCAGTTCCTAGGAAAGCACTAAAACTCTGCATCAGGAGTGGATTTGGAGACTATACAGAGAAAGGGGAATTGGTTGCGACTGGGGCATAAAATGCAGCTGCCGAAGGGAAATCAAAGCATCCTGCAGAATCCAGCCAGGTACACTGAACATCAAGGCTGGGCTGGGTTGGAAATACTGTATTAAAAGGAATATATGATCACTACTATCTGCCAAGAAAAATACACAGAATACATTAAGCTTTGGTTTTAAATACAGAAAAGATGGGGAATTCAGAGTGTTTTTTCTTGGTCACAGTTTGCCGCAAACACATCCTGGTGGCCAGGCCAGCACTAGGGTGGAGAGGAGGCAATATTTGGTTTCTTCTTCTTCATGGTGCTTCTTCTTTTGATGTAAGAAGCCTGCTTGTTTAGGGGAGTGAGGCTGCAGCTGAATGACTGCAGAGATCTCAGCTGTCACAGATGGACAGACTGACACAGAGCTGCTCACCTTCCTCCCTCTTGATGAGGAGTCCCTATACAGCCTTTCCTTTATCTCTTCCCTTTTACCTAAAAAGACACCTCAGATAACATAACACAGCATGCAGGAGACAGGGAGCATCTTCCACCAAAGGCAAGTGAAGGCAAGGGTAATTATTTTGTACAATAAATACATGTACTCAAAGACAAAAAGCTCTAGTTTCAGGAACGATCAGATTGATCTCTCCCTCTTCAAGACCAAAGAGACATTTCCCTGATCAAAGGACCTGCTGCTTCCTACACAAGACTGGGATGTTTGTCACAATTCAGACAAAAGCATTTCAAAGCCCACAGCAGGTATAAATACATTTAGTAAAACCAGAATAATCCGTTTTGACAGATTTCCTAATAAGACAATGTGCATTTCTGATAGCTCCTCTTTCTCTCCACCACATCCTGCCCATAGAAAGTTGCACTGGTTGGATATGCAAAGGGACAGATGTGATTATCTTCCCATCTGAAACTATGCAAAGACAGTCCAGATATGCCTCCTCCACACCTGAAGTGCTTTCCACTTTTTTTGGACAGATCCAAACCTCCTCCTGTTCCTTTAACTTGTGATACATGGGAGTTTTAATCTATGCCTATCTAGAGGAGCATCTTCCCACGCCAAAAAGGTGAGTTTTGCAGGAATGGAGGACGGAGCAGCTGTGCCCCTCACAGGTGGTGTAGCTGGGACACGCTGCTCAGAAAGGAGTTTGCAGGATCTCCATCCAAAGGACAGCGCCACATCTCCTCTCCCTGCTTTAGGAGACACAGAGACAGGGATCTGCCAGCAAGGAAAACACAATAAATGATAACCTGCTCTGGTGGAGGGTGTCCCTGCCATGGAAGGTGGAACGAGATGAGGTTTAAGGTCCCTTCCAACCCAAACTGTTCTAGGACAAAATGTCATCGTGTGCTGATGCAACACAGGGATGCATGGGAACATCTCCCTCCTCCGCAGACACAAACACTACACCAGGGAGAAAGCAAGGGGAGAGCTGGGTCCTTCCTCTCCCAAAGCCAGTGGCTTTCCTGGCTGTGTCACCAGCGCTGGGACAGGCGGGTCACAGCCCCAGCACTCGCTGCAGCAGCTCTGGGTTGTCAGACACAGAAATCACATCCCCATCAGAGGAGCGCCGCACCCGGCCACATCAGCCCGCTCGGCTGCCAGGGGAGAGGAAGCAGGAGGATGGGCTTTGCTTCAGTGACCCATCCAAACTGAAAGCAGGCTCCAGAAGGGCCGGCTGGCTCCAGGGGACCAGCCCTCCCATTCCTATTTTCAGCGAGCGGAAAATAAAACCAAACACGAACCCCCTACACACATGAGCTCCCAAAGCCAGCGCAGCCAAACTAAGGAGGGGGCACCAGAGAGGACACAAACCTTCCCTGCTTCTGCTTCTGCACATTAAATGAGATTTGACCAGGATCACCCAAACCCCAGAGCAAAAATCTCTGCCTTGATGTATTTAAGCAGCTACAGGGATTTCTCCTCGCTCTGCGCAGCAACCCAGGTTCATGCCACAGTAGGACAAACATTCTGCTTTAATAAATAAACCATGAAAAACATCTCTGTTTTCAACAAAGAGATTGACATTGTCACTTAAAAATATTACAGCTGCTCAAGACAGGCCTCCAGTCTTATTTAGTTTGGGGCATTTTGAAGTATTATTCATAAAGTGTGTTTGAGGGTGGGCTGACTTGAATAATGTGATTAAAATTGCTGATTTAAACGAGTAAGCTGGAAATCCTGAATTTTAATCATGTTTCAATACATAGCTTCTAGACATTTCCCATAAAAATAGTTGATTCTCTCTGATTCCTGTAATTTGATACTATTCAACAACTGGGAGCACGCTCTAGAGCAATACATATGTAAGCAATTACACAGCTTCACATGCTGCTAAAACAGAATCGTACCCTTATTAGCTTTTTCCTGAGAGAAATTAACTTTTTACTTATTGTTTGCATTAAGTTGCATTTGGGAAATGAAACTCAATTTAAAAACTATAAAACCATGTTTATATTTAAGAAATTTTGTGACATTTTTTCTCCTTGACACCTTAGACAATCAAAGATGTGTATCCACAGGTAGGCATTGCACATACGTGTTACTGGATGGTTTCACTTCCCAGACAGCTGCTAGATCTCATCCTCCACTCCTCATAAAGGGAAAGAGGAGTTTCCATTCTAATTTATTTCCCACCTCTAAATCGACTACCCAGTGAGTAGAAATAGCTGTGAAATCCCCTCTGTGAACCTGCTGAAAGGGCTACAGCTGTGCAGGAAGCAGCAAACCCCTGCCCCCACAACCTGTTTGTGCTCCTTACCACTTAAAAAATATCCCACACATGGAATTTTTTAAACCACAGTTAAAATGGTTTGAATCATAGAATCCCAGAATGGTTGGGTTGGAAGGGACCTTAAAGATCATCCAGTTCCACCCCCCTGCCATGGGCAGGGACACCTTCCACTAGCCCAGGTTGCTCCAAGCCCTGTTCAACCTGGCCTTGGACACTTCCAGGGATCCAGGGGCAGCCACAGCTTCTCTGGGCAACCTGTGCCAGGGCCTCACCACTCTCACAGGGAAGGTTTTTTCCTAATATCTAATCTAAACCTGCTCTCTTTCAGTTTGAATATGTGTTTCTGCATCTCCTTGGGTTGATGGATCTCAGAGAGAGAGCCCCAGGGTTTGAGCAGCTCACCCAGTGTCCCTGACAGGGACGTGCCACCCGCCTGCCACTCAATCACTCAGCTACCTCACAACCGAAAAGATACTGTCCAACAGGTAAAGCACTTCCAGAGGATAAAACACCCCTTGTCACTGCAGGAATGACAAGGTCTTTATTGGGAATAGATGACAAAGCAAAATGACAGCATTTATTTTCCAGGTGGGAGACACTGATCCTGTGGCGACACGCTGCAGGGATGGTGCTATTCCAGTTCTCCATTTAATCCCTTTATCAGCTGCAGAAGCACCAGGACAGGCTTTGCTCTTCCCACAAACCATCCCTACACCTGGGTGCAGCCACGTGTCCAAGCCTCTGCAGCCCACAGCTCCTGGTCTCCTGGAGACCCTTCCTTCCATTAGCACTCGGTTTGTTCGGACGTGCTCTGTCCTGAAAGTTGCTTAAGTGATGCCGAGGAAGACTTTAATTTATAGCCCCATTCTTTTAATCTTGGTCAGCCAGATTTTTTCAGACATCTGTTTATATCTCCTTGTAATATATTGGCTGGAGCAGCAGCACTGGGGCCAGCTCTGAGGAAGCAGCTCCCTCGCAGGGGTTCTGCTGACATTTATAAACCGAAGCGATTCCTCTCGTGTGCTTTATGTTATCAGCTAAACCTGTCGACTTAAATTATTGCCTTGTAACCAAATCACAGCTATCTGTTACCCCGCTCTGTGTACGTTTCCCAAGCTCTGTGCCTATATCAAGCTTTGCAGAGGCTGAAAACAGGACGATAAATAAATAAACAAATGGAAAACAGACTCACAGCTGAGGCAGGATCAGGTGCATTATACAGCATGTAAGTAAAGGCACAGGGGTGCTGTGTGGCATATGCAACACATAATGATATCCCAGGAACTCCATCCCTCTTTTTCTAGATCAACCAAATGACCAACCACTTCCTCTACAAAGAAGAAAGGGCTCATCCTGCCCAGCTCCTTTCCAGCACGTTGGACTCAATGATCCTTGTGGATCCCTTCCAACTTGGCAAATTCTGTGATTATTCCCTGTACTGCTGGCCACGGGTGGGTTTGAGTTTCAGCATGAGGACAAGGCTGAGCCCTGACACACCACACAGCAACAGCATTAAACATGACCAGGTAAGTTGTACATCGTCCCCAGACCCGCAAATGTCCCGCTGACATTGTGCAGTAACTCACTACTCTCTGGCAGTGGCTTTCCCATGCCCTCCCTGACTTTTCAGCCATCCACTGCCCAGCAAGAGGAGCCCAAGAGGGACATGAAACTTCTCCCCTCCAGCACCACTCTGTCACCTGTGGCATAGGAATGTCCCCTGGGAAGGTTTCTGAAAGCAGAACAAAGGTGATCCAGCTCAGCAGATCCCTGCTTTGTCCCCAAGTGAGCATGCCTGTTTGCCATTGCAAAACAATTCAAAAATCTATTAAGGGTGTGAAAACAAACCTCAGTTATTGAGTCAGTAAGTGGCTCTGCAGCTCTCAGAAATCACCTCGGTATGTGAGCAAGCCTCAGATAACATCTACCTTCCTTTACTCTTTGTTTCCCTTGAACAGGGAGTGAGGGGAAGGGACTTTCTTTCTTGAACAGGTAACAAAGGAATCTGGAATCAATATGTGAATGTTACAGCAAAACACACCGGCAGTGCTGCAGTATTAAAATAATCACATTGACAGAGCATCCACAATGAGTTATCTGATGGCACCTTCTCCTTTAATAAAATAATGATTAAAAGACACAAGAGACAAATCCCAGGAAGCAGCAGAGCTCCCCAATGCTGCATCACCAGCTCCAGGGGCCACCAGTGCCACGGGTGAGTTGAGGCTGGGGCTTCATGTGTTGGTCACGCACAGGGGAACACTGCCCCGATGCCTGCTCTGGCCAGAGGATGGGATATCCCACACCCTGGCACACTGGCAGCATGAAGATGTGGCCTGCTTCTCATGTAGAATGCCAGGCTCCAAGGAAAACAGAGGCAGCCCTAGTCCTGGGGGGCTCAGTGTGAGCTCTCCAGTGTGAGCCCCACACTCTCCTGTCGGCACTGTTGAACAAGGAAGCAGCAAAGCCTGCCTCTTTTTTTTTCCTTTCTTGTCTATAAAGGCAAGTCATACCACTCCCTGGATTGCTTGTTATTTCCAGGCAGAACACTTTTACATACAAAAGGAAGGGAATATGTGTAGCAGACATAGGTAAGGAAGAGATGGATTACTGATGGGAAGAGGAGGCCCAGAGCCTGAATCTCATTTATTCCTTTCTGCTGCTTTTTTACTTAGCTACAGCCTTTTGTATTAGTTCACTTTCTGGCACTCACTGCTCCTCCCAATTAAGTGGCACTGGAAAAGGTCATTAATATGCTCTATGTCATCTCTTCCTGATAGCCTTGGGAGAGGTTTCACAGCACCAGGCCTGAGAGCTTCCCCAGCAGCAATCCCAATATCCCTTGGCATTCCCCAGCATTCCCCACACTACCTCACTCCCAGCACCAGGCTGTGAGGAAGCTCAGACACCCGTGTCCACATTCCAAGTACAAATTCCTGTGACACTGGATGAAATGCTTTACAAATCCACTGCATGTGCAGCTCTTATTCCCACTGGCTCTGTACTCCTGCTGGAAAGGAGCACAGCACATCCTTGAAGGTCCACACCATCAGTGACAGTGGGGGCTCTAATCACCTACTGCAAATAATTAAAGAGAACACTGTTTTATAAATCACTGTATGCTTTCATGTTCATAAACTGTTCCTTAAGCACTGTAGGGGATGGGGTACAGGATAGACCCCTGGGGTGACCCACCTGGCCAGTCCCACTGTGCCACCTCTGCCAGGTGCTGCCACCTCAGGCTGTGCTCCCTCTGCCAGCAAGTGAGCAGTCCTGGGGGTGTCAGCATGGTTCCATTGCCATTGTTTTGTCTCATCATTGCATCCTGATACAAACATCTGCTGTGCAGAGGGTCAACAAGGACAAAGAGATGTCCTTCTCTTCCGGGGATTGCAGAGGAAATCACGAGAGAAAAGTTTTTTCCTTAAAACACGAGCAAACGTCTCCCACTGCTGCTGCCTTCTGCCTTCCAGAGCACCCAGAAAAACATGGAGCAGGCAGGGCCTGATCCCCAAGCTACAGGCATTCAGTTTGCAGCAGCAGCTCCTACAGGGTCTTCCAGAAATGCCTGAATGGGATGAATTGTTGAGAGACTGAAGAAAAGTTAAAATAACCTCAAGAAAAGCCTGGAAGTTTCACGAGACACCTGAGTTTTCTAGTTTATCTGATAAATCTTTCTATAACATTCCAAGCTATGCTAATAAATATCCTACAATTTGATCTGTCAAAATGGTGATGTCTAACTACAGCATCTTCTCCAACACTGATTTTATTCCATGCTGCAGTAGAGCAGGGACAGAAGCCACCTGAAATGCTTTCAAACTTGCCAAAAATGAATCTCAGCACTGCCCCTGGCAGCAAAGTGATCTCTGGAAAACCCCGAAGTTGTCCCATGCTGATACATCCCAACACAAAGTGCTGTGTTCCTGCCCAAGCTCCTCACAGGTCCCAAAGCAGCAGTACAACTTTCTGCAGGACGCAAGCTGCACTTGAACAGGGGGAAGAACAAGAATTGTGGAATGGTTTGAGTTGGGAGGGATGTTAAAGATCATCCAGTTCCAAACTCTCTGCCACAGGCAGCGAAGCCACCCCGAAAGGGCTGATCCCATTCCAGTTTCTCACTTACCAAGAGAGAAGCATCTTACTGGTGCTTGCTGGGCTACTGCTCTCCTATGGCTGATGCCACTGGGTGGACCTGAGGTGCCAGGATTCCAGGGAGACACTCACAGTAACCCTTGGGAGAACTTCCTTGTACTCTAGGATTTTTTGCCTGCTGCAATAACCATGTCTTTAAGCACCATCCATCAGTCCTACAGCTCAAACACTTGTCTGTCTGAAAAGGGTTTCAGAGCCACTCTTTTGTCCCAGTGCTGAGAAACCTTCTCTGTACTTTGTTTCCCTCAGCAGATAGAATGAAAACATTTTTAAAATGATGCCAGAATCAAATTCCTCCTCCTGCATTTCGATCCACAGCCAGCAGAGAACAAAGCGCCGTGAGGAAGGGGCTTTCCAGTGAGTAACACCTGATTAGAGATGCCAAAGCACCAGTTCAGTTTGGACACAGGCCTGGACAACACTCACAACTGCCACTTTTCTCCAAGCCAGTGCTCTCCCGTGGCACTGGGAATTATGTCTCTGGTTTGCTCGGCCTGTGCCGATGATGGCACCCATAGCCCAGCCTTGTGCCCAGAGCTGAGCCAGCTCCTGCCAAAAACCCACCAAACCTCACCCCTCTCGTGGCAAGGAAGCACCGAGGATGAAAGAACCAGACACCATGCACAGGGTAGAGCATATTCCTCCCATGGGGTGCCTGTGGCTTCCTGGGGTGCTCTGAGGTAACAAGGGAAGTAAAGGTAGATGCTAGAGAGGTGTCTGGGAGGAAAACTGTGCCTGGGAGGTCCCTTTGTTCCCAGGGAAGGGCTGACAGGAGGGCTAAGGCAGGACGTGGTGCCTCTCTGACAGAGGTGCTGCTGCAGCACCTGCTGATGGATCCGCTGCTGCTCCAGCAGAGAAACACCCACACCAAGTGCTCTGCCCTTCCACCTCTCTGCTGCAAAGGCTGCTCTCCCTTGCACTGCAACAGCAGGAAACACACCAGGAAAAAACCAATCAGGGGAAGGAAAAGGAAGAGTTGCCCTGTTGTAAAATTGGCATAAACACATGTTTTCACTCACTAAGCAAACCCTTCTCTCTAGCTCTGAGCCAGGCACTGCAGTGCCTGTCTACCACAGTCCCTGGTTACAGCAGGAGCCATGTGCTCAGGGAGCAGGTATGAGGAACTTGATTTATTTTCTCTTTTGACAGTGGGCCCAAGTCTGTGAACTGCAGCACTTTAGAGAGTTTAATCCCACACAGGTCCCAGCAGCAGAAGAAGCAGAGAGCAAAGGTGTCCAGGCACACTCTGGTATTTCATCTCCAATGACACACCAGTTTGCACAGACGCTGAAGTGACCTTTGTCCCACCATGTCCCCAAGTCAACATCCATGAGAAACTTATTTACAAAAGCCAGGTTTAATCCCTCTCCAACTCACTACATTATTTATCCCCAAGCCTTCACAGTGTTACTGCAACTTGTTCAATAGTTGCCATCCCTCAGGTGTATTTGTTACTCCAGAAAGCCCATCTGGGACACTGAAGGCTTGGCTGCACTCAGAGAAGATCAATGCAGGACATAGGCAGAGAAGGACAAAGGAGGTGACCAGGAGAACTGAGAACCTGACAAAAGGAACTGAGGATGATATCCATCCTGCTGAATTTTGGGCATTTAATAACTTTTTGAGCCAGGCACTACTGCTCCTTTACTGTGATGGAGATTAGCACGTCCAGAACATCATCAACCACTGTATCTTCCACATTTGTCACTCCCAGAGAGCTCCTCCTCCTTCTCCCTCCATGGACTGGTGACATGGCCACCAAAGAACCTGGCAATGTGGAGGCATGGAAAGGACACAACAGCTCTCTAAGGAATGATAATCCATCAGGACCAACACCAGCGTGAGAATCCAGAGGTCTCAGATGGCCATGGTTAATCTGTGGTTGGAAATGAGGAGCTGAAGTGCAACTTAAAGACAGCAAAGGGACAATAAAAGAAACTGTTGTCAAGGGGAAGGTTGGGAAGTTCAAGAAGGGTTCTTCATGACCATATTTGAGTGATCTCTGTTCCTGTAGCAAACCCTTCTCTCTGAAACTCAGTCCAGGCTGAAACTGCAAAGATAAGACATGTACCCAAAAAACTCCCTTCTCCCAGCTCCAGCTCGCACTGGGAGCGTTTCAGGACACGCTGTACTGCTGGCAAGGCGTGCAGCTTATTGACTTGGATCCCATCTCTACCCAATGCCTGTCAGCTGGCTCATCTCACACCAGGCCCATCCTGGCACCAACACCTCTCCGAGCCCAGAGCATCCCCCAGAGCCAAGGGCACCCAGGTCTGCAGACAGTTGGCCAACACTGCCCTGGTTCAACACTGGAATGTGCCTGATCTGACCCAGCTGGCTGTGAGACCAGCAGGACGTGCTGGAGAAACCAGTCTGCCAGCCACGCTGCCAAGGCAGAGTGAGAACAAATTTGGATAATAAAAGCTGGAATAAGAAGATGCCTTGGAGAGTGCGTTGGTATAGTGCTTTCTGAAGCTCCAACTGAAAGCCTCGTTTCTACAGCTAAGGCAGTCGTGAGGGACATTAGCCTAATTTCTGTCAAGAGAACTTGTCAACACTGCAGTATTTAAGACAGACGCTGAGGACTTGTTTTATCTCACAGATAGATCACTGAGAAAGAAAGTAGCTGTGCCACATTTGGTTCATGGGAAAATAAACTGACATTCTCCCTGGGCCTAATTGGGGGATGCTGTTTTATAACACCACGTGCATGAGCAGCCTCACATTTCACCACTGCACAGCTGAGATCAGTCCCAAATCCACGGGGGGTTAGACACAGGAACACACGGGAAGAGCTTCAGATGGGCACCCAGGGACACAGAATTGGTCATTTCCCAGTGACAGAGAGTGGGTAAAACACTTGGTCGAGGTCAGGTCCTTCTACTGATGGTGCTCACCAGCTGAACCACAAGCAGTGGTTGTGGTTTCAGCGCCAAGGGGAATAGGAGAGAACTGGCTTTGCCTGCTCAGCAGTGCAAGCAGGAAATTGAAACTGAACTTGCCTGGCCTGAGTTTAGAGATGCTCTATAGATGAGTCAGTAGAAAGCAAAGAGAGGCTGTACCCTGCTGCTTTAGCATTCACATGATCCTGCTCCCATCATACCCCACTGTAAGGAATTAAAACATTCCCAGGAGCCGGGGTGCCTTAATGCTGGTGTGGCTTCACGCTTCCCACATGCCAGGCTTGGAGCTGTGTTTGCAGCACATCCGAGATTACCCAAGATTATCAAGTGCCATGGCACAAAGGTTTGTCCGAGTCTTGCAGCTTCCTCATGGAGAAGTTGAAAATGCCCTTTTATTTGCAGTTGTTACAGGGAAATAACAGCCATGTAACCTTGTGCCAGCCTTGGAACAGAAATGAGCTTGCAGAGGCAGCCTGAGGGAGCGTGACCCTGAGCTGCAGACCCGAGGGCAGGAGGGTGGCTCTGCTCTGCTACAGATTCTGCACTTGCACAAGAACTAAATCATTACAACAGCCAGAAATGTCCCTCGGGAAGGAAATCCTCTCAGAGATAAATCAATAACTCAGTGTAATTTTAGCATGCAGCCAGGAGAATTTACATTGCCAGGAAGGCTGAGAGCTCTGCCACGGAGACAGAGCCACAGCATCATCAAACAGCCCTGCAGCAGCCCCTGCTCGGGCTCCAGGTATTCCCTGTAATGCCAGGAGTCTGGGCTCTGCCATTCCAGGACCTCCATGGATACAAACTGGAGTGACAGCAGCAGGGATGTGGTCCAGCAAAATTCCCTTGGGACAAAACCACCTTTCTCTTTCCCCTCTGCAGCAAGGAGGCTGCTCTCTGCAGTGCTGGCAAACACTCCAGATCTTACAGGGTGAGACACATGCAAACACAAGGCACAACTAAACCAGGCACAGGGACACAGGGGGAGCGCTCCAGCCACAGCCTCCACCCCCAGCCAGGGCTACAGGGACCCCACCAGCCAAACCACTCACACAACAGGGTGTGACAGGGATGTGCTGCAACCCACAGTGATTAACGAGACTGCAATTTACGTAATTGTATTAATGCAAAGTACACTCGGAGCAATAAGTTCAAGGGAACTAATAACACTTTACAGCACAGTTCAACACTGAGCTGTAACTCCAGCAAAAAGGGTGGGGGAAAAGGCCCCTAATTATTCAGTAATTCTTCTCCCAGATTCTCAGGGTCAGTTTAGAGGAGAAGGTGGCCTGAATTATATTTTCGTTTCTAGAACATCAACAGAATCGCTAACTAAGTTCCAGCGGCAAGGTCACAGCCCGCCCATAGTTATGCATGTCATCCCTCCCCGACTGCCGGCTCCGGCAAACACAGCCGGACCAAGGGGAGCCGGGAATGCCGCGTCCTCTGCCAGCAGCTTTAACACCCCCGTGCTCCGCTGCCCCCAGGGACACGGCACCAGCACCTCTGCCAGCTGCTTGCTCTGGTCCCCAGCAACAACTAATTCCTTACAGGCCAAACCTGGCCTCCACGACGGCATGTTTAAGGGTCCGGGATCCTGGGGAAGATAAGCCTGACCAGCAACAGCCCAATGCAGCGATTGGCCGTGCACCCACCGACAGCCCCTCTGCGGGTACTGCCAAAGCCCTGGCACACTAGAGCTGTGCTGCCAGTGCACGGGGGGCTGGGAAGCACCCTGACCACAGGCAGGGCAAGCACCAACACACCTGCCCGGAGAGCCCCAGAGGGGGACAGTTCCCTGCTTCACATGCAAACCCTCCCTGCACAGAAAACTTCTGCCCTTTCTTCTTTGTGTTTTTAGGACTTGCCTAAAATACACACACATGCACGGGCCCCCTGTCCTTATCACTCTATGTCCTTTCCCTGCTGCAGGCCAACTGGACTCATGGAAGCACTTTGGAGCACCTGTGCTGCCCACAGCAGTGTCACTCATCACATCCTCCTTTGGTGCTAACAAACTCACACAGGTGTGCCCATGTTCCATCAATGCTGATGTGCTTCTCTGTCTGTAAATCCAACTTTACAGCAGCTACAGATGTGATCTGTGTTTCCATATTATTTCATCAAGACTTGGACTTTTATAAGGGCATGAGGTCACAGGATAAGGGCATGGCTGCACATGGATAGAGGGCAGGGTTAGATGGGATATTGGGAAGAAATTCCTCCCTGTGAGGGTGGGGAGGCCTTGGCACAGGGTGCCCAGAGAAGCTGTGGCTGCCCCTGGATTCCTGGAAGTGTCCAAGGCCAGGTTGGACAGGGCTTGGAGCAACCAGGGCTGGTGGAAGGTGTCCCTGCCCATGGCAGGGGGTGGAACTGGATGAGCTTTAAGGTCCTTCCAACCCAAACCATTTTGTGATCCAATGACTTTGCACCTCTGAAATGCCAAGATCTGCCAGCAGAGCTGACCCAAAGAGCTGAAGCTATGTTGTGACCACCCCACACAAAACCAAGACAACCTCCTGGTTATGCTCCTACGATGCAGAATATGAAGCTGGATGAAAAGCCAGGGCAGAACAACTCTGCAAAGACAACACGAAAGAGGAGACCTCACAAGACCTCTGTGTCTAAAACCAAACCCAAAGCCAAAATGAAATGAATGGTCACAAGTCCAGTGTCTCAGGACTGTACTCGCAGCTCTCCTGGTAGCTTCCAGGCTCAGCAGCAGCATCCAGCGAGAGCCAACATGCAAAAAGTCAACTCAGTCATGATTAGAAAGACACATATAAAGCTATCCATCACACAGCAATCTGTGTGCACCCAAATGTCCTGCAACACAATTAGAAATCAATAGCAAGACGCAGAAACCCTCAACCACCCAGTAAAATATAAAGAACACTTGTAATATTGATTTTAAAAGCACCACGGAGGACACAGTTGTGAAGCAGCCTGAGAAAGCAAAGCAAAATGCCCAAATTGAAGCCTTTTTTTTTTCCCCAAAAAAAGACATTAATAATGGATTTTCAATGCAAGAAGAAAAACTGAAACCCACACCAGATTCTCCTGGTAATAACAGCTTTCTGCAAAGCCCAGCTATTAATGTAACAGGGACGTCCATCAATCAAGCACACAGAAAGTACTTTGAGAGCTAAAAAAGGAGCAAGCAAACATCTGCTTTTGGCAACTTAAATTTTGCCCTTAAGCACAAGGAACATAATAAATTATCAGAAGGTTGGGCTTGAACTCATATTCCTCCATGTAGGAGAGCTAAATGCTGAGGATGGGGGTAAAGGTACACAGCCTTAATGCTGTTGTGATTTGTCCTGACAAAAAATCAGGGCCCAGTTTCACCTGGGGACTTGATCCTGTGCCATTCTCAGCAGCAATCAGGCAGCGAGGTCCCAAGAGCTCACCAGTGATGGCAGCCTCAGCAAGGTGATGCTGAACTGCTCTTTGAGCTCACACTTCAGCAACCCCCTGGCTGTAGTTAAGGAAACTCCTGTGAACCCTTCGCCACCTCCAACCATCCTCAACCCATCCAAGACTGTCCAGACACAGTCAGGGTGGGTGACAAGATGTGCCAGCTGGCTCTGAGGTGCCCATCACACTCCTCCTCTCTTCCTGCTGCCTTTGGGGGCTGTGGTGGTTGTGGCAGGTCCTCAGTGCCCCAGTGCTCTCATCAACCGACAAGTCACACTTCAGGTCCATCTCAGATTAGCCCTGACTGGGGTGCCAGCAGCAAACCCAAGAAAAGCTGAATTTACACCAAAAAACACATCTGCCAAAGAAAGTAACTGGGGTGTCCCTACGTCTCCAATATTTCCTCTCTTTATAAACACAGTAGGTCAAAGCGAGTGCTGGAGATAATGAACCAAACTTACTGATTCAAGCAGAAGAAGCTGCAGGCATGGCTGCAACTAAGTCTTAATAAATTCTGAAGTGACACTATAAAATGGCATTATGAAAGGCTGTATTTATTCTCTCCCCATGCTTTTGGTATCCAAGGTGCTGTGTTACTCTTAATAACAGTTTTCTTCCCAACTGCCAGTGCTGCAAACCCTGACAAACTGATGGCTGGGGCCAACCCTCCCCCCAGACACACACACCTCCACCCAGGACACAGCTTTGGTGGCATGAAGAGGGATAAATGATTAAAGCAGTGCTGTCCCCTCTGTGCTGGCTCACAGGGCTCCCTGCGATGCAGCAGGGGGGAGTTTTCTCCCTGCTCCACCACGGGAAGTGACGCAGACAAGGAGCAGCTGTTGTAGGAAGGTACCTTCAGGCCCAGTGACATTTTGGAGCAGAAACACACTGAGAAGGGCCAAGCACCACTGCTGCACAGTTCCCAGGAGCACCATGGCCTGTGCCAGCACAGCAGCCCCACCAGCAGCTCCTGCCCACTGTCACAGCAAGCTCTGTGCAAAGCATTGTGGAGTCCTCATGGAGGCCATGGAGAACCAGAGGTGCTCATGGAGGACCATGGAGAACCAGCAGTCGTCCGGTTCCTTGTGCCAGAACTGCAGGAAACATCCCATGCAGTGTTCCCAGCTCTGCTGCCACTGCAATGTGCACTTCCATGACTCCATATGTGGCCTTCAGACCACTTTTGCACTCAGGCCATACCTGGGCAGCACCTTGGGTGTGGATAGAGACCTGACAAGGGTAAAGGTTCCATCATCCCATCCCTGTCTGCATTACCTGCACTGCAGAGGACACAAAAGAAAACATGTGAACCATCTTTAATATTCTTCAGAATAAAAAAGAATGGCAACAAAAAACCTCCACACAAATCAGTTCATAAAGTATAGCAGAGAGCTGGTGCAGGCAGTTTGACCTGATCTGAGGATACTCGTGGTGGATGAAGGAGAGAGTGTACATCTCCTCCTCATACAGTGTTCACAGCTCTGACTGACACAGCCTGGTCTGGAGGAGCCTTGGGAATCCCTCCTCTCTTGTTTCCCAGCTGGGGTTTCCTCACAGGGGCAGGTACAAGCTCTCCTCTGCAGCCTTGCCCTGTTCCTCCTTCAGGACAAGTCCATTCCACTTCAGGATGCAAACCAAAGGTTTAGGGAGCATCTGAAGAGATCAAAGTGGGTGGAAAGATGATAAAACGGGAGTCAAGTGAAAAGCCTCTTGGCTTATCTTCCAGGAAAGGCCCTGGTCCCAGAGGGTGCCTTGTCTCCATCCTCTGGCTCCTGGCTCCAGCCCTGCAGCCCCACAGGCCCCTACAGATGGGCTCAGGCACTACTTTCTACTGTCTCACTTCAAAGAAGACTTTTCCCATGTTTGCTCCATTCAGAGTGCAAGCTGAATTAGCAGGGAGAACAGTCAGCTTCACCACCAGGGTTTGCAGCTCTCTGTGCAGCCCACAGAAGAGGCACTGCTGGACAGTCACCAGTCAGCTGAGGTTGGAAACACCTCTGGGATCATCTCTCCAACCCCTGCTCAAGAAGTGTCACCTCCAGCAGGCTGCCCAGGACTGTGTCCAGCTGCAATGTCTCCTAGAATGGAGACTCCCCCACCTCTGTGGCAGAGCTGACCCGCCCCAGGGATCAATCAGCCTGCAGTAAACCAGACCTTCCTATGTTTAAACAATGTTTTGCTGTGGAGGTGCCTGGGAAGGGCAGCACAGCCACTCCTCCAGCTTCACATCAGACAGTCTATAAATACCTTCACCACACCTGTAAAACCTGTCACCATGTGCCACCTCATTACAGCTCCAGCTAATCCAGATACAGCCAGAGATAACAATTTTTTGTGTACTATCTGCCACAGAACAGGGAGATAACTGTAATTAGTAGCACCCTGGTTAGCAGGTGAAATGATAGTGTAACTAATGAAGATGAGGTAGGCTTTGTTTCCAACAAGAAAAGCAACAGATTCTATCAAAATGTAAATGCAGCTTAAAATACAGACTCGGTGAGCACTTAAAGGTGCTTTTAGAAACACCAGCAGCCCAAAACAGAGAGGTTTTGCTTGGGCTGAATGACAAATCCTAAAAATAGACCATGGTCTGGGGCTGACATGCAAATTGTTGATTAGATCTATTTATTCACACCCTGCAGTGCTGGCAGAGACACACAGCTCCACGTTTCTTCTCTCACTTTGCAGGATCACAGGCACATTCCTGTTACTGCCACTTGCAAGGACTTTGCAACCCTGGGAGCTCTGCAGCAGCAGAACAGCAGCAATTCCAAGTGACAGGCTGCATACATTAATTCTGTATTCAGATAACATCCTGTTGCAAGTGAATGACCCAAGCAAAACTTCCTGCAGTCTTAAGGAGAAGGCAGAAAAATCAGGAGAGAGGAAGAAGAATGTCTGGACTGAAGAAAGATCTTTTGAATCAGAAATGTTATCCCTCATTAGAATTTCCATCACCATCTTCCAAAATGTAAACACATAATAAAAAATTAAACGTGAATCTAGCGTGGAAGAGTTCTTGCAATAAATGGAAATTAGTTCTACAAAACATCAGGACAGACCCAAGGAGATTACATTTCTTTCCTAAGCTTTTGCTGGTTAAGCAGAGCTGGAAAACAGAGCCATATTTATTTTTTAGCTCAGAAGCTTCCTCAGGATGCCAAAGGAAGCTGCTTCAGTAAAGCAGAGCCATTTGTCTCAGTGTGCGCTCAAGAAAGAACAAATGCAAAACCAGCTTCTAGACCTCAAGAAACTTCAAATAGCTTTTTAATTTATGTCCCAAATTCCCTGCAGATTCTGAAATGAACAGAGGGCAGGGATCAGAGAAAATGCCTCGCTCAATCAGGGAAATAGGATGGATATTCAGTTTTCCTCAGAGGAGCAGGTACTTTTACACAAGAATGGAGCAGGCAGAGCACATGGCTCTGGAAGAGCCTGTGGAAAAAGCAGACCTGTTGCCAGTGTGACCCCATAAATAAATAGATGGAAAAGAAACAAATTAGGGGGTATAAAAGGAAAAAAAAAGCTGCAATCCCATCTGAGGAAGAGCACTGATTTGCAGGCATGAATTGTGAAGGACCAGGTGAAACATTCCTCACAGGAGCCATATGACTGCCTGAAAAGCCTTCTGACTGTGTCCTCACCCAGCCAGAATCAGTTTTGGTGAAGTTTCGGTGAGCAGGGCCTGAGCCCAGGAGGAGACTGCAGGGAGCAACAGCCTGAGCAAGGTCACAGGAAATACTTTCTTCCTCATTATGAAAAAAGATAATGCTGCAAAACTGAGTTTTAGGGATGTACACAATCCAGACTGAATGGCAAGGAAAAGGAGGGATTAGCTCCAGGTGCTTTTGTCACAACTGCCACACACATCCCAGGGACCAAAGCCAGCATATGGCCACACGTGTCCTGGGAAAAGGGCTCAGAAATGGCCATCCTGGCTACAGGCTGCATGGTGCTGAACAGCACCTCTGCTCCAAGAAAACCTCAGCCAAGGCAGGCAGTGTGGATACAGAGCCAGTGATGCCAAAGGGATGGATGTGGGAGGAGCTGGAGAGACAGTGCATCCCTCAGGGCTGGGGCAGATCACCTGCCTCCACCTGCCAGCAAACACGACCAAACACAGGACAGTGGTTTGAAAACACTGTCTGCAAGAGATCTTGGGTCAGGGTTTAATTCATGAAATTACGGAATAAAATGGCAAATTTAGGTAAAGAATAACCTCTGCAGGAATGCCTGACCCCCAGAGCTGCCAACCTCTCCCAGAGCATGTGGACAGTGTGACCTGTGGCAAACCCAGCCAAGCTCTGGGAGCAGCACTGCTGCCCTGACACAGCCCAGGAAATCATTCCCAAACCAGGAAAAGAATTGCTCTTGGAGCTCTCTGCACAGTGTGCAGCAGCAGCTGGGTGGCTCTCCTGATCTCCAGCCTCTGGATGGTGCTTCAGTGGGAATTCAGTGTCACAGGAGCAGCTGCCAGGGTTCCATGGGGATGGAGGTGTGACCCATGGCTAAGCAAGAACGTGCTGCAACCCCTGGAATGCTTGTCCTACAACACAAGATCACTCATTTGAAGTGTGAGGGAGTTGCTCTGATTATATCTGGTAAAATCTTCAGAGCCATTTCAGTGACTCTGGAACCCAAGTCACACTTTCTGAAACCACTTTCCCATAATACCGAAGAAAAATGTTGGAGCTGAGGACTTGGAGTGGCTTGGAGGCTCAAGAAGGAGGAGGGATGATAGACACTTTGGAACCTCAAGATAACTGAGGCTGGATGCACTCCCAAAACATTTTCCAGGAGGGAAAACATTTTTCTTACAAAGCACTGTTACAAGCTTGAAATAAATGTGCAGACTGTTAGATAAAGACAGAGATAAAAATAGGGCTGTTATTAAATACCTCTTCTTTAATGAGGTTCATCCTTCTAAACAGCCACACGAAGGTTATTAAAGTTATTGCAGAAAATACAGCATGCTTGCACATAAAAACCAGAGCAAGATATTTCTCATCACCCAGCACACATTTAAGCGCCTCTCAGCAGCTCACACACTCACAGCATCCCCAGCTTGGCAGGAAGAAGATAAAAGAAAGGAATGAGAGATGTCTTCTCTGGGAAACAGTCTCTCTTCTTTCAAAGCACTTTTCCCCCTCCAAACAATGTAAATTTAACCATGGGAATGATTCCCACTGCTTATGTCTGCTGCTATTATGCCACCACCAGCCCGAGCATCATTAAAGCTAAATTTAAAATTACTTTGAAAGCTGCAGCTTAAATTCCTCCTGTTGCACTAAAACTGCCACTTGACTCTCAACACCTCATCCCCTGGTTACACTCTCCAGATCCCCCAGAACACCCTGCAGAGCCCAGAGTCACACTCACCACTAGCAAGAGTCGTGGCTTGGCTCCTGAAAACCCACCACCACACCCTTGTTTTGGTGATGTCCCACATCCAAGCCCATGGCTCTGTGCTAGAAACACTGCAAACTTATCTCGGCTGCTCAGGGGCACAATCAGTTTTTGGCAGTATGTGCATCACTGCAGAAGACTTTCATAAGCAGCTTGTTTGAGGAGACCAGTAACATCATGCCCAGTAAGGGACAGGAATGACCCCAACACACCAAAAACCCACCCCAGCCCCACTCTGCTCCTAAACCTGAGCAATCCAAGCAGTAAATGAAGAGCTTTCTCACACTGACACTGGTTCTGCCAGGGTACCAGTACTTCTGGAGATGAGAGAGGACTAGTTTTACCTGCATTTGGAGGGGAATAAAACTGGCTTCCAGTTCATTTCACAAATACTGAACCTGATACCCTCATAGATATGCTGGAAAACAATGGCTGCAAAACCTCCCAGGTCAAGGAGAAGCAGAGAGAAAACACAGGAAGCAACCCTGTGAGTTGGAGCAGTGTCTGGCCATGCTGACATGTCCCACTGAGTGGCAGCTTGCTGCCCATCCTGCTGCTGTGAGTGGTGCTGGGCACAGCCACCAGCCCTGTGAGGCTGCTTAATCAAAACCTGCTGGTGAAGTGCACTGACACACAACAGTCCATCACTGCCCAGCTCCCAAGCACACTCAGGTACCAGGAGCTACACAGTTCTGAGGTCTCACATTGTCCAAATTTAAACACAGCATCATATACCCGTAGAACAGCATTGTTTGGAAGGCACAGCTTACAGACCACCTTGTTCCACCCCCTGCCATGGGCAGGGACACCTTCCACAAGCCCAAGTTGCTCCAAGCCCTGTCCAGCCTGGCCTTGGACAATTCCAGGGATCCAGGGGCAGCCACAGCTTCTCTGGGCAACCTGTGCCAGGGCCTCCCCACCCTCACAGAGAAGAATCTCATCCCAGCATCCCATCTAACCCCGCCCTCTGGCAGAGTGAAGCCATTCCCCCTTGGCCTGACACTCCAGGCCCTCTCCATCCATCCAGTCTCTCTCCATCTCTCTTGGAGCTCCCTTCAGGTACTGGAAGGCTGCAATTAGATCATCCCATATAGCCTTTTCTTCTTCAGGCTAAACAATCCCAATTTCTCAGTCATTCCTTATACATATATAAAAAATACAAACATACATAATGCATGTATTATATACATATATAAAATATACTGCATTTACACTATGCTACAAAATATACCATCAAAACTCCATTACTACACTTGTCAAATTAGAGAAGCAGAGGGGGTTTTATAAAGTGGAAGTCTCTGTTTTAATTTTAATGTGCATATTCAGTGACTGGCCTATAAATTCTGCTATTTGCTATGTTTTCCCATTTCCCAGTGTGAATGACAATGGCTCTGCAGCTCTGAACTCCCCTGGGATGGGCCAGCTGTGTGCCTGAAGACTCAACTCACTACCAATTGTGATGTTTCTTGAGTGTTTCAGTGACACAGGTCTGAGGCTGTAACACTCCAGCACCAGCCCAGGCTGCAATTGCAGGCACAGCCAGCCCCTGGCTGCAGGCTCAAGGGCAGCTTGACAGGGACCAGCTGTGCATTCCCAGTGGGTGCCCTCCAGTCAAGGGAGGGGATTGGGGCAGCCTCACCTGCAATATTGGGGCAGTTTGGGGCACCAAAATATAAGGAAGAGACTGAGCCATTAGTGTCCAAAAGAGGCAACAGAGATGGGGAAGGGCCTTGATTTGAAGGTGTGTGAGGACACTGAGGGTACTTGGTGTGTTCAGCTGGAGCAGAGGAGACTGAGGAGAGAGCTCAGTGCAGTTCCAACTCCCTGGGCAGGGGCAGAGGAGGGGCAGGACTGAGCTCTGCTCTGGGGGGACCAGGGACAGCACCCAGGGAAGGGCTGGAGCTGTGTCAGGGCAGGGTCAGGGTGGATCTCAGGGAAAGGTTCTTCCCCCAGAGGGTGGTTGGCACTGCCCAGGCTCCCCAGGGCAGTGGGCACAGCCCCAAGGCTGCCAGAGCTCCAGGAGGGTTTGGATGATCCTCTGGGGCACAGGGGGTGACTACTGGGGCTGGGCCTGTGCAGGGCTGAGGGTTGGACTGGATGATCCTTGTGGGTCCCTTCCAGCTCAGCATATTTTGTGATTCTGTGACCTCCCACCTGAGGGAACCTGCTGGTAAAGGAAATCCAAGCAGATAATGTGGAGCAAGGCTGAGCCAGGAACAGCATTGCCCTGTCTCAGCCAGAGGGAAGGACACTCACACAGCCAGCGTCTCCATGTCCAAAGCTGGCATCCTTCAAACACTCCCTGCTCAAACAGGGGGCTGAGAACCACCTGCCTGCACATGTCTGAGCATCTCCTGAGCCCCAGTCCTGCCCTCTTACCACCAACAGGCAGGGAAACACCATTATCCCTCTTACACAGACCAGGACTGAGGCATGGAAGGCGTGCTTTGTGTGACATGTCTCCCTGCCAGTGCCCCACACCAGAGCCAGGAGCAGTACATGCAGCTTTGGTCCTGGCACTTGTGCCAAAGACTTGGAATGAAGCACAGGCCAGTGTCAGGGACACTGTGCATCCTGAGATGTGAAGATGAGAAGCAAAAGAAAGCCCACAAGGATGAGGAAACTGAGAGAGAAGACCATGGAGGCAGATGGCAATAAAAAGGACAGGCACAAGATACATTTAAAAGATGAAAAGCCTCATATGCAAGAGGTCAGATGGAAAACAAGCCGAAGGAGAGCTACCAGTGGCCATAACTCAGCCTCCAAGAACATTGGCAATTGCTCTCAAGCCAGCCTGCCCTCTCCTACCTGCTGTAATCATCCTGCAGCTCTCCTGTCGCTGGCCAGACAAGAATATAACAACTCCACAGTCAAGATATGTCCCCTCTGCACATCAGTAACAAGTCATTTTATAAAAAACCCCAGAGAAGACGCATTTCATCTGGTACAAATGAGGTTTTTAAAATTCCATTTGCCTTCCCTGTATATGCAAATGTGTGCTGATCTGATGAGGCTCCTATTTCCTGGATTATACACGTCAAACTTTGCAAAAACAACCATACCCTGGTGGTTTCACTCCATATTTCACAGCCCTCTCCTGACCATGCTGACATAAATATTTCAGAGACCTGCCCACCACTGTCAGAGTTAGGTCTAGGTCACCTAGAAGCCAGTGGTTTGGACAGTCATTAATTCAGCAAAGCAATTAGCAGGAGGTGCTGTAGCTCAGGACATCCTGGTGAGCAGCAGGAGACAGATACCCCAGACAAGGTGTAAAGGAACCCTCAGCAGCACCACGTCACCCCCACGGGCTGTGGGACAGGCCCTGGCACAGGACTCCTGAGCCAAAGGGATCCCTTCTGCCACTGCCGTCTTCTCCCAGCTTTAAAAACCTCCTCTGGCTTAGAGCAGTGCTGGCTCATTTGGCCACTGAAATCTGAAAGACAAAGACTGGCCACAAAACTGGACTGCGTTATTCCCCATCCAAAGTCCTGTTCTTTCCAAAACCACAACAAGTCCTTCAAAGCAGCTTCTGAAAATACCTGCCCAGTGTGAGTTCCTCGAAAACCGTGCTTCCATATGTGCAAAACCTTGTTTGTGCAGCAAATGAGATGGGGGAAGACCTGAGACAAGTAGGAACAGCAAAGATTCCCCGAGGACCCTTGGAAGTTGCAGCCATGGATATTTAAACGCTAAGCAACATATCATCAACTCCCTGCCGAACATAAGATGGTTTCATCTTTGCAGAAGCAGCAACAATAGCATTTTCACATCAACTTCACTCTGGCAGGCTGATCAACAGCAGCAGCCATGGCTCCTTAAGTTTTTACCTTTGGAAAATTACTCTGGGCAGCAGAAATGCTGTGGAGCCACTGCAGGTACCAGCACAGGGCTCTGCCAGGCAGAACTTTAACCCTGGCTGAGGCTACAGCCAGCCAAGCCCCATGCTGTGCCTGAGACACTGGGATATTCCATCCAAACCCCAGGGAGATCCATGCTGCAACATTCCCATCGCCAATGCAAGGCTTTGCTCCATCTCTCCAGTCTGCAGGGAGCTGCTGTGCCTCACTGTTGGCTGTAAATATTTGGATATTTTGGGCAGATGAGGCTCTTGCTTGGTCCATCTGGAGCTGGAAACTGGACTCCTTAACTCCCAACTCCCAGGTGAGAAACCTGCCAGTGGGTTCCTGCCATATCAGGGAGCAGGGAAGAGACAGAGCCCAGCACAGCCCTGGCTGCCCACAGTGCTCGTCACTGCTGATTAACCTCCTTTTTCTTTCCCATTTAACCTTTTCCTCTTATATCCTTTTCCTTAATCTTCATGGCAAGGTCTTCCCAGAGAGAAATGGTGCCCAAATAACAGAAGTAGACAATTCCCAGGAAACAAAGCATTCGTGTGCTCTGGGATGTTGCATGGCAGATTTGAGGTCACCAGAAATGTGAAGGAAATGCTTTTATACAGAGAACCCCTAAGAAAACTGTCAGAATGATGGAAGAAAACATCACAGAATCATTAAGGATGGAAAAGCCCTCTCAGAACATCAAGTCCAACCATTAACCTGGTACTGCCAGGGCCACCACTAAGCCATGTCCCTAAGCACCACATCTACCTGTTTTTTGAACAGTTCCATTCATCTCTGCCATCCCAAAGACTAAGGATCAGCCTTTGGTTGCCATAACCATCAGGTAAGATCACCTTGAAAGGCAGCAAGTGTTTCTGTGCACTGACAGACTCAACCTCCACATGCTTGGCAGAGCTCAACGTACACAGTAACAAAAGTCACCTCTGCCAGGTTTCTTGAGAGAGGTTCCAACTCCCAAGGGAACTATCACCTGGTGAAAGTGAATTCCAAAACAAAAATCGCAACAGAGGAAGCATAACTTCAGAAAGACTCTGTGTCTGTGGTGGAACAGTTACCTGACCACAAGAAGAGTCTGAGCAGGGGTGTGAACCTCCATTCAGAGGATGCTGCAATCCCACTCATTAAAACCCAAGTAACCTGCAGGTTCCAATCACAGACAGAAGGAAAAGCCGCACAGATTAGGCCAAAAAAAGAACAATAACAGAGGTGCTGGAAGCCTTTCCAAGGCACACGTCTCCTTTCTGTCTGAGCCAGCTGCACCTGGTGCATTATTTAGTGCCAAGTGAGAAAGAAGAAATGCCTAACAAAGTGTTAAAGGACTTTGTGAAGTTTCACCAATCTTCCCAGAGCCATCAGCTCTCCAGCTGCCTGGCAGAAGAGACAACTGATCTTGCTTCTAGATTACAGGAGGCAGAGCTCTTAGGGCAACTGTCTGTCTGTGTTTGCATCCAGCTACCTCCAGCAGCTTGAAGTGTGCTCAAAGTGCAAGAAAGCACTTGATCAAAATCCAGCTCACACTGCAGGCAGGGAAGAACAAGCGCCCAAAGCAGCTTTACAGATACAATAACAATCGAATTTGGTGGGGGGATCTGACAGGTTACAGGTTGATGACACTGCTGCAGTCTCAGTGGAAACACAGATTGATGCAATTAGCAACAGGGAACTAGAAACAGAGCAGAGGAAAATTGGGGATACATCTATAAAAGATGAGCTACCACACGAGTGTAGAGAAGCACAGAAATCCTGTGTGAGCTCACAACAGGAACAAGTTGAAACAGGATGAGATGAGGAGAAACACAACTCTAAGATCCCTTACAGTATTCAAAACTGAAGATCCAGATTTTAAATCAACATATTTGCTTCCCTAGGAGAGACTGGGCCAATTTGCCACAGGGGTACAATGGGAGAAGGACAGGGGGCATGGTGGAGAGGCAGGCAGCCAAGAGCAAACCCCTTAGCACTGTGCTGAGCACACTCCAGCCAGCCCAGCCAGGGCTCTGCTCAGCTGCCAGCCAGTGGAACCACTTCAGGGAACATGGGAAGATGCAGAACCACTGGATTAGACACACTGCCAAGGCATGTGCCTCTGCTAAGGGACTGAAAGGTACGTGCCTTGTGCAGCCACACCAGCTGCTTCCCTCATCCTCTGGGTCCTTGTCCTGTGCTCCCACTGGGGAAAGCCTGGAGCCCAGAGGCTGCAGGGGTGGGCTCGTGCTGGCAGCTGGTTCCCCAGCCTCGGTAATACATGTGCCAAAAGTGAGAGTCGGAGTCCACACAGAGATTTCACTTCACAGAAACCCCCAGGAGACAGAAACCCAGCTTGCCTGGGGGAGACCAAGGCAGACTCCTCTTTCTGACATGTCTCCGCCCAAATTTGCCGCACACCCAAAATGGGGGGACATAGCACCACGTAAGCTTTCACAAGAGTAACCAAAATTATTCTCCTCTGTGAATGCTGACAAGCTCCCCACTTGCACAAGCCCTGCGCTGCAAGTGCCCAACATGGAATTACTACAAAAATAAAGTGGAATAAGGCACCTGAGCAATGGAGAAGGTGCTTCTGAACAACCCTGCAGAGAGGTCTATAATGACTGCAAGGATATACATATTCTGCTCCAACAAGGGTGCTGGGGATCTGCAAGGCTGAATAATGAGCAGGGACACCACACGCCTTCCATACATAATGGTACAGAAATGGAATATAAGTATATACTGCGGCTTTGTGAAACTAAGGGGCTTTTGTAGCCATTTATGTTATACAAAGATTTACACGTGGAAAAGTCGTTCTGCTGTATCTGGCAGAAACTTCAAGACAAATGGAACCCATACTTATTCATTCAATGATAATACTGAGCACAGGATAAAGCTCTTAAATTCAGAGCACTTTATAAAAATTAATTACTACTTAGTTCACCCTTGTGAGGTGGGAAGGTATTACACCTGCATATACATGAGGACACCAAAGCACAAGTGGATTAAACAGCTCATTCAGGACCCCAGAGACAGGTTAATTGCTGAAATATGTATGCACACATGCATCTATGTGTGTGTTTGAATGGGCTTGGCTCCTCCAGAGCCTTGCCAGTGCTCGGGCCCTTGCAGTGAAGCCAGTCTGCTCCACTGGGCTTCTCTCGCCATACGCGTCCCATGCACGGCTGAGAAAAGACACCGACCCAAAAAAAGGGGGAGATATTTTTTTTTGTGGTTTGCACAGATAGGAATAAAAGCTGGATTTCAAACAGCCAAGGAACAGAAAACCCATTGTTAAAATGCTGTGCAGTGCTACAGTGACAGTTCCTAATGAGTTTGCACCAGCCCACACCGCAGCACAACAGACCTGGGAATGCACGTGCCAACAAATGTTATAAAATCTGTCCCTTGACAAGAACACAAAGAAAAAAAAGGGCTGTGGAGGCAGGGACAGAGACATCCCACCACCTACCCTAGGGCTGGCAGCCCACTCTCTCTGCTCAAGTGACCTGAAAGCACTTTAGCAACCACTCCCCTTTGCCAGGCACTTTGGCCATGGCCTCTGGTCCCTGTACTGGGTCACTGAGTGCTCATCTCTTTATCTGAACATCAGCAAAAGCTCACATTGTCATGGGAACAGGCAGGAATTTGAGTGTCTGCAAGGCTGCTGTCAGTGGTGACAGGTGGGGCTCCAGAGAGATGCTATAATTAGTTACCTGGACGGAGGGTTTGCCACTGATGTGTGGGGTAAAACACTTCCAGGTCTTCAGGATCAGCGTCATCCTCTGTCACCGGCTCGTTCCCACTGTCATCTTTTATGTCGCTCTCTTCTATTTTTGTAAGGGCAAACTCCTTTTGGAGAGAAGAGATTCAGCTCATTAGCAATTGCATCTGGGTAATTTAGTGCTGGCTGAGAATACAGAATTTTTTCCCTCGCCAGCAGATTTTTTTTTTTGACATCCGAGACTCTTTCCACATGGTTAAATTTAGATTTAAAGTATATTAAAGGTTAAACATGCATAACTAGCATGACATTTGTGCTGAACAAAGCAACGCAGCTGATTTCCTATTCCAGGGCAGGCTGCAGGTTTTAAACCAGCTTTCACAGAGCCTCACCTGTGTTTCACTCAGAGCCAGGGGGCCTGGCTATTATTAGGGTTGCGTAACATCGTAAGACCCCGTTTTCTACTGCCTAAAAATATGTCAAACTTCTAACTTTTTCAGCTGAAATTTTCCACACGAGTGGAACGCCTCAAGGATTGTTGGTTGTTGTTGGTTTGTGGGGTTTTTTTTCTTAAATGCATTTATTTCAGGCTTGGAGAAGATTTCAACTAAAATAGTTCAGCTATTTCCAAAATAGGACAGGAGAAAAAACACACCGAGTTGCCCACACAATACAAACGCGAGGATCCTCTTCTCCACACGTTCCCAGTGTTCTCCAAGTCTTCTAAAACAATGAGGCAGGGATTTAATCACCACCTACATGGCAAGTGCAGCACGGGGATGGCAGAGGTGTGGGAGAGCAGCCAGCACGAGTCGTACAACACTACGCACAGGGAAAAACGAGGATGAAAAGTAGGGGGAAAAAAGAGTCCTTGCTGTGAGGGAAACCTCACTGCTCAATGGAAAGTCTCCCCAGGGAGCTGGTGGGAGTCATGTCAAACTGCAATGGATGAAATTATGGAGAGTGCATAGTAACGACCTGGCAGTGTCACACCAGGGGAAGCAGCTCTGTGCTGCTCTGGTTGGAACAGGAACAGATGAACTGATCCAGGTTTATCATCCGGACAGCTCAGTGCCTGTTGCAGGGAATATTATCGGCTTCCGAGATCACCAATTCAGGCACCACTGAATAATTCCAGATAACCAGCCTATAGGGAAAGATTATTCCTAATTGTTGGCAATTAGAATAGAGTTACAGCTCACTTCATGAAGTGTTTGGATATTAATCCTTTGAATGCTTTCACGGGGAAAGAAAAAAAAGTAATTTTAGAGGTTAACTGGAAATTTTGGGCCACGTTCTGCCTTCTCTTCTTCCACTCCTTGGAAAATGTGCGTGTGTATTTTCTGTCAGAATCTGGATGCTTTGCATATAAACATCCATTTTCCAGCCTTGAAGAGTGTTTCTGAGCAAGAGAAATGTCAACTTGAGCAAAACACGGACAGGAGCAATGACAGTGTGGATGGGGCACTTCAGGACACAGTTTAGTGGTGGGCTTGGCAGTGCTGGGGGAATGGTTGGACTCAACAATCTCAGAGGGTTTTTCCAGCCTAAACAATTCCATGCTTCCATGGCTGTGGTAGCTTGTGAATATGGCTGACAAACGTATAGAATATTTATATTTTAGCTGTCAGAAAGGAATGCAATTGCAGAAATGCATGAGAAAACAGAGCTTAATTCCTGCTTTCACTGAGTGCATCAGGGGCTCAAAATTGTTCAAATTATAACAAACGTTAAAGCTCAGGAACAATCACAGCCATAAAAACCCAGGTTCTGCAGATGAAAATCAATGTTAACATTTCCTGAGCCGAGACTCCACGGGACTAAAAAGGAGTGGAGCAGTTATTACTTAGGTTATTTCCACGGCTCTGTGATTATCCGAGAGGGACTCAGTGATACAGGCTATTGTAAATGCACCAACAGGCCTCCCAGGGCTGGAGCTGTTCAAACACATAATGGAGACAGCTGATGTTTACCAGCTCTGCTGAGGACAAGTGCTGGGGTTTAAACACTCAGTAAGAATAAAAGGATGTGACTTGGTTCATTTAAGTGTTACTGTCAGTGCTTGGCCATAGTTGCTTTGCAATACCCCATTTTCATCAGTGTGTCTGGCAAAAATGGGCAAAACGACACAAGCAGTTCTTCATTTACACAGAAATTAGTGAAATCCTTTTTGGTTTGTTTTAATAACTAAAAGTTGGAGAAAAATATTTTCTAAATAACAATGGGTATTTCCTTAAAGGCAAAAAGCTTCCTTGCTTTACCAGTCTGCAATCCAGGGCAGTACGGTGAAACGCCTGAGTAGGGAGGGTCTGGGATACTGCTTGCACTCAAGGGTTAAGAAATTTCTTACAGAGAGAGTGCTCAGCCTTTGGAATGGGCTGCCCAGGGAGGGGGTGGAGTCACCGTCCCTGGAGGTGTTTAAGGTGAGACTGGATGTGGCATCAGTGCCATGGGCTGGGAACCACAGCGGGGTTGGATCAAGGACTTGATGATCTCAGGGGTCTTTCCTACCCAGTTGATTCCGTGGTTCTGTGACCTCTGTGTAGTCCTTGGAAGGGAGTCCAGGAAAAGGTGATGGGAGGGTAAACTCCCCATTGCATTACTCTTGCCTGAACCTCCCATCAGACTGCTGCCCACTCCAGCACATATCACTGCGTGGCTGTTCCAGTGCTCCCATTCCAGCTGGGATGTCTGTGCTCTACCTCCCCTTCCTCCCTGAAATAAAGATGTATTACCTCATCATTCACAGAATCACAGAATCATTTAGGCTGGAAAAGACCTCCAAGATCATCAAGTCCCCCCTTTGCCCCATCCCCACCTTGTCCCCAGCCCAGAGCACTCAGTGCCACAGCCAGGCCTTCCTTGG